>JALGAY010000006.1:28863544-29356399 GCA_029207805.1 Tribolium confusum | reverse complement strand
TAAAAGAGCGTTAGAATCCGGCGCATCATCTCTCTCTCTACACTCAACTCTCTCGAGAATTTCTCGACCTCCCGACTTCTGTTGAGTGAGCTTTTGCATCGATTAAGTATTGTGACGTTTATTATATGTGGGTTTCTGATTTAAAGAGCTGGAGATAATTTCTCGGCAAGTTTATTTACAAATCAAATTAATTACAACTAATTAACACAGCTAATATTCTAAATCACTAACGGAACACAAAACACTTTAATTTATCGCTTTCTAAATTCGCTGGATATCGCCGGAGTTCGCCTTTATGTCGCTCTCCCAAAACCAGACAGACCGACCGACTCGCTGTCTCGCATATATACATGGGTATGGACTCTTTCCAGAACTTTCGAGTATTTTCTCGCGTTTCTCCTGAATTATTTCAATTCGGCAAGATGATTGGAATTCAATCACAATAGCGACAAACAATGCCGACGTAAACAAGAATAAATAAACCCATTCAAAACGTAAATAATACTCGAAGTTCTATTCAGTTCCTAGAAGTGAGCGGTCCACAACACAATACTCGATACTCTGATTCACCGCTTCTTAGAATTGAGTCGTTCGCGTCACACTACCCCCCTCTTAAGAATTGTTCGTCTCGAACAATCATTCATCGTCATTTGAACCCGCATAGGGGGCTAAACGGTCTAAATGCACTACCTTCATCTTAGCCCTGGGGTTCTTTTGGATTCTATACACCACGTCGTTAAGTCGGGTCAGTACGGTATAAGGGCCTTCCCATTTCGGCTGAAGCTTCGGACATCGCCCTTTCTTCCGTTGAGGGTTAAATAGCCAGACCAAATCTCCCTCTTGAAACCCTACCGAATTCGCCCTCAAATCGTACCGCGTCTTCATCCTGTCACTGGCAATCTCAATTCGGTCTCGAGCCAAGTCGTGGATATGGGACATCGTCTCTTGAAGCTCTTCTACATAGCTTCTAACTTCCTTGGGTTCTTGAGTGGGTGTCCCAAACACAAGGTCACAAGGCAAGCGGAGTTCCCGTCCAAACAAAATCTTGGCTGGAGTTTGATTTGTAGTTTCATGGATCGCCGCTCTGTAAGCCAACAAAAACAACGGTAAATGGCGATCCCAATCTCTTTGATGGGCCTCTACAACTTTCGATAGGTGCTCTTCCATGGTGCTGTTAAAGCGCTCGACCATTCCGTCGGACTGAGGATGCAGCGGTGTAGTCCTGGTTTTCCGAATACCCAAGAGATCACAAATTCCTTGGAAAACCCCTGACTCAAAGTTTCGCCCTTGGTCCGAATGCATTTCCATGGGAAGCCCATAACGAGAAATCCAATTATCCACCAAAGCACGAGACACAGTAATAGCTTCTTGGTTTGGTAACGCGTATGCCTCAGGCCATTTACTGAAATAGTCGGCAACAACCATAATGTATTTGTTGCCCGAGTCGGTGACTGGAAATGGACCCGCAATATCAAACGCAATCCTCTCAAACGGAGCCCCAACGTTGTATTGCTTCATGGCTCCCCGGCTACGAGTTTTCGGGCCTTTACTCGCAGCACATGTTGTACATTTCCGGCACCAATTAGCGACATCTTCTCGGCTATTGACCCAATAAAAGCGTTCGCGAACCTTCCCCAAGGTTTTGTTGACGCCGAAGTGAGCTCCAGATCTTCCATCATGGATTTCCCTTAAGACTTCCTTTACGCGACTCTTCGGTAGGACTAGCTGCATTGTTACCGTCTTTCCATCCGCGCTTTCCCAAGCCCTTTTGAGCAGCCCATTTTCGACTTTCAGGGAGTCCCATTGTGCCCACAACGCCTTCAGAGCAGGACTCTTATTTGAAATGTCATGCCATTGCGGTCTTACATTTCCGTTCTCCTTGCTTTGTAAAATCGGTCCGATCTCATCGTCTTGCAGTTGCTCTGTTCTTATTTCTTCAGCTGTCCATCCGTCAGTAGGTTGCAAAACTAGCCTTCTAAGGTTGCACAGGTGGTCAGCTTGTTCTCGTTGGCTACAATGTTTGCAGTCGGCTCTGCACGGTCTTCTGGACAAGGCGTCTGCATTTTGATGAGACCTTCCCGAGCGATGCTTGATTTCAAAATCATACTGCTGAAGTCTCTCAATCCATCTCGCAGTTTGACCTTCAGCATTCTTCAAATTTAACAGCCACTTTAAAGCGGCATGATCTGTCCTTATTGTAAAATGTTGGCCGTATAAATATTTGTGGAAATGGCTTACCGCGTTCACGATAGCCAACAGTTCTCTTCGGGTGACACAGTAATTCCTTTCAGGTTTAGAAAGAACCTTACTATAATATTCGATAACCCTCTCTTCGCCATCCTGTACTTGAGTTAATACTGCGCCAACTCCTTTATTACTGGCGTCCGTATCTAAAATAAACTGACCTTTTGCCCTTGGGTAAGCAAGTATTGGTCCCGTACAGAGTGTAACTTTTAATGTTTTGAAGGCCGATTCACACTCTTTGTCCCAAATAAAAGGCGTCTTCTTTTCGGTCAGTTTATGAAGAGGTTTGGCAATATCGGCGAATCCTTTGACAAAACGGCGATAGTAGGTGCAAAGACCCAAAAAGCTTCGTAGTTGGTGCTTATCATTAGGTCGGGGCCATTCCCGTACGGCTGCAGTCTTCTCAGGGTCAGTTTGTATCCCATTCGATGAAACAACGTGTCCCAAAAACTTGACTTTTCTTTGGAAAAGGCAACACTTTTTAGGGTTAAGTTGAAGACGAGCGTTTCGCAATCGGCTGAAAATTTCTTGCAGGTTACTTTGATGTTCTTCGAAAGTTTTCCCAATAACCATCACATCATCAAGGTACACAAGGCAAGTTCTCCAAGTCAACCCTCGAAGGACAAGTTCCATTAGCCGCTCGAACGTAGCTGGCGCATTACAAAGTCCAAAAGGCATAACATTAAACTGGTAGAGCCCAGTTCCAGTCGAGAAGGCAGTTTTCTCCTTATCCTCAGGGTGAATTCCAACCTGCCAATACCCACTCTTCAAGTCTAAAGTAGAAAACCATTGGGAACCAGCTAACATGCTCAGTGTATCGTCGATGCGTGGAAGTGGGTAACTATCTTTCTTCGTTACTTCGTTGAGCCGTCTATAGTCAACGCAGAAACGAGTTGACCCATCTTTCTTTGTTACTAGTACAACTGGTGAAGACCAGGGACTTGACGAATCTTCAATGACGCCATCTTCTTTCATTTTTTCGATCATTCGAGCCACTTCTTCCTGTTTCGCAAAGGGGAGTCTTCTCGGGGGCTGACGAATAGGTTGTACTGATCCCGTATTAATTCGATGCTGTACCAAATTAGTTCTTCCCGTAATCTTGTCCCCTATTGCAAAAATGTCTTGTTCCTTTCGAATAAAAGCAGTGGCTGCTTTCCTCTGATCTTCTGATAAGTGTTGCCATTCTTCCAGAAAATAATTTTCCAATTCCGGGTTATTTTTACCTTCTCCTTCCTGGTAACTCTTGTTGTCCTTTTCTTCACAACGAACAACTCGTAATGCAGGCTGAAAGAAGCCAATCTGTTCCCCTTTCTGCAACGTAACTCGATTTTCGCTGAGATTGGCTATGCGAATAGGAATCTTTCCACCAGCCTCAACGAGTGCTCTAGCTACCAAGATCTGTTTATTGTGTGTCGCATTCGTGAATTTCGTCATGTCCGGTTCAACAACTCCCGTTCGGTATCCCCCAGGATCTTTTTCCAACTCTGCCAGCACAATTTTCTCAGAATTGCCGGGGACACGAACTGATTCTGAGACGATGATGTTTACATGGTCCGATGAAGCGGTCGCAGAATGTAACAAGATTTCTTCGTTTCCCATTTGTAACATCCTGTTCTTAATATCCAGCACAAATCCATATTTGTCCATAATGTCCAAACCCAAGATCACTTCATCAACTATCTCAGCTACAACCATTCGGTGTACAATATTGAATGGTCCTATCTCAAGTTTGACATTAGCTTCTCCATGTACTTGTGCTGTTTCACCAGTAGCGGTTTTCAAAACGAAGTTACATCTTGTCATGTAGATATTTTGAGATGTTTCCAGCATGTCCCGTCTCACTAGAGAAAGTGTTGCTCCCGTGTCAACCGTCATCTTGGTGTCTCGACCGTTGATTCGTCCATCCAGCAACAGACTATCATTTCCTTTTCCTAGCTGCGAGACGGAGATGATCCTAGGGGCTTTGGGCGTATCAGCTAGCACACGCCCCAAAGTGCTAGCTGAAATTAGTTTTTCCTGATGCCGGGAAATTGAGGGGCCTGTGACATCTTCCTGACCCCTCCTTACATCCTCAGACCTTCCCCGTTGGCGGCAATCCCTTCTTATATGGCCTATCTTACCACAACCATAACACTTAGGCCGTCCTCCAGTGCGTGCTGGTGTCTGCTGCATCTTTTCCAACATACTCTTCAGTTCTTCGCAGCAGCAATTATTTGTTGGAGTTTCCTCTGCGGACATCAATCGCACGCGTTGAGCTGGTCGTCGTGAAAAGTCTTCATTTGCCGCCTCATATTCTAACGCGTGGATAAGCGCGTCAGCACAGGTTTTATATCTATGTAGACGTAGATAACGTCGTAAATCGCCATCTCTTAAACCATCAATAAATGCGCTGGCTTCCATCTCATGGCGAAGGTCTGCAGGTGCGGAAGGATAACCTAAATTAACCAATCTTTCTATTTCCGCGGCATATTCTTGCAAACTTTCGTTGCTTTTCTGATGTCGGGACTTAAGCATCATTTGGTATACTCTGTCCATGTGCTGGTCTCCGTAGCGCAATTCCAAGGCGTTGACCACTGCGTGATAGTTTTTCTGATCACGATCAGATACATTCTGAAGCAGCTGGAGAGCTGGTCCTCGCAGTGCTAACACCAGAGCTGTGGCTTTTTCTTCATCATTCCAGCAATTTATCTCCGCCGCTGCTTCAAACTGCCTCCTATACATTGACCACGAAGACTGACCATCGAAAGTTGGGGGTTTTACTCGTTGCGATGTTACTTCGCTTCCTAAAATTTGTCCTGTTCCAAGTTTCTTCATTTTACTTTCCAATTCTAAAACTTTCTTTTCTAATTCTTCCCTAACTTCTTTTATCTCTTCTTTTACTTCTTCTTTTACTTCGAAAACTTTTTCCTCAAATTCCTTTTTTACTTCTTCGACATCTTTCTTAAGAGCATCTTGTAAGGTATCGAATTTTTCGAAAATTCTTTCTTGCTCTTCCATTCGACGTTTTTCTTCTTCTTCTTTTTCTTGCAGTCGTCGTTTTTCTTGATCTTCTAGAAATTTCTTCTGTTCTTCTTTATCTTCCAAGCGTTGTTTTTCTAGTTTCTCGAAGAATACACGAAGTTGTTCCTCCATGGTTCTTGTCTGACTTCTTGTTGTTCTTCCAGAAGGTTCCAGAGACATAAACTTTTCTTTGTCCACCAAGCTTCTTTAAATCCCACTTCTGACACCAGTGTGACGTTTATTATATGTGGGTTTCTGATTTAAAGAGCTGGAGATAATTTCTCGGCAAGTTTATTTACAAATCAAATTAATTACAACTAATTAACACAGCTAATATTCTAAATCACTAACGGAACACAAAACACTTTAATTTATCGCTTTCTAAATTCGCTGGATATCGCCGGAGTTCGCCTTTATGTCGCTCTCCCAAAACCAGACAGACCGACCGACTCGCTGTCTCGCATATATACATGGGTATGGACTCTTTCCAGAACTTTCGAGTATTTTCTCGCGTTTCTCCTGAATTATTTCAATTCGGCAAGATGATTGGAATTCAATCACAATAGCGACAAACAATGCCGACGTAAACAAGAATAAATAAACCCATTCAAAACGTAAATAATACTCGAAGTTCTATTCAGTTCCTAGAAGTGAGCGGTCCACAACACAATACTCGATACTCTGATTCACCGCTTCTTAGAATTGAGTCGTTCGCGTCACAGTATATACGAAAACCCCAATCGTCTATATTTCCGGGTTAAAACGTGGCCCAACAATTCACCTCACTCTGTGATCGGTTACCGGCTAAGGGCGGCACTCGATGCCCCATTTGTCACAGCCAACTCAACTTAGCATATCACCACTACCACCACTGACGATTCGCAATTTGCTTCCGACGAATTTCAATTTTCAATTCCAACCTTTTAACGGCCCCTCGTGCTATAAAACCTCGATGACCTAGTTTGTTAACTGTTTTTCAGAGCGATTGGTTAAACGACAAAAAAAATTCGAGACATCCCTAAAGGCTAGACATGATTACGACCAGAAAAAAATTTTTTAGCAAAAGCCTGCTTTTAATTGCTGGTCGTAAAAAATTTTTGCTGCCTTCGGTTGGCCACGAAATCTCAACGACATGCCATTTTTATTAATATTTCGTGCCTTGTTTCGACGACGTAATTATAATGAATTAGGCGAACGTATAACAGAATTGCAGCGACATACGTGTTGTCCTGGTAAATTACCATGGTTCAGTGGAATATAAAGTTATTAACTTTATGAACCCTCAGGAATACTGGCTATTCACCAGAGTGAATTTAGTATAACGAAGCGTTTAACTAATGAATTCCGGGGATATGAAGCATCGGACCAAAAGAACACACACAGCCTGTGGTGATGATGGTGAACGCTTTTGTTATGTTTTCACACGTGGAATTTTTTTTTCAGGCATGAAACAAACCGCACCGGAAAAAAAGGCTGCACGAGAGTGACTTACGACCCGGAATTTACCGGATTTTTTCCCAAGCGAAATTTATTCGACTAAATGCCGCGTTTTTACATGTTTGGAGAGTGAATTTATCGCTTCAATAAATTAATTATTATCGTCGCAAAATTTCTACAAGTCTATTAAATTTTTATTGAACGTTAAAACTTGTTTGATTTTTTCACAAACTTAACAACTACATTTTACGACCAGCAAACACTTCAAAGGTAATTACTTTTTGAGTGAAACTCCTTGAATTGGAAAAATCATCGAAAAAAAATTACACTTCTTGACATAAACATGTGTGAAACACGATGTTAGCGAATATTTCGTTGACAGTCGAGACCACGACACACACGTGAACAAAACTATTTCCAACATCAAACACTTGAAACTACCCGGAATGAAATTCCTGACGATGTCATTGACAATTTAATCCAACAAGCATGCCAAAACAAATGTAGGACAGCTATAAATAATGAAAGGTACTAAAAGAAAACTTGTTTGTCGAAATACACGCGACGAATTATGGTGACAAGTGGATCGAAAAACGCTTTTCCTACGATGTTATAACAAACTATTATTAAATATAATTGCAGCAAATTGTCGACACAGTTCGTGTTGACTGAAACGATTTCAGGAAAAAATTACCATTAAATTAAAAAAATACCACAAAACACATCAAAACTTAAAAGCCATCAGAATTGTTGTTACATTAATTTTATGTTTTATTCAAAATGTATAGGAAAGCAGTATTTTTGTATATTCACCATTAACAACAAACAATGGGCACTCTAGTTTTAATGTCTTTATTGCCTAATTGGCTTTACAGTCCTACGTAAAAGTAACAAAAAAAAAACACAAATTAACAAACAAAAAATTCGTCTCCAATTTTCTTCCAGCACACGTAACTTCTTTCATCCATTCTTTCCCTTCTCCATTTTCATTTAGAACATTTAACCTTCCATACTCGCACATTTTTAATTCTATATACTCTGACAAACAATGCTCTATCGTCTACCGTTCTTCTCTACATAATTTACACATTCTTTCCCAATCTTCTCTCCAAAATTCATTTTCCCTTTCTTCATTCCCACATCTGTATCTTGCAACCATTTTTTTATTTTTACTTTTCATTTTATCTAAATATTTGGGCAGTTCGGTGGTAACAATCAGGGCATATTTTGAATGGTACCTTGATTCTCTTATACTCGCAATTCTTTCCTGTTTCCACTCTCAACTTTTCTCTCTTACTATGTTGAAGAAGATTGGAGAAGAATTAATTTTTTTTTGTTAATATGTGTTAATTTTTCTTGTTACCTTTACGTAGGACTGTAAAGCCAATTATGCAATAAAGACATTAATGTTTTACCATCCGAATTCCTCTAGATCGTCTTGTACAGTAGTCAGGTTTTGTTCCTTGTTCTAGCAACAGAAAATCCAGTGTTTCTTCAATTTTCGATGTAATCTTAATTTTTTCTTCATTCTTCGTATTAATCTCAACATTACTTAGCTCAGTTTTGTCCACAATTTCTGGAACTTCCACAGCATTACAATGGTTTTCATTTTTTTGACAATACAATCTTTTCTTCATTTACCACATCGAGCTGACCTTCATTTTCCTCATTGTCAACTTCCAAAATTTTTACGGTTTTCAATTTACGGTTTCTTCACTTTTAGTAACTTGAATTTCTCTAGATTTAGTCTCGGTTCAAATCTCTTCATCTTTCTTCTCACTTTTGACATCTGTTGATTTACTAAACCCTAACAATTTTTTATACTAATATCTTCAGTCTTCGACTCAGCTAAATATTTAAATAAATTTGTTTAAATTTAGCTAACCAAGTGATCCAGTTGAGTGATTAATTTTATATTAATGGAAATGTTTTATCTGTTTTGAGTTCCGCCTATAAATCTCCCTTCTGCTGGTTAATCAAATATCTGTGTCTCAGTTTTCTTGATTTAATGATCCGGAAAATAAAAACCATGAAAAATGCTTGAGGATTTTCCAGTTAAGATCATCTCGGCAAAGCTCTTGGTTACCTTCATGTCCCATTCCGCGTCTCTTGTGGCTTAGTACAGCTCCAGTTGCAAAGTTATGACGAAACATCTCCTTTTTCAAACCAGGAATATAATAAAATAAGAAACCGGAATGAAACAAAATAAAAGTGAAAATACGAATGACTCTTTTAATTTGTTTAGAATATAACAAAAGAAAATTGTTTAAAATGGAATTGTTTGGCAACACCCTTATATTTACATCCATAAAATTTTCTATTATCAGAAGGTTATGATGTCGCAATAAAATTACTGAATAACATTTTAATATTAGGCTATTACCATAAAAAAAATTTTTTTAGGAGAAATAAAAGGGAATCTCGTTCATTTCGGTTGAATGCAAATAATGAGTAAGTTGAAGCAATGGTATATCCACTAGAAAAGGTTTCGATGTGGTATTTTTCTATTTGCGACGCGAGAGCACAACTTTGTTTCATCCGATTGGTAAACAAGAGACGTTTTAGTTCGTTGAGAATCAATAGAGTAGTGTCCCTTGGTATTCCGACAACTGCTACGTTGTGTAGCCGAACTTTCCGACTCTGAAAATACATTTCCTCTTGCACACACACACACAGTCTTTTATTGTTTCAATATCGGCTTCCACATTATTTCCCCCGAAAACACAACACGTACACACTTTTGTTCAGCACAACCAATAATTCTCATAAAAGTTAATAACGATAAATCCGGTTAATTTGCTCGAGACTCCTTAACTAACTTGCAACTATTTTCAAACTAATCCTTCGAATTATTTCAACTACACGCAAATCTCTAAGAGAATGATGTTTACATTAAACGAGAAGAATGACTTAATTCGAGAGAAGGTTTTTCTTGTCGAGAAAATTTTATAGTTTCCCTTTTATATCGGTAAACAGATTTTGGTGAATTACTGGCAGCACCCGGACATAAACCGGAATTCGTTGCCCGAACGGCTTTTCCCTTCATCGATTGAAATTCGCTCTACACTCATATACCGAGCAAAGCCGAGATTTTACTTACAAATTATCAGTTGTAGCAGTGAAAACCAATCGTCCATAACGATAACTGCTTCATTAACACCGAAAATTCCACTTCAAAAAATCGCTGCGATTTTCCTCAATTTTCATAAAAAAAATACATACATAGTCGATTCGCTTGTTACCCTTAGGCATCGAGGTATATTTTTCCTGTCTCGTACCATTTGTTTTGATGACTTCCACTCTATTCCCTTCTCTTTCATTAGCTTCTCTATTAAGCTATTCCATTTTTAGTCGCGATTTTCAAATCTTCTTTACTTGCCATCTTCCATTCTTCCCAATTGCTGATTTAATTCCCAATTCCTTTCTTATATTTTCATTTCTTCGTTTGTTAATTTGTTGCATATTTGCCACCAAAATTTTGTTAAAAAAAAATTGAGTAAGCAGATAGCAATTGCTTGACCCGATACCCAAAAGGAAGAAGATGCAGACATTGTCCATTTAGTTCTGTCATCTTAAAGACCAGAAAAAGGCTTATTCCTAGAGCTCTAAAACCACTATATACTTTATTCATAGAACCCAAAATCGAAACAATAAATCACAATAAAATTTTCAGCGAGAATCTGTGCTTTTACCTCTTCGTTGAAAACAATATGCGTTTTGCATATTATAAATTATGAACCGGTATATATAACAGTGCAAATAATAGAGCTTGTCAATTCCTATTGTTACGCCCATAGATCGCTACTAGACGCATGCTACATCAAATATTTCAGTTGGTTTTACACGCAAACATATCGATATACATAATGCACATCAGTGTTATTTGCCTTTCATAAACCACTCATCTATTATATCACAATACAAATTACCTCTTTAACAAAAAAATTCTATGTAATTAAGATCGTCGTTTATGTTCTAAAACCCAAAATTTCTTACACACAATATCTGACAGACAGCAAGTCTACAGGGACGGTTTAAGGCAGAGTGTAATACATTAATTAATCATTTAGCAAGGAGATGTATTTCGCTACCCCACAGAGGTCGCATAATGCAACACTATTAATCAGCCCCGATGATTATGTCTTGTTATCATGACATCCACACTATTGCAACTCAATAAACACCCAACATTACAAAACATTTAAAAAAAACACACCTGATGATTTAAAACTGAAAATTTAATGTTTCTCTTAGATCTTTCAGGAAATGGAAGTATAACTCAAGATGATACCCAGTTCAAAGCAATTAAATTAATTACAAAACAAATTTAACATACGCCATTTAAGACGAAATTGGTACTAAAAGCTAAAAAGTAATTTAAATTTTCTCCAAGGAATGAATTCAGATAAATTGTAAAGTCCTGAAGGAAGAATCCTAAACCAACCACCTTATAAAAAATATTTTTTACACAAACAGAAATTACTTCATTCCTATTCGAGTTTATACTAGTAATGATATATCTGTTTATCCCATTTTAGCTTAATTCCCCCAATTTGAGCTAACTCCTTCGCTAATTGTTGACATTCGGCGGTCCTAACCGGTGATTAGCGTTAAATGATTTAGCGAGGTCATTACATATGAATTGATGATCAGAAGCGTACATAATCAGTATACATGGCTGTTGGGTTTTAGCGCAAGTGAGTCCGCTTGATCCGTCATTGTGTATGGTTATGTAGAGATAATCTCGACGGGTTTACTTCCATCAATCCCTTCATTATCGGCATCGGTCGTCGTGTTGGAAACGGCGTCTCGACGTCATCTGCTACCGGATGACAGTGGTATAGCTGTGGTTGTAATCCGGTGCCTCGCACGCACAAGAATTACTCACGAGCTAGTCACGACTTTTATAAGAAAACTTTGCTCGGTAAATACGATCTCGGAAATTTCGGAAGCCCAACTCTGAGACAAAGACAAAGGAGAAATGATGATAACGTCGCCGGAATTTGTATAATGAAGATTGAATAACTAATCTTAGAAAGAGCAATTTTTCGCCTATCGAGGACACGGATAATCAGAAAAAAAAAAAGAAATACAGACGCTTAGAAAAAAAGTACCCTCAAAAAGCTCTACTGACAAACAATAGCTACTACTTCATGTAAAGTATCTGATACATATGATAACAACAATTTTATTACTAATGGAATCGTGATTTTTAAGAATCCTCGCATTAATGAGACTCACACTGGAACTCCTTCTGTCTACATTGAGAAATCATCAAATTATAATAAATCGCACAACCAGATTTACGCTGTTCTGTACTTAGAAACAAGACACTTTCACCCCGAAATTTTTACTTTTCTCATCAAAGTTGTAATTTATTGTAAAAACATTTCTTGTATCCCAAAGTTTGTAGAGTCTTCCATCGAAAGCGATTTGTTTCCGATCGATGTAAAGCGAATAACAGGTGCAAACTTTAACGAGTGAAAAAATTCCAAGTCGCTTTTTGATAAATTGGTATCTTTGGAGTAAAGTGGAAACTAGATATATGAGTTGGAAGCAAACACTTACAAGTTCACAAAGCCAGATCTTGATGCACTTCGAGCTGTTCTAATCCGGTTATGGAATGCATATCGTCTTCCATGATTCATGAATTTTCCAATATTGAAAAGCTTCTGTCAATTGTAGGAAATAGACAAACACAATTTACAATAATTATCTAATAAACACATTAAATATAAATCGTTTAAATAATAATTATTAACAATTAGTTAAGATGCATTGTCCTAGTTATCAAGTTGTCCTGTTTAGAAAACCAACTGCGTAGACTCTAATAAGAATATTTCTTTTTATCCTTTTTGATATTTATGGTTTTAGCTGTCAGATTTTGCTTTTTATTATATCCATTATTTCCTAGATTTGTCAACCAGTAAAAAAAAATACAAGTTATGCACGAATAACTTCGACATCCAACATAATCAAACATAACAAACTTGATCTCTTAAAGAATCTGATGAAAACAAAACTTTCCAACAACTCTCATCTATAAATACATAAAGACCAATCTTTTATCAAAAATACTTTCAGTCTAGTTCATATTTACAAACAAAAAACTTATTATATTTTACAGATTACTCTCATTTTTTTATAATAGAATTCTTAACTCTGCTCTAAATCAAAAGTTTAAATCACACAACATTTTTTTTGGAGAATATCTCGTTTGCTTCTGTTTATAGAATAAATAAACGTTTTTCGTTTAAAAGTCGTTCAGGTATCCGTTCAGCCGTCAAAAAAAAAACAATGACATTTTCCTCTTCAATCTTCTGGTGATAGTAACCTGCTATATTGATAGAGATATCAAGATGTAAATGGAATCATATGTGCGTAACTAATCAATAAATTGAAACGCGTTCGTGCATTTAGCCCCATTCTCTCCATCAAAGTCACACACCCCATCGCTTATCGCACCGACCCATGACCCATCCCAATTACCAGTCAGAAGAATCCCTTTAATTATTCAAACACAAACCAAAAATTGATATACACGTCACAACTTATGATAGATTAAATTTGAAAAATTGCGCGTTAAACTTGACCTCTTGGAATCCTGCCTACGAAAACATTTTTTTAAACAAACCGATCGATATTGTATGTGTGTTACATGTACGGGAAATACAATATCATGTCAAGAGTATTAACGCTGATGTGATACAAGTCTTGAACTCTAATAGCCTGTTTATTGAATATTTCATAACAGCAATTTACATGGGTCCTTATAAATATTTTATTAGAGCTGTATCGACTTTGTGCGTGCTTTTCATCCCGTTTAAAGTCTGGAATTCGAATTTTCAACACGCAATCTCTACGCGCAATAAGATCTTCGCTCAAGTCACATTTTACAATGAAATTCCGCGACTTCAAATTCTCAAACGAAATAAAATCCTTGCACAAGGGAAAAAATGACACGAGTTGCGTTCACAACACACGTAATTTACTTGGCGATAAACACTGTTTTTATACCAAGCCAATACAGGCAATAAGCGTGACGCAAATTTCGTAGAAAAACG
Organism: Tribolium confusum; assembly: GCA_029207805.1. NCBI lineage: Eukaryota > Metazoa > Arthropoda > Insecta > Coleoptera > Tenebrionidae > Tribolium > Tribolium confusum. The sequence goes on along the minus strand of JALGAY010000006.1, from coordinate 29,342,654 downwards.
CTTATTTGTTGGTTTAGGTCAGGTACTACAATATTTTAAATAAAACAAGATAATCTCTTCAAAGTATAAATACTGATAAAGAGAGTAAAGAGACAAGATATAAACAAGCATTCAAATATATAATATAAACAATGATATAAACAATGAACTAATAAAGATTAAGTTTGTGGAGATAAAGTATAACGTCAAAATTTAATTGGTCATTTAAAGTTTTTGGGAAAAAGTTCCTGGGAAGATATAAGAATTTCTAAAGACTTCTCAAAAATTTATTGCAGATGTGAAGAATTTTAGAATTATTAGTAGAAGAAAAGAAATAATCGAAAGAAAGAATATTAGAAGCAAAAGCAGATAAAGTGTTGGTTATGGTTATATCTGTATTACTTTTCTATTGTTCTTACATGTTTACGATTCTGGTTTCAATTCTTCGTCCTGTCTGACTGATATAAACTGCATTACAGTCATTACAAGATAACTTGTAGACGCCTAAATGATGTATAGAAGGAATTTGATCCTTGTTGTGTACGAGATAGATCGATAGACTATATTTAGAATTAAAAGCAACTTTTATATTATAATTTTCTTAAAATATTAGAGACAGCAAGAGAAATCTTGTCAATTAAAAAGATATATTTAATATGTTGAATCTGAGAAAGTATTTGTTTCTAAATTTATGGAAAAGCATATTTAAATCCTGTAATAGAAAATGATTATTCACTGTTATCTGTTTAATAATAAACCATTCAACTTCAAAGACAACACAGTGTAAAAGAAAATCAAAAAATATAAATAATAAAGAATTAAAAGCAGCAACGATGTGAGAATAATAATGTTTGGAATCGGGAAGAATTAGAGTATCAGTTAATAAAGGTTTCTCTACATTTTAAAAGCAATAGATGAATTGTCTTTTCTGTTTATATAAAGATCTAAAAATGGAATACAAGACTTCGTTTGCATTTCTATAGTAAAGGTAATGTTTTTATTTAGTGCGTTAATAACTAAAAAAAAATGATCTAATTCTGCTTTGGTACATGCCAGAAACAAATCTACTTTGAAGACTTCGTAAGTTTCAAAAATTTTTCTTTTAGATTATTCATAAATAATTCTGCTAAAAGAAGGCTAAGATGGAAGCCCATAGCTAAACCAGTGCGTTAATAATATACTATATTATTAAAAAAATATAAAAAGTTTTATCTAAAACTAATTTAAGTAAAGAAATTAAATCAGTAGCTTGTAAAGGAGAGAGGGAATCAAAAAGAAGATCGTTAAGAATAGAAAAAACAAGGAAGGAACCTAAGGAGTTATTAATTTTTTTATTTTCCTAGTAAGATCTAAAAATTTTTTTTACAGATAATTGATTGTTGAACTTTATAGAATTTCTAATAATTTGATTTAACTACTTTACTAATTTATAGCAAAGTGAGTTGGTATAAGAAACCACTGGTCGTCTTATAGAAGTATTATTTTTGTGAATTTTGAGAAGTCTAAGAACGTCTAAGAATGGAAGAATTCATAGAAAGACGGCAAGATTTAAAAGTGTTTAATCAATTTTATTGATAATGAAACATAGTTCGCGAAAGCGCTCTGTCACTGTTTTGTAAAAATTTTGTTTGATTAAACTTGTAGGTTTGTGTTGAATTTTTATTATTTATATATTGTAATAAGTTTAAATTTGTGTGTTCAGATCTATGAAGCTTTAAGATTTAAGAGCACTTTAACCATAACATTTTCCAGTTAATATGAAACTCGTTGTTTGATATATTTCAGCCACAAAATCTTAATGTGATTTAGAAAAGCCCCCTATATGAATTGTCTCCTTTAAACGGTCCGCCTTGCTTAGAGCAGCTAATTAATTTGACTAGAACCCTCTCCGTGTTCTCCAACAATAAATCCGGGTGCATTTTCACCCGATCTCGTCACACACATCTTAATTAAATTTCAGCAAAGCGTTACAGAGAGAGAGAGAGAAAGAGGGAATATAAACGCACCTTGAATTCAATGTATTTTTCTCCCAACAGAAAAATTTCATTTATGATAATCAAAAGCTCGTCCGTTTTTAAATTTTATGACTATAATTAAAAATCGTCAAGCTCCGGCAATTAATCTTCACAATAAAACACAACGACGAAAAAACTGCTAGTGTAATTTATCATAAATTTTAGGCATTTTGCATTAATTAACTTTGAAGATCACGAAAAAATTATATATTAGAAGATTTTTAATTAATGAAAACGTCCATCGCGACTCTTAATTAACTTCAAGAGAATTTTCCAGTTACACATTAATTAGAACAGGTGAATAAATCAATACTTGATATTAATCAAACAAATATTTGTTCATCAAAGAATATAACAATCCACATAAAGTAAACATATCGGTCGACAACCACAAATAAAAAATCAAAACTTATTTTGTAACAAACCTATCTAGTTACTAGGGGTTTGATCTTGAAAAAAAAACAACACGCGAGGTTTATTGACATATTCGCAGCCAGAGAATAATTTTATTTTTTTCTTCAAACTGCATATTCCACTATTAACTGTTTCATATTTTACCACATAAAAACAAGATTCATCTGTGACCTACTCCTGCCGTTGTCCCTTTATCTCTTCTTCTCAGTTTTTAGTATCTCTACGTTATTTTTTACTATTTCCAAGTGTGTTTCCTAGATTATTTTAAAATAATCGTTAAAATAAATTTGTTTAGAAATTTTTATTGCTTACTAAATAGAAAAACAGTTAGTATTTAAAAAACAGGATAAGTAGTTAACTAAAACTAAGTTTAAAATTAAACTTCATTCTGATTATTTAATTTATTTTTCTCTATTTTCTGCATTTGAGATTCATCTCGTTTAATATCCAAATTTATTGTCTGGAAATACATATCGGAACATCGTTTGATCACAACCATTGGGCATTTATCTTCCAATTCCCTTTGTTTTTGTGCGAAAATTGTCAACATCGAAATGAGAATGCACAACTTGATCGGATATTTCGCGGTCGTTTGGTTTATAGGTAGGGTAGGTTTTTGATCGTAGTCTCATGGGGATTCGTTGAAAGGTACAATATTAATTATTAATTCACAAACAGACTCCAACAACTGGAAAGTCAGGCAATTAGCCCTCGCCCTAGTGTGCACAAGCACATTAAATAAATATCGGTCGATATACAAAATGTAAAAGGTTTACTTTGATCGAGAACCAACCCTTCATCAATTTCTACCTAAAAGTTTGTAGAGTTATTTTTGTTTTCCAATTATTATCGAAAAGATCGCTTCTCTCTCGACTTTTCCGGCTCTTGTAAATTGCAAACTTATCAGATTTTGGCGAAGCGTGTTTAACCCTCTCAAAATTTAAGCGACTTAACGCTGTTAATCATTAATCAATATTTATTTCGTACCAACCGGAGGACCGGAACAATTTTCACCAGTTTGTTTCTTCTTCCTTCTTTGCCTCTATGGATTCTTATTTAGGAGCTCGAATAACCTACCGGCGAAATTTCTACATAAAAAACAACAAATTGCCTCAAAGTTTCGCTTTTCTTGCACTAACCTGACCTCGGCATCGACCTCGTCCTAAACTGTAATAAGGATTTTCAAGCACTGATAAACTTGACTTCATCGAAAAATACACACTCAAATTTGATTTTAGTTTTAGACTTTTTATCAATTATTTTAAGAAAATGTATTTAATAACTTTAGTTAACAGAGAACAGCTAGTCCACATTTACTTTTAATTTGAAAAACTAGTTTTAAGTAGAAATACTGGAGCCATTTTTTTATATAAAGTAAAATATAATTAATTAAATTTTTAATTATTTTTTTGAAAAAATTCACTACTAACGATGACACTACACGACTCGTCCGTGGATGAAACAGTGGTTACAAATAGGACCACCCAACAGGCTGAAACTAAAAACTCTCAAAAACGCCAAACACATTTCGTTGACGAGTTGTACACAACGTTTTTTATGCAACACTTATGATAATATTTTTTTGTGGTCATAAGATAAGTCTTTTTTATCCAATTAAACAAAACATATTTTGGATTAGAACTTGGACTTCAACTCAATTTAGAGAAGTGTTAAACACCTCTCTGTATAAATGTATAATTATTATTTTTTTAAGTGTTACCCTTAAATAGATCTTAGGGTACAGTATACTCATCCTAAAAAAATTCTATTGACGTCCTCAAAAAGAAATAAATTACTTAAAAATAATAAAAGTATAATTAGTTATCCAAAAACAATAGCTCTAAATATTATCGCAATTTTAGAACAATTTCTTAAATACTTGAAAGTGTTGCGTTGACGAACAACAAAAAAACTGTTATTGTTCACACATTAACGCTTATCACAATACAAACTAAGAGAAGTAACTCGGCTGGTAGGCTCAAAATGGCTGAACGATCGAAGTATAGACCTTTTTTCTGTTTTTCTCTAAAGCTTATTCGTTTATCCAAGAGAGGAAATAAGATGCATATACTTGCATGTTGATTCTTCTGTCTATTCTTTTCTATCACAATAAATTTCGATCGCTAGCTATGTTTATTAAAAATTATTATTATAATTTATTGTAGTTTATAACATAATTATTTTTTTGGCCGGGAGTTGGCAGTATGATCTTGAACATTGATCGCATTAAGTGTCTATTGTTATTACTGATAAGAATAGCTATAACATACTTCTCCACCAAAAATGTTACAAATGTAATTCAAACTTTGAATGTCAGGTTTAAGCTTATTCACAATTTTGCCAACGTCAACTTCTTTTTTTACCAACTCAAACAGTAAACAGTACAACACCTGTTTAAATTCATTTTTAATTACAAGTTGTGTAACAAAAACTCAACATAAAAACTTAAACACCATTTATTAATTATTACACAATCCTATAAAATAATTACATTTATAAAAACTTCGTTTTATAAAAAGTAATAATACTCTGAAGATAATAATTTACATGTAATTATCCTAGTTTCAAAATTGTAAATCAATCGTCTCTGTTTAACAAACTTTCCACGATTTGTAATTTGCTATCAACAAAATTTATAATTAGAATAAGTAGGTTGCAATTTTTATGAGATTGGTAACATCAGAAATCACTTTAAATTATGTCAATTGCTACCTTTAGCACAAAACAGACTAATAAAAAAAATACAGCGTGATCAAAAATATTGATAAAGTTGGCAAAACTGTAATTCTTAAACTTCAAATTTGATTTATATACTCTTGATGTTACAAATAATGTCAAAAAACTACCAACTTTTGAACAAACAAAAAAAAACTTTTGTTTTACCACTTTAATCTCAATATTTTTATTGATCACACTGAGTATAAAAAAGAAAATTGAATAGAAAGTGAGAGTTGTTAAACCGTGTCACTGCCAAGTATTTTTATTTCTGATAATAATAAGAGTTACCACAAAACACCCCAAAATTTGAATTTAAATTTAACGATCGCTTAGTTTTTAACAAAATCCGTTATAAAAAAAGGTAACCAGTTGCTAACCCCTTCGTGGCTGACGTCACTTCCTCCTGACAAGTGATAAGCTTGCCAAAAATCGAACAAAACCCCTTCAAGTCGGGCAAAAAAGTGTTGTTCTTTTCCTTGTCACATCATCAGGAAATTTGCTCTTTTTGTTCCCTATAATTAAAAAAAAAACTCCGAAACAATTAAATTAGCGATAAACTCGTGATAAATTGCCGAAATCATTAATGAGTAGGTGCGAGCTGATAAGGCGCCAACAATTCTCAAACCCCAAGTGGGAGTGGTTTTTAATGTAACCCCTTGAAATCGCGTCTCCAACCTAATTCGTCCCTTTGTTTCTACCTTATCCCGAAATTCCCGAGCAACCCTTTCCCAGATCGATCCGCATTTGAAAAATCGTTAACCCCCAACAAATCGCCCCCAATTCAAGACAATTAAGGTTATCGCCGCGACTTGCCGACACTTCCGCCGGAAATAACATTTCGATTTAAGCAAAATCGCAAGTCAAGTGAGGGTTGTTATTAGACCCGTGATAAAAATTTCGAAAAAATACTTACTTATCAGGCACCAGGTGAAAATCTATCTCAGGGGGTCAGTTGATTGTTTTCGATTTAGTGAGTGAAGTGAACAATGTTTTGACAGAAATCTTTTCTCAAACGACCGGCACAACACTTACACACCTGTTTTTGATGATTTAATAGACATGTTATCCTTAAATCTCGGTTTTTCGCGATATTTTTAAACACAAACACTGTGTGCTGTCAAACGAGCTCCATGACAGTTCGGACTGAGAAAGTGCGCGCGCACTAAGACCGGCGCTTTAGAAGACACATTTTTAATTTTAAAAATGATTGAATTCAGTGATTGCAAATCCAATTAAGAAAATCTAATTGAATTTAAACAAATTTAATTTAAATTTAGGTTACTTTCTAGGGAAAAATCTAGGGAAAATTTGTGTTGCCAGTGTTAAAAATGTCATTTTAGTTCACTTGTTTTTTTTTATTTCTTTTAAAAAATTTGACATTGACAGATGGTAGTTTTATAAATGTTATAAAAGATCATTTATTTTTATCTTTATTGACATCAAAAGTTATTTGAATAGTAAATCTTGAATAAACCCGGAATCCGGAACCTTTTGACTTTGGGCAGCATTGATCCGGTTGTAGTCCCTAGTACACTATTTTTAAACAGAGGTCAGGTCTGAGCTTTTCAGCTTTTGAAACCGATTAAAACAATGCTATTTTTAGTAAGTTTTTTATTCATAAGAATGATTAATTTTGACGTGAAAATTTTATTTTTTTCTAGTTTTCCACCACAAGCAGATAAAACTCAAACAGTGAAAGACGATACACAAAAACAACATACTCCATAAATCACGTAACAAGTTGTCTTCTGAAAAACTATATTTTTCTAAAACTTGAGTGTCTGCAGTTAAGCAAGGGATATCCTGATCGGAAACATCGCACGCTGAAAAAATATAAATTATTTTCAAGAATCGACAAAAAAGATACTAACTTACTGATATTTTTTATTCCATTCCACTGCACTATGGAAATAAATTCAGTCGAATACATCAGCCAGGAAAGATATTTCGTCCAACCGAAAACTTGGGGTAACGTACTGAAATCTTATTTCAATTCCCTCCCAAAAAAATTATTTTTTCTAAATACCTTAATTTTACAAACACTCCGGATGTTAGCATAAGAACATAATCAAAAGGCACCAAATAAGCCATCGCTGAAGGTACTGAATCAAAAGCATTCGAAAAGAAAATTCCTGAAAGAAAATGTGAGAATGTAACGAGCGCATTAACCAAATCTTAATTCAGAGGAACTGTACATAACAAATTTGTTGAACTAATCACTAATCAGTGATCACTTTACTTTAATAAACCCTCGCCCAAAAAATACCTTTTGCCTAAATTAAGATTTTTGCGTTTATAGAGTTAATAGTAACCTTTAGGCGGCTATTTAAATTTAACGAAGATAAAAATCATGATAAGTTGTGTGAAATCACAATATTTATCCGTATTTAAATGACTTACCGCACGCAGCGGCTGAATTCAAGGTGAGAATACCTGCCAAAGTTGTCATTAAGAAGGCATAAGCAGTAGCACGGAGTCCTGAAAGCCAATATACTATTATCACGAACAAAACGGGCTCTATTATTAAACCAGGCAGCTGAAACAGAATTATTTGTGATGACATACAAGTACCACTAAAATCAAATTATAATGCCTAGTCACAATGAAACATTTTAATGGCTCTAATATTACTACAATTCAATATAATTCACATTTGGCTTTTTAAATAATTAGATAATGGTAGTTGAATGTTTGTTGCCTGATTAATTTAATTATTCAATCAATAGGAGCCAATGCCTGATTGTTATAACTGAGAGACAAATAGCAAAACAGTAAGAATTTTTAATACACACCCACTAACTTGCGATTGGCTAAATCAAGTACTTTTTTTGAGTAAATACAAAAAAAGGGTTCAAGAAAGTTTCTTTGATGTAAATACAGATTAAAAAAAAATGTAGGTATAGCCTCCGTGGCGCAATCGGCTAGCGCGTTCGGCTGTTAACCGAAAGGTTGGTGGTTCGAGCCCACCCGGGGGCGCTCCTTTTTTTTCTCTATATTTTTATTCAATCAACTCTTATCTATGTTGAAATATAATTTATTGGTGTAATTTTTGGAACAAATATTGATGTTTTCGACTCCCATTTCATTTTATATGTAGAATCTAATTTGAATAAGAAATTCAACGTTCTAATAAAAGAACTCGTTTCCCAATCGAATTCACTATTCGTGATATCGCTAACCAAAACCCTTAAACTCCTGGCACTTTATGCTTAATTTAATTCAGATCAGTCAAATATCATGATAGAAGAAAATAAAAACGAAAGAAAACTACTAAAGAAATTGAATTAAACGCCAATGCTATAATTAAAATAACCTACGAAAAAAAAATTGGTGATTCGTTAAATTACCATTGAAATAATTCGTGATAAAAAATAAAGAGAAGGAGAATAAAGTCCTGACTTGTATTCTCTCAAAAACAAAGGATATTTTTGTGGAAACTCATCCAATATGGCGTACATCGGCGTAAAAGTATTTTCAGCAACTAACAAAAAAATAATTCCTTGAACATTTTGTATTCCTGCCTGATTTGTAAAAGTGTTGCCAAAGTAACACAAACCAATCATAATTCCAATGACCTAAAATATATATCAGAAACAAAATTTTCAATCTTAAGTTAAGCACGCTTATTCTAAATTTTACTAATAACAAGTGCTAATAGCATTATCAAATTACGAGTAATTTTTTTCTTCTTCAAAAATGTTTTAAATTTTGATACCAAACTCTAACCACTTGTTATTGGTAAATAAATAGCGCGCTTATCCTGGATTTCAGCAACATTTACAATTTTTTCTGAAATTTTTGTAGCTTGAAGTGTAGGATCCCTCCATAAGTCCAGTAACCACCTATAAGTCAACCAATACATCTTCTGCCACAAGAAAAGCTCGTTACTAAAAATATAATTAGTCATAGACGTGTGTTAATTTATACAACTCACAAATTGGTCCTAAGTTTGTAAATTTTACTCTAAAAAAAATAATATTTATAAAAAAGTTATTAGAAGTAAATCTTTATTACCTCGTCAGCTCTTCCCATATGAAATTCATACTGAACAACAACATTCACTTCTTTATTATAATCACTAACAGCAAAATTATCACAAATTCTCTTTATCGATTGTTTACTATTTTCTTCATAACCTGGAGTTGTAGCTAAAGTCTTTATAAAAAAATCGGCAGGATTATACGATGTTGGACACTTATAACCAACCCTGAAAAAATATTTACAACGTATCCTCCCTCTCTTAAAAAAATAAATTACTTTTCAAAAAAATCTAAAGCTGAACCTGCACTTCCAATAAATGCGATTCGACCTTCAGCCATTAAAATAAATTGACTAAACATTGCAAAAATATCAGATGAGGGCTGATGAATCGTACATAGAATTGTTTTACCACTTGAAGCCATTATATTCATTATATTTATTATTTTTTGAGCTGAATATGAGTCTAGACCGGTGGTTGGCTCGTCGCAAAATAAAATCGGAGGATCAGTTAAAAGCTAAAAAGAGATATTAGATTATAGAAATAAATTTAGCGACCTGATTGGCAATAAAAAACTGAAATTGTGAACGAAGATCTCATAACTCTTCATGTTATGAGCGCACTGTTTTTAAATATTGTTATGAAAATTCTGTGTATTTATTGAAAATATGAAATTAAATCAATTTAGTTCGAGTTGACGCTATTGACTACCTTCTCTCCATCTTTTTATGTTGTGTTCACACAATTATCGGCCTGATAATTTTATTACTATTATTTTATTATCTGACCTGACCTGACATATTATCTATTTCATTAAGTAAGTAAAAAAAAATACACTTTCTATATCGCCTCAAGTATAAAAACAGGTTCAGAGAAGTACAACAAAGTATGTATATGAAGGAAAAAACTCAGAAAAGCTACGAAAGTAGAATAAAAATAATAAAATAAAAGATAACATTAAAAGAAGAAAGAAAAAAATATAAAAACTCTAAATTAATGATTTATAATATTTATGGCAAGAAACAGTATCTCGCTGAATAGAACTCATTCACATTGACATGATAAGTTAGAAAAGTGAGGAATAAAGTGTGTTCACGATATCATTTTTATCGCCAATTATGCCTAAACATTTAAGAAATTTTTACTTCTGTAGCAAAAGCGAGTCGTTTTTTCTCTCCCCCTGACAACACTTTATTCTCCCCATTAATTCCAATCCTCATATTTAGACATTTGCTAAGTCCTAAACTGGTCAAAATCTGACTAATTTTCTCATTTCTTTCGTTTTGTGTCGTTCTCCGATCAAGTTTTATTCTTGCCATTATATTCATATGTTCTAAAACCGTCAAAGACCCAATAAAAATATCTTCTTGGTGCATAAATCCGCTAATATATTTCATATAATTTCCAATAGGTCTGCCATTAATTAAAATATCTCCTTCTACAAACGCCCCACCTTAAAAAACTTTTTAGCTTGGAATTTGTTGTTACGCGAATTATTTACTGGTGTTTCTGTAGGCTAAAGTCGACATTAGGGTACTTTTCCCAGCGCCACTAAAACCGTGTTAATTTTTAAATGTCCCAAAATGAAAAAATTAAACTTTTACCTCGCTCCCATCAAAGCAACTAAACTTCCAGCTTTTACAGCTCCGGTTACTACAAATAATATTTGGAGGCGCATCCACCAAAAGTTTGGACACTTACCTCCGTTTATAATGCGTTTACAAAAACTCTTGCCCTTTTTCCGGGTTTGGATGTAGACAGAGACGTCGTTCCATGCTAGGGTGACTCCTTCTTCCATTGGGGACCAACGGCTGTAATTCCGGATTTTTCTAGGGAGAGATGAATCGCTTTCACCGAAAATACCAGAACTCTCCTGGATATAAATACTAGGTATTATTTATAGATTTCTCATGCGTAATTTGATATTAATTTTAATGCAATTGTATTAAATATCCTTGTGGTTAATTCCTAGTGCACTAGTCTCACATGTAAATAGACTAGATAATAAAACAAAAGAATTTTTGATAAAAATTTAGGGGTGTGTTTGTTTATTAAAGCAAATTTGCTCATAACGATTGTTACATCCATTATTAAATATTTCACAAGCAATTATCTAACAATAATAATTAATTTGTGAATCGCAACGCGGTAATTTACTTTCAGTGTTGAAATTGGAGTTTGTAATTAAACATCAGCAACAACACAATTAGACAAATATTTGCTTATCTCCTATTCGAGAAATAAAATTAATTTTGCGTATTTTCGAACTTACATTTGTTCCCAAATTTCTCCAACTTGTATTCAACGCCGATAATTGTGTACCTTCCTCGTCTGAAGCCATTCCAAACTAATTAAATCCAACATTGAGAATTTTGATAAAAAACTAACCGTATCTAAATATTTACCAAAGGTAAATAAACTGAAACACTTGACTACTATTTGTACAATGCTTTGAAATAATTAAGTTTCTATGAACCCTCGTTGTAATTTTACACCATTCCACCTCCACTCAGACAATTTTTCCAACGATCGATCTAGATTTATTAAAGCGTTAATAAATCTACGCTATTCCATAATATCCCTGAAACTTGACTTCAATACATTGCATTCCTTTCTATTACTCGAGAGATTGAATTATTCCCTTCAAACCCGCCGGATATCAAAAGAAATAAAACAACTAAAATACTTCAACTCTATTTTATTAAATTATCTGTGACGGTAAGTCTTTACTTAGAACACCAGGTATGCCACTAATCTGAAGCCTAGGATCAAAATTAGAAGCATCACAATATTCATTCATCACTCTAAAATAAATATTTTTCCAAATAACGCGTGGTTACAAATTTTCAACAAACAAGTCGCTTTTGCGTTTATGTAGGATGTACATAAATTCACACAAAATAATCAAATAAAACCAATAAAAAATACTTTATAAATTCGGCAATGTCCTTTGTAAAGCAGCCCCAATAAATTATAAAAATTTACAAAAAATAACACTCCGGATTTTAAAATTAGTAAAGTGATACCTCCGGTTCTTAACATTAAAAATATTATTAAAATTTGGAAGACATTATTGCTCTTATATTTTATGAGAAAATTTATGAGAAATATTACATCTAGCTGTAAAATTAGTAAAATTACGTCCATAAATTGTCTCCGACTCCCAATATTGAAAACCACCATTATTGAAAAAAAGTCTCTTTTGTATTTATTATTGATTAAAAAAATGCAAAAAAGTAACTAAAAATCAAAGTCATATAGTGCCTTTATTAAATTAAAAAACTTTGGTTTGTGCAATTAGGAGAATTTCGGCTGCTGGATTTTAAAATTAGTAAAATATTGCTTCCGACTTCCAATATCGAAATTGCTTTTCTATTTATTAATATAAAAATTTGTAAAAAATATTCTCAAATTCAAAAATAAGTAAAATATCGTCTCTCACCCCAATATTAATTTAAAATGTTATTTCTGTATTTATTAATTGAAAATTTAGTAAAAAAATGTTTTATTTGACTTCTAAAGCTAGTAAAATGTCGCCTTTACTTTCCACTATTAATTTTTTTTTAAATAAGTCTCTAGCTTCTGAAATTTTTGAATTATTTTTTGAGTGCGCCATTGACTTCCATCAAGAATAAATTATTTCGTTCAAAACCAAAAATAAAAGAATAAAGCAACTAATGTACTCCAATACTATTTTATTAAATTATTATTTGCGACGGTAAGTCTTTACTAACAATGCTAAATATGCTATTAATCTAAAACTCAGAATCAAAATCAGAAGCATCACAACATCCATTACAAAATCGCCCTAAAATAAATATTTTTGCAATTAACAGGTGTCCAAAAATCTTCAACAGACAAGTCGCTTTTAATTTTGCAAACGTAGATCTTAGATAGTTTCCACAAATACTCGTAATCAACGACAGACAAAATACAAAATTTATTTTAATAGTATTGTAGGATTGATGTATTATTAACAGTTTTTGCTTCTGTTTTTTCTATTTAATCTATCCAAGATGTACGTTTACAATTTCAAACGCGAGGCTTAATGTCGATATTGAACTTTACCTCTGAAAAATTATAAATTTCTAAAATAACATGACCGTCTTTTGGGCATGGTAAATCCGTATCTGGGCACTCAATATTGGTAACATTTTCCCATTGATTAATCATTAAAGCTCCGTTACCATACCGGAACCATGACAAATACGACAACCATTGAAAATAAACCGGAATTGAGCTTAAAAATAAATAAATCGGATCTGTGTGGTGTTTTGTCGGATTATTTTGTACCTAATATTAAGAAAGAAGCCTCCAAAAAGCAAAAACGGTATAACTAAAGGAGGTCCAATTGATAGAGCCATAGAAACGTTCCGGGAAACGCAGGATATCAAGTATCCTAAAAAAAACCGGAAGTGATTCATAAAATTAATTAAAGAGGAAGGAAGATACCAAAACTGATAGCGACATTTGCAACAAGAATCATAATACCACATGCGATATAAAATCGAAAACCTTCGGAATTTAAACCAATCATAAAGTAGGAAACTGCAGTTAAGATAACTGGGATTATTATAAAAACTGGAGATTCGGCAAGGGTTTTACAAATGAAGTAAATACTTGGTCTGTACATTCCATTGCGGTGTTCTCGAAGAAAGACAGGAAGTTCGCCACTGAATACCTAAAAAAAAAGTTATATCGAGTGATTTCGAAAAATTAAGTCATAGTAGGTCATAAAAAAGCTCATCAAGTGTTATTATGTTTTAACAAGATGTCTTACTTAGCACTCGAAAAAGTTTTGCCGCTGCCGACATTGACACAACATTTAATTCAACACCTAATATTTTTAGCTAAAGACAAGTGAGAACTTACATTAATTACAGCAAATACATTTTGAAATGTCATATTTGTAAGAAAAACGAAAATAACTCCGTTTATGTTCATTACACCATCTTGAGTTAGTGTCTGTCCAAAATAAATTGAACCAATTACTAACGAAATAATCTAAAACACAAAAAATTGATTCAATTTTCGAATTTATTATAAAATTATTTTACAAGAGTCTGAAGTAGTCTAACTTTGATTAAAAGCGGTTCATTGATAACTCCCAACCAAGATCGCCACAAAACCGCCCTGAATTGAGCCCAACATGACGCTTTGTACGGACTTTGAAGATTTTCACCATTTATCCAAATATCATAAAAGTGTCCTTCCTTTTCCTGAAAAACCCTATCAAATATTTTACAACAGTCAATTTTTTATATACAGTAACACCAGCTTCCAAAGCAATTTTTACACCAATACTCGACCGATCAAATTTGTCACAAATTAAATTAACAGCTTGTCGGCTTGATTCTTCCTTTTCTGGAACTATAGCCAATAGTTGAATAAAATAGTCAGCAGGATTGTAATTTTTCGGACATGGAGCTTCAAGTCTATAAAAAAAAATCAGAATTTTTTTTTTTGGTAAATAGTAAGTTTCAGACTCTCTGAAAAAAATTTCTGCCTCTTCTGGACTTCCTAAAAACGCTGTCCTGCCCTCAGACATTAATAACAATTTATCGAAAAGTGAGTATAGCTCAGATGAGGGTTGGTGTATTGTACAAATGATAGTTTTGCCTGTCATTGCCATTTCTTTAAGTACTTGCATTACAGTCAGTGCCATAAACGAATCTAAACCTGATGTAGGTTCATCACAAAACATTAATTTGGGATTTGTCAAAACTTCAGCTGCAAAAGAGAGACGTTTTTTTTCACCACCTGAAATTCCCTTAATTCGACCAACAATTCCAATTGGAGTATTCTGACATTTTGCTAAAGCCAGTTCTGATATAACTTCATCAACGCGTTCCATTCTTTGTTGGTAGGAAATTTCTTTATCCATTCGAACTAAAGCTTGGAAAATTAAATGCTCTCGAACTGTTAAAGTTCCAAGAAATAAATCGTCTTGTTGAACATATGCTGATTGACTAGCTAGAGTTTTTAAAGATACGGGAATACCATTAATTGCTCGAATTCCCGAAATTGTCAGATTTGATACCGATTGAAAAGTAAGAGTATTAAGAAGGGTAGTTTTACCCGCACCACTTGAACCAAGAATTGCCAAAAGCTCGCCAGGATTTGCAACTCCATAAACTAAGAAATTAAAAATTATTTCAGAAAAAAAATTTTTTAGAGACCATTTTTCAAAATGTGTTTTTTCTCAACTGGAAGCTCTGTTTTTTTAACAAAATTGAAAAAATTTGTTTTTGACGGTGTAATATTAACGAACGCATTAATTTCGCTCCATGAATACGTAATACGTTCTTCTGCTGGTACAGACTTTCCCGTTGGTCGTGTACTTCCATAAGAAGGTACTTGAAATGGTGTTAAATCAAAAGAAATAGTTGATCCGGTGCTTTCACCATTCTGAAATAATCCTTATCGCGAAAAAATGTCAACAAAAAATTACTTACATTTTGTGATAAAAGTGGATCTGTTTCAGTTTCCATTTTTGACACAAACACAATAACACAATTTTTAAAAGTGGAACAACTAAATTTAAACACGTAATATTTATCTCGTTTTTATTTATTTAAATAATCTTAAAACAATGATTATTTACTTAAGGTTAGTGTCGACTGTCTGAATTGTGAAATAGGTGGGTAAATTGATATCTTAGAGACCATTGATCATATCATATGTCTTCCCCACTGGAAAGCCTCTTATTTACGCTTCAAGCAATTCAACCCCCTCTATATAGTTTATTCGATATTGGAAATTTGTAGAAAAGTGATAAGCAGAATGTTTACAAAATATGTTTTCGAACAACTCAAAATAGCACTCTTTAAATTTCTACAAATTATTACTTTGGTCATCTTTTATTTTTAATAATAGCCTAATTTTAAAAAAATGTGTAAACAAAATTATTTTTTTTAATTTTACATTTTTTAAAAATATTTTTAGTAATCTAGTATAAAAAAAATTCTGAATGCTTATTTGCAATTTTTTTCTTTATAATCTCTTTTACTCGTAAGTAGGTTGGGTAATAAAAAACACAAATAAATAAAGACACATTTTATTGAATATAGTTTACATATAATAAAACTTAAATATTTGTACATAAATCAGCATAATACAAATAAAATTAGAAACACTCATTTTCTCTAATGGCTATTCCCTTTTTTCTTGGGATTTTGATTCCTTAAAAAAAAGACCAAAACGTAATCGAATAAAATAAACTTCCCAAGTCAAAGACAATAGTTACGTAATGAATAAAAATTAGATAAGTGCACCTTTGCGTGCTTTTTAACCCAAATCACGCGTGTTTTACCGCAAAAACTATCGTTCTAATAAAAAACTTGTAAAATTATTTTAGTACACTCGGTACAACTAAAAAAAATTGCATTGCGTGGCATTTAATAACTTATCGTTATTTGAAAAGCAAAGCAAAATGCACAACTATTGTCATGATTGAAAAATGAGAAGAAAAAAAATGCATTTCGCTCTCCTTGTTTAGGTACTAATTTTGTGGAAATTCAATTTTCCCTGATATCCTTGACCTAATTTAAAAAATTCCTTCAAATAGAAAAAGTCGCATTATAATTAAATTGACAACAATATGTACAAAATTTGATTAATTTTCTAGTGATAATATTACTTTAAAACTTATATTGGCACTTTGATTGGCAACTGAAAATCGTCAAAATTACGCTTTGTTATTCTTCGCTAAATTATGTGAAGCCCAATTCAACGAAGTCTTCCATGAATTTGACAAAGCCTCATCAAACTTACTCCTAAAGTGATTAAGGGCTTCATCTTCTGACTTAGACAGAGCCTAAACAAAATAAATTAGGAACTGATTTTTGACACCCAATCAGCAGTCTCTCTCTGTTTATAGTATTTTGAAACAAAAAATTTCAAGTACAGTTCAACTATCATAAACACAGAGAGAAAAATCAAAAGAGTGTCTAAAAAAACGTCAAACCACTTACCAAAGTATCCCTAATATAATTGAGATCTTTCTCCGAGCTCAATTCAGGTAATCCCGTCGAAATCATCATTGCACACAACGACAAAATTAAGCTTCCATGTTTTCTCAAAATCAGAAATGCTTTTTCACAATATTCTTGGAAAATTTTAAACTCTAGTGTATTTTTCTGACCTTTATTTATCACATATTCAAAATCGTGGGTTAGAACAAATGGAACTCGTTCCCTTTTTATACCAAATTTTTCTTTGAAGTGACCCAAAATGTGGCCAAAATCAATGTGAAAAAGCTGACCCGATTTTTTGACCATGATGTTATCAGAATGTCGGTCAGCTACACCCAAAACGTAAGTCGCAACGCAATAACCGGCACAGGATAATGTGAATTCGTTTATAGCCTTGTTAAGGGCTGATTCAGTCGTATTATAATCTTTTAACCAAGCTACAAAAAAAATTGAACTCAATTAAAAAAGTTCAAGTTCGAATCTCATTCTAAATTTTTTTTTACAAAAATTAAAATAACCTCAAACAAGTAAAAAACAGTATTTTTTTTAACTAGGGTAACTTAAGAGTAAAAAGTAATTACCCAAAATTGATCCTTTTCGAAAAGCGGAAGTTGCCGAAAACACTCCTTTATCTTTTTGAATATTAGCGATTGTTTCCGCATTTAATACTACCTCAATCATTCCGGCCCTATCAGCTAACGATATGCAATTATAAGGATTCATTCTGCAATAACAAAATTAGATTTTTTCCAAATTTTGTTCAAATTTTTATTACCTTAAATCTAAGCCTTCGCGTTTCCATAACCTATCCATAATTTTTAGCATTTGTAAGGTGAGCATATCTTGTCTTAAATCATCACCATCCTTGAAAATAATATAAACGTCATCTCCATACGTATCATAATTCTCAAGGACAATCCATAATGGTCTCATTTTACTATCCATAATCTTACATTTATCTAATTTTATTTTCGAGCATCTATAACTAGGATCTAGAGGACTTCTTATTGATTGTACAGTCTCATCAATGTGGCATTCAGTTAAGTAATCTTTTAAATTTACTTTAGCTTTTTCTTTACTTTTATTTTTAACATGTTCTCGACTATTTTTCAATTTATCCAAAAACTCTAATTGTTTTAATAACACAGGCATATGGTCTTGACTACCTTGACAATATGCTTCTAAAATCAGTCCAAAACGTATTGATACACATGGAACTTGCAACTCAGACTTGAGATGCCAAAATAAGTAATGACCGATTTTTTGATTATTCAGTGCTCTTTTTATTAAAAACTTAACTAAATCACATTCTAGATACATTTCGTGTTTGATTGCTTGTACTAATTGTAAAAGATATAAAAGGAGGTCCTCGTCACTGAAAAAACAAATAAATTTTTGTCACACGAGACAAAGCCGAGTTATACCTGACATTGTCAAGACACTCAACAGCAAAACTCCTCACTCTCTGATCTGGATATGCATAATCTAATAACTCAAGTGCTTTCTCAGGAGGAAGCTTAGGCCAGTCTTTTAAAAGTGCAGCTACTTCACTTACTACTTCCTTAGTATCCCAATCAATTGAAGATAACAGTTTCGGAAGTACTTCCGGATAATGTTTTCTCCAAAAATCTTTCAAAAGCCAAATATTTTTCCGATCCTAAAAAAACGTTTATCAATAATTAACACAATTTAAAGCAGGGACATGTGAGTGTCTTAAATTACTTACCTGTTCGTGAACTTCATACAAATTATCATTTTCGGTTAGGATTTTATAACAATGTTCGTTATTCGCTTGACTGTAGTCAATACTGTTGCTAATATATTTGCTTTTGAGTTCCTGAGCAAAATTAATCATTGCTTCTGTCGTTGGATAATAAATACTTTGATCCTCAGCAAAACTAGAATTGTTTTGTTAAAAAAGTCGATTTTTTTAAATTGACTTACCTATTAAGATGAAGTGTTAAAGCTGTTGCACCTTTAGTTGGATTATTAACAACATTTCCTAAAGTATTAAATATATCTTCACACATCATATCATTAGCAAAAGTCCACATATAAAGTGTCATAGCTCCATTTTTGAGTTGATTTTTAAAATCATAAACTGTTGTATTAGCCCAAGCTATAGGAGTTATGGACTCCTATATAAAAGATGATTACATTTTTATATTTTTTAATTAAATTAAATTACCTTATTATTTCCATATTCTTTACCTTTTTTTGTTTTAACTAACTTACTAGATTTAGGAACTTCATAAATGCAAAAACATAATTTCGCATTTCTTGGTATATTGCACACTAAGATATCAAAAACTAAAGTCTCTCCAAAAAAACTTTCATTCTTTTCGTTTATTGGTTGGATGGAAGCTTTAAGTCTTTCGCAAAGTGATTTACCTCCATGAAACAACCCAACTTGAATCCCAATCTAAAGCAAAATTAAATTATTTTTAATAAACAAGTGAGACTGTTTAAAGCAAGAACAAGCGCTAAGGTGTTGTTATTAATAAACTGTTAATAAAAAAATTATTAATTACCTCATTAGTTTTCCTTATATCACAATTTAATCCACTGACTGCATTCAAAGTAACACTAAACTTTCTCTGAATATCCCAAGCTGATTTGTGCGCTCTTTTCCGCCAAGTCAGTGTTGAATAAGTTGATCTCATTCTCCTATGATCAAAATTATCCAAAGTTTCGTAAGGGTTATCTGCAGTGACTAAAAACAAATTAATAAAATTTGTTTTTATTAATTTATAACCAACCTGGAACTTTATCCACTCTTACTGTTACTACAATCGGAGTTATGTCTTTTGATAATGAATCCTGAATGTATTGAAATTGGCTTATTTCATGATCTCCTACTAAATATTCATCTTGACCACATACTTTTAATACATAGTCATTATAATGATGGTATTTAATTTTTAAAACGTTGGAACGTTTAGCTAGGATCATTTCAAGTAATTTAGTAGGTTTTATATGAGGAGATACATTAAATGTAAAAGAATTCTGAAAGCAAAAATACAAGACAATTATTATTTTGGCGACCTCCAGCACGAAAATAGCACAATTCTAAAATAAGCAAACAGGGCCGACTAGTATATAGAATAAGAGTGTTTATCCGGCCTGTCACATTCTTAGTTCAGGGACTTTTTCCTGCTTCTTAAAGGAAGCAACAGCACAGAATGACATTTGCATGAATTATAAACTGGATTTTGATTAATCAGTGTTAATCATGTGGTGAACTTGTTATAATCTAAGAGACCATACTTTAAGACTTAACAAAAAATATTGAACAATATATTCAAGTTTTTCAAAAAATTCTTATAAATCTCTCAGTTTTTCTGTAATCCAATTATTTAATAAAGGTAATATTTAATATATTACAGTATCCTGAATTATTCTGGAAAATTCATAAAAAATAATCACTCTACATTCTGCTTACATCTTTCTTTTTTACCAAAGAAAAACTAGTAAGTTATAAAAAGTTTAAATACATATTTGTAATTGGTTGATTTAAAAAATAACCAATAACAATTGAGTATTTCAAATTTCTGACACTTAATAAACCACTTACTCTGGTAAAAAAAACTGGCACTTTCAGGTGCAAAATAAATTTGTTATTGATTTGAAAAAAAAGTTTTAAATAAGAGATAAGACCGATATTTGTTTGTTATATAAGCCAAACACTTATTTTTTGTAGTGTCCAAATAAAAACGGTTTTTTATTGTTTCTGGCGATTACAAACCTCGTTATCTTCAAATTTCGTCGTAATTTTGATATTCTTTCTCTGAATCGACATTTCCGGAAGAATCGTGTTCTGAGGACACAACCTCGGCGGAAATTGATAATAAAGTTTTTGTAACCAAGTAAATTTCCCTCGTTTTTGCGTAATTTCATCGCCTAATTTCCTCATTTGAAATCGAAAATCATTAATTTCAGGATTATTTAACTCATCAAAGTCTTTAACACCTTAAATATTTTTGATTTTTAAATAAAAATATTAACACTTTGAGTAAAACTCACTCCTCCCTATTAAATGCCCAATTTGGACATTAATTTTGTTATCTGGTTCATTCCCAAGGCACTCAATTTTCAGTACAGCGCATGTTGGCTTAACATCGCAGATTCTTCTACTTTCATCATGTAATTCCTCTCTTTCTGCCATGCTATTAATGCACGTGAAAACGTACGACGACATGTCGTGGAGTTTCCCATGCAGGGGGTACTTTGGGGCCTCCTCCCACAAATCCTGAAAGATATCTTAAACAAGGCTTTGGTGAATTGGGAGGTACAAACCGCTTTAATGTCCAGTAAGGTAGCATTGTAAGATACTTTCATTAGAATTACAATCCCATTAGGCATTAAACAAGTCAATTCCACTGAATCTTCTGGGTCAAATGACCAGAAGTCTGGAGAATATTCTCTTGGTATTGGAACCATTTTTGGATTGTTTTCTCGCATAACTACTTCATTATTACCCACAAATTTTCTCTAGATTAGAATTTCCGGTCTCAAAACTAATTCCTTGCAAAAATTTGCTGCTTCATTTCAATATGAAGCTGTGGTTAACCTACAAATTAAAGCACACAAAATTCAACATGAGCAACAAGAAAACAATTCAGACAACAAATACACCACAAGAAATTGTTGTATTTCTTTAATTTACCTATTTATTGTAAATAATCTCCCTGTATCGTTTTCATCATACACCCATCGCCCATAAAAACAACATGTATGCCAACCATACCAACACAAAAAGCCCCAAACCATTTAAAACTTTATTAAAATTTTCTTAATTTTTATTACATATTTATACATTTTTTAATACAATGATTATTACTTTTAATAATTTAAACTCTGATTGACTACATTTTGAGCAAAATACGCTAAAAATCAATAATTTTGTTACTTGGTGACTTTTGTTGCAGTTGGTATCTTTTAAAAACGTGACGTGAGGTCTATTTCCAAGAAAAGCTACAGGAAAACATTTTTACAGGAAAAAAATGTTTAATCATTCAATAAATCCACCGCGAATATACAAAGTTGCTTTAAAAATTGCAAAACAAGTGAGCGAAGGTCGCGGCAGCATAAAACAGCTGATTTACGAACGTGTACATTCTGTAAGTTTTGAGGTTATGTAAGCATGTTGATTTTTTCATAATATTAAAGCTTTAAACTAAAGAGCCACGACTAGATGATCCAAGGCTGACAAGTCTTCATAACTGAGGTTTTATGGAAGGTTCTTTACACTTTCCAGAACTTGGGCACTTGTGTGCTAAAATTCATCCCGCGAGTTTGTCGTAGGAAAATTGAGGTGTTGAGAACCAGGGCGGACCATCCCATTGATGGCTCAAATGGAGAAAAGTAAGTTTAAAAATTAGCCAGCTCTAAAAACTCACGGTAACAACGTTTCAATCGTATTCTAAATAACGCAGGTTATAACAATATTATGCTTATGCCATTGTTCGATTTTCTCACGATTTCGTCTCCAGTCTCCTACTGTGTGACTTGACCGACACCATATTTACCGGCAATAGCTTTAATTGTTTCACCATTATCTAAAGCATTAAAGGCTTCAATTTTTTTGGCAAGGGTAACCACCACTTTTCTACGTTTTTTTGGAACCCCTGTTTACTAAATTCCACTGAACACGTGCCTCCAAAACAAAGGGTATGTGATTCTCAAAACAGAAAATAATACCTCGAGTAACTTTTAAATAAAGACAAAATTCCATATAATTTTTTTTTCTGAATGTTTACATTTTTTTCTTTTCATATTTTTTTTACTCGTAAGTAGGTTGAAAAATAAAAAACCAAATGAATAAAGGCACATTTAATTAAATATAGTTTACATATAATAAATCTTAAACTTCCCAAAACAAAAAAACAGTAATAAATGAAAATGAAAAAAAAGTGCACTTTTAACCCAATTCACCTAACTATCGTTCAAAATCACCTAACTATCGACCTAATCAGTCGGTAAAATGTCAGTCGGAACTTTCAGGGGAAGCTTCCGGGGTACCTTCCGACTGCCCCGAATCGGAACTGAAATAAAAAATACAAAATAACATCATCTGTAAAAAAAACAGTGCGCACATAAAGAATGACATATAAAACTTTGTCTACATTGCGCCGTTAACAGAGTCCGATTTAGGTGCGATATTAGCCAATACCAAAGTAGTCAAAAAAAATTTTTGGCATTAGAAATAAAAACAAAGAGGTCATAACGTTAAATAATATAAGGTACCATTTAAGCTTGATATCACAAAAATCAGTTTAAAAATTACTACCAACTAACGATTCCTTCCAACAGCATTGGATGGCAAGCCATATGGAAAATACATACAGTGTGTCAATTTTAAAAGTTGCAATCGGCAATATCTCTAGAATTAAAAAAGTTATTGAGAATCACTTAAAACCGTTTCGATGGTTACTCAGCCTTTAAGCCATAGCCACCCCAACTTGAAACTTTTAAATGGCACTACCCTACTTGTGATACATCGTTGGAAAGCTCATAACAAGCGCTTTTCAAAAATGTTATGAAAAAACCTGTTTGGAAAAGTCGTTTTCCAAATGGTCGACAAGAAATAGTTTAAATTTTCATTTTTGTTATTCCCTGTAGTAAATGAACTCTAATTGAAACTAAAATAAAACATTGCCTAAGTGATTAATTTTTATTAAATGCTATAATAGATGTTGAAAATGATTTCCGTTGTTTGCTAAACAAAAATAGAGCCTTTTAATAAAAATTGATAATTTTTTTTTTACTTGGTAAATAAAACAACAGTTTTAATGTATTTCAAAAAGGCAGAAAACATATGTTCATTTATTAATACACAAATCAATGTAAAATTCACAAAATCAGAAACGACACGAAGTGCAAAATGCAACTAGTCGCTTTGAAATAATCCAAAGTTTGGCCAGAAGGTAGATTAATAAAAGTGATAAGATGAGAAAATAAAGTAGTTGTTCCTTTGGTCAAATATTTAATCCTCTTAAATCTGATTATCCTAACCATCATAACAAAGCAAATTGTCCCAAGAAAGATTTGATCCTATTTTTCGAATTCATACGAAAATTTCTTAGTACGAGTATGTACCGGCAAAATACCTAATTATTGATAAACATTTGATTTGAAATTCACTGTCAACTTTTGCAACAATTGATTATTTATAGCAATTCTCTAATTACTTATAGTTCTATTTATAAGTAATAAATATTTTAACTATATTTTGAAAGTGATAATTTTTATAAGGTAAATGCACTTACTAATTAATAACCCTAGTTGTAGTTATTTTTAAATAAAAAAAAACCTTAAAAACATACAACCAATATTTACGTCCTTATACTAATGACTGGCACCTGGCCTGATTATTTGTTAAACATTTCAAAATTTCAGCAAGACTTTAATCCTAATTCTATTATTTCTAAGTGAAGTTAAAATAGATTTTCCATTTGTGTACAAAAATTTAAATAATGTAAGGTTATTTATTTTGAAAAGTTTATTTCTAAAGTTAGTGCATCTACTGA
Organism: Tribolium confusum; assembly: GCA_029207805.1. Taxonomy (NCBI): domain Eukaryota; kingdom Metazoa; phylum Arthropoda; class Insecta; order Coleoptera; family Tenebrionidae; genus Tribolium; species Tribolium confusum. The sequence continues at coordinate 29,318,047 of JALGAY010000006.1, read as the reverse complement.
AATAGTAGAATGACTGAAGCAATAAAATCATAACCATTGTTAACTTAACAAAGAACGGTACTCAAGTTCCGTTCCACGGATGATGTGCTTCTTATTTACTACCTGCCTCGGGATCTTGGGATTTTAGGAAAGCAACACAATCGGATGGCAGAAAAACTTACGACTGGCCAATCTATTATCCATGCAGCTTAACTCGAGTACCGCCCTTTGTTAAGTTAACAATGGTTATAACTTTATTGCTTTAGTCACTCTACTATTTCAGTGGATCGACTATACTGAGAAAAGAAAATTTTAAAGACGGACCTGAGCTGACTAAAAAGATTTATGTTTATAGTTTTACTACGGAAAGGCTATTATTCATTTTAGTGTTAAGGCTGTTTATACGCTGCCGTTTTTCAGTTTTCTCAAAATAACTTTTTTATTATGCTTTTTTCAGAATTAGGTTTTTGCGCAAATATGTATAGCAGGTATACCTTTGGTGTAGTGTTTTTGATTTTTTTCTAAGGTTTTTATTTTTTGAGAAAAAAAATAAAAATTGTGACATCAAAAAAAAATGTGACATTTTGAAAAATTAAAAAACAGTACACCAAAGAGAAAATAATTGGCAGTCTGAAACACTTTTCAGTTTTTTGATGGCATAACAATTAAGGGAGTTATTTTGTAAAAAAGTACCCGATTTCTGCAAGGGAAGGCGTTAACCGTGATCTCAGAGAGGGTGGTGCTACAGCATCGGAGTCATTTATGAGTTCCTAGAATTGAACCATAAAAGTTCCAAATAAATTAAATTCTTATTCTTTGGGGTATTCTTTGTTTGTGCTTTCTTTCGCATTTGGTTTTGTATTTGATGCGAGATATGAGCCGAGGGATGAGAAAATTTTTGGATAAATGAAATATGGATAAATCAATATTTTATATCGATCAACATAACTGACGCAACAAACGATTCAATTTATTATATAATTTATATTCACACAAATGTACATCTCAAATAAAATAAGGATGTGACAAATCCGGGAAATTGAATATTAATTTAAATTTTAAAATAATTGCTTTGATGTTGCTTTTTTAACACAGAACAGTTGATTTTCACGAATAAAAAAGCTAAATGTTATCTAGTTATTATTGGAGAATTTTTCAAATCTGGAAAATTGATATATAGGTTGATTCAAACTTAATATACTTACATATTTAAATTTTCATTCGCATTTGTTCGGAAGACTATTCTGATAATAATGAAATAAAATAAAAACATAGAGAAATTTCATGGAATTTTCCAAGGATGTTAGCGGAAGTGTCAAATAAAATACAATTTTTTCGTTTCAATAAATTGTAGCATCATTGTAACTCGGAGTTTGTAAATTTCTCCGATAATAACTCCGAAATAAACATTAAAATTATTACTATTTATTGGTGTTGGACTATTATTATGGCGTGATGATTTTTGATTGACAATGACTTATTAATTGTTAATTCGTTTAGAACAACAGTATTAAAAAACTGGTTTGCGGCTATGCTTTTTGTATTTGCTAAATAAAGTATAATTGATATTTTAACCTCCCTACTTTTTTTGAAAAAAGAGTAGGAGAGCGAACTTGGAATTTTTCGAGTGCAACAAGTTCCTTATTAGTTGGCACTTGAGATTATATATCGTAATTATGCGAATCTGCCAATTATTAAAAAAAATATGAAACCTAACCTCACAAAAAGACAAATAATTGTTTGAAATAATAGTATCAATAGTATATTTCTATATTAGTCAATTATTACAACAATATTCATTACTATTCATTAAATACTACAATTTAGTAGAAACTTTTGTTAAACTATCTTAAGGGGGCCCACCCAAAAGTTTGAAACCATACATTAAAATACAATTCTAGACTACTAATACTTTGTTAATTAGTTAATAGTAATACCTTTTGATATGAGAATCAAATTTTGCTTCCAGCGTAATGTTTTTTTATTCTGAACCAAAACAATCAAAAATAAAATATTACTAATAGTTTAAAAAACATTATGAAACAGAATGTCCTAAGACGTCTAAGTATTGTAACGATAAACGGCGAGTGGACCCCAAGCTGACAGCCCGGGTTCGGTTCTTGATAATGATTTATAGTTTTTTAGCTGCTTTTTTTTATATATGACAATTAAAATTTCTTGAGCCTACCCTGCATATTTATCCTGATACGGCCCTGACCGAACGCTCAGGTAGCTTGTCTAGGGTGCAGATGAAAAGTTTGTTTATAGTCGTAAATTATAATCCAAACCAATTGTACAGCTGCAATATTCTGACGGAACTTGTCAACTCCACGTGGACTCATTCCGATACCGCCCTAAAAATTTGACTTGGGCGAAAACGTATAAACACCCTTAACACAATAAGACCCTATCGTAAAAACCATCCCTGGCGCACACCACCATACCTTCACACAAGTCTTAATAATATTCGTCTAGTTATATTAGAATGTTACAATCGAAGAATTTCGTCTGTGTGAGGACGTACATAGGTAAATCCACAGCATCCAAGGCGTGTTGCGCGGAGCAGGGCGGCAAAGTCGTGTTTTAAAAAATTATTATTTTGGGGACCATTACGTTTATCTTAATTTTTTTTTCCAAAAAAACTTGTTTGAAGTTGTATAAATCCGAAAATATACAGAATATGGTCAAATTTTTAATAATTCACATAGCTTCCCGCAGGGTGAAATCGTCAATGCACAATTTCGCAACTTGTGACTTTGGAAGACTTTCTCAAAAACAAAAAACTTTTTCTAAAATCTTTTATTGCTGTTAGATGTGCTCCGGTTTATTCCATAAGTGGACAAAATTTCAAATTTTTAGCTTAAATAATTAATTTATAAGCGCGATGTATGTTTTAAAAGACACGATTTTAGAAATAGTTGCTCTGACATAAAAAAAATAGTTTTACAAAGTTCGGTCCTACTAAAAAAAGTTGTGGATAACGGTTTCAAGTGGCTAAAATGATACTCTACAAGACTGTAAAGGTCACGTCTGGTTATACCTTAAAAAAAATTTGCAAGGTAAAAAGCCTGATAGAACGGTGATTTTACTCCACTATTATCTTCCTAGCCACTAGTAAAAAAATAGTAACTGTTGATATAGATTTTACCTTGGTAATCGTATGCTCTCCTCAAAATCTTCTTTCGAAATCGGGGTTGGAAATATAAATTTGATTTCAGGGCCTCCAGGTAATTCCGAGAAATGGAGTATTACAGCTGTTGTGGTCGCTGAAGTATTTTCTATTTGGCTGAATAAGACATGACCATTTTTTTTAATGGCATCCTCTTCCTGGAGAAAAGTCCAATTAATTCGTCGATTTTTTTTTTTCGACGGACAATTCAACTTCATCATATTTCCATTCATCCGTATTTCTGGATCTCCTCCCCATTACTATACAAGTCCAAAATGCCTTATTATCCATATTCATTCGTGTGGGCCTACAAATACTAATGTTAACCAGATGCACTAGTTATGATTAGGATAGTACACCCTTTGTATAATAATTCTATTTCATACTGTTCGGTAGACGTTCGTTTACATTATCAATTTGAGTCCGGTAGGTGACTTATAAGTTATAACAGTATCAGAGTCGGTAAGTGTTGCTTAGGTAACAGTTCCATTGATATAAATCAAATCACACAACAACCATTGCCACAGGAAAGAAGGTGATGCGATTTTCAAACAATATAATTTTTTAATTTAAATAATAAAGCAGAACAAACTTACAGTATGAAATAAAATTCATTACAATACACGTCCGGTATGACTTGTAACAGTACTCCTCTAGACATTCTTGACTCTGCTCCTAACGTCGCCTCGTCCATAACGTCAGACTCGTCCTGTTACAAGTAACCTATCGGACTTATAACGTAGGAAACTATTGTAGACTTAGCACATTAATATATTTTAATTGTAATAATCCAATATTTAGTGTAATTCCAAGAAATTTAAAATAAAGTTTTTTAAAAAATTCAAGTGTTAAAACAACGAATTTAACTTACTGCTTTGTTTCAAGGTACTTACCGAAATGTGTAATTTAACTTCGACTTCGAAAATAAATTCTCTGGTAAGGACATTGTTACCACCAGTAACAACAAAAACAAGCGACCACGTCCATGTGCATTTAAAAACAACATATATGCCAACCACACCAACACAAAAGTCACCAAACCATTTAAAACTTAATTAAGATTTTCTCAATTTTCATCACATATTTACACATTTTGTAACAAAACCATAATTAATTTTTGTAAATTAAAATTTGATTAATTAAAATTTATGCAAAAACGCTAAAAACCAAAAAAAAAATATTTGGTGATTTTTGTTGCGGTTGGCACTCTTTAAAAACGTGACGTTAGGTGTATTTCCAAGAAAAGCTCAAAGAAAACGGTTTTACAGGTAAAATAATGTTTAATCATTCAATAAATCCACCCCGAATATACAAAGTTGCTTCAAAAATTGCAAAACAAGTGAGCGAAGGTCGCGGCAGTATAAAACAGCTGGTTTACGAACGTGCACATCCTGTAAGTTTTGAGGTTATGTAAACATGTTGATTTTAGTTGATTTTTTCAGAATATTAAAGCTCTATACGCGTTGATTGTAAACACGTTTCAAAGAACGACCGAAATTGAAAAACTTCTTAAAAAATCTAAACTTTTAACCAAAGAACCACGACTTGATCCATGGCTGACAAAAATCCTCATAACCGAGCTTTTATGGGGCAAAAAACGCCTCCCTGGTAAATCTAAACCTGTCCAAACAGTCTTGGCTTATGAGCAGATTTTGAAAGCTCATTTGAGTGATGTTTCAGAAGTTGAGGAGGTTGAACAAGGTAATTAATTTGATTTTTTTTTGCAGTTTTGTAATGGAGGAGCCTGTTAACAATGAAGTGGTTTTCGAACTACCTGCCCATACTAAACAAGCAACAAAAGCTATAATGTTGTTGCTCTTCTTCAGTTTTTTAATGTTTACGTTACCGTTTGGGTCGTTTTATGGAACTAAATATGTTCTTGAAGACTATTTACATATGACAGGGTATGCTACAACTGTTTGGTCAGTTATAGCTGCTGTTGTTACAGTTAATTTTATTATTTTGATTTATGCATATATTGCATATCATGAGCAAGAGTATGATGATGAGGGAAATCCTATTGATAGCAAGACTGAACTTAATATCAAACAGGATTAATTGTATAAAGTATTATTTATCATTGCTTCATTCCATTGATATTGTATAAGTGTAGATATAATGTAAAGTGTAAAATATTACTGTATTATATTTATTGTGTAATAAGATTTCTTATTAAAGAAGGTTTTTTACACTTTAGATGTATCTATACTTTTTCCCAACCCTATACAAACCTTCATACATTATTGACATTTCAAATTAAACGTGCGATACTAACGGAGAATTTCCGAACCAGTTGGTGTAACATCACGGCCGCCTAAATTATTACATGAATGTGGTGTTTATCCCACCAGTCGCATACTTTTCATTCTCTATTTTAATTGCAAATTTTATCATTTTGTCTAGGTTTGTGACAATCACAATTACTACATTCAGGCTTAAACTACATTGTAGACTTTGGTTCAGTACACTCGTACACACTACATTAGTCATGTAGTAAAAACTTTTATATGCAACCCCAAAATTAAAATTTATTATCGTCTTGTTTCAGTTGTAAAACCTCGATATGTGCGTATTAATACCCTCAAAACAACAATAAATGAAACAATTGAAGCCTTCAGAAACGAGGGTTGGTTTCTAAAACGCTACAAAGAAGACAGTTATCTCGATTTCTTAGACGCAGTTTCAAATCTAGGTTCTGAAGAATTTATGGTAGATTTACACGTCCCATACTTACTAATTTTCCCTCCAAAAACTGAATTTCACAAACACGCATCATACAAAAATGGAAGCATAATTCTACAAGACAAGGTAAATACAAATTTTAAGTTTTCTAGAATTATTTTTTATTAAATATTTAGGCTAGTTGTCTCCCCGCTCATATCCTTAATCCCCCACCTGGCTCAACAATTCTCGATATGTGTGCAGCTCCTGGAATGAAAACGACTCAATGTGCTTCAATTATTGATAATTTTGGTAAAATCTACGCTGTTGAAATCGGTACAAAACGCTTTCATACACTTGAAAAAATTATCACATCAGCTGGTGCGACTTGTGTTGAAGCGATAAATGCTGATGTTTTTACCATAACAGGTGAAAAATACCCAGATGTTGAGTATATTTTAGTTGATCCAAGTTGTTCAGGCTCAGGTAAGTTTTTTCTTGAAATTTATACATAAAAAATAATAATAAAAAATTAGGTATCACTGATCGAGTCGAATTTGGACAACAAGAAAAAGATAAACACAAAGAACGTATAACAAAATTAGCAAATTTCCAAATAAAAATGCTAAGACATGCTTTGACTAAATTTCCAAAAGCAAAACGAGTCGTGTATTCAACGTGTTCAATGTATGCTGAAGAAAATGAAGATGTGGTTAGACAAGTTTTGGAAACTTGTAATAGATTTAAATTAGTTTCAGCTAATGATTTAGTTCATAAAAAATGGCATAATTTTGGCTCTTCTGAATTTGGGGAGTTGGGGAATTTTTGTTTGTATGCCAAGCCTGATATTGACAGAACTAGTGGTTTTTTTGTTGCTGTTTTTGAAAGATTAGAAAATGGTGAAACCAATCCGTTTTTAAATACGATATTGTTTGAAGAAAAAATGAGAGTTATCAATCAAATGAATGAAAAAAATAGACCGAGTGAAGAAAATCAAGGTAAGAAAAGGGAGAAGAAAGTTTGGGAGAGTAGGAAAAATATTGAAGAAGGTTTGCAAAATGAGAAGCGAGAAACAGAAGGTGAAAATGGCTGTGAAATTGTAAAGAAGAAAAAGAAGAAAAAACATGATCAAGAAGATAACATTAATGGTAATGTCATAGAGATAGATGAAAATGTCACAAAGAAAAAACATAAATTGAAAGAAGAAAATCCGGTTGAAAGAGAACAACTAGAAGAAAATGATGTTGATAAGAAGAAAAAGAAGCGTAAACATAAGGAAAAACTTGAAAGTAACATAAATTCAGGAATACAAAAAGAAGTAGATGAAATTGATAGATTACGAAAACTAAAAAAGAAACATAATATTGAAGAAAATTCTGAAATAAATGACGAAGTAGAATCAAAAAAATCGAAAAAGAAGAAGCATAAGAAGACTGAAGACATTGATGTTTTGGAGGAGCAATCTAATGAAACTACCAGCGACATCAAGATAGAAGACAGTGAAAAGGTAAAGAAAAGACATAAATTGAAGGAAGAAAATTCTGAAATAAAAGACGAAGTAGAAGGAAACGTTGCTGAGAAAAAGAAAAAGAAACGTAAACACAAGGAACACAGTGAGAGTAATGAAATTTCCGATGGAAATTTCCGAAATAGCGATGTAGAATCAAAAAAATCAAAGAAGAAGAAGCATGAGAAGACTGAAGACATTAAAGTTTTGAAAGAGCAAACTGAAGAAACTACTGGCGAAATCAAGAAGGAAAAGAAACAGGAAAAACTTGTGGATGATACTATGGAAGAAAATGATGAGAAACATGATGTAAAAAAGAAGAAAAAGAAGAAGTTATTAAAGCAAGAAATTAAATTTAGTTTGGTTATTACAAATGTTTAAAATGTTTTGTAAGTTTTTGCTAATAAAATGTTACGTTTGAGATTGTTTTTTGCATTTTTTTTTTTGGAAATGTGAGTGAATTTTTTTTTTGTTTGCACATCAAATCTGATATTCAGGTAAGAAAACTGACAGAAATTGGTAATTTTTCGACACAAAAATTTATATTACCCTACATTTTGTCAAAGAGTGAAATTTACGACATTCAAAGATTTTGAACCGCTCTATCGATTTTTGAAAATTTCAGTCCCATATCTTTCTGCGTTTTCTAGAAAAAAATTGGAAGTGAAAGAATAGTTTTTTTACTCCCATGAACGTTCCAGATCTGAGTACAGAAATGGATTCAGCAGGCACAAATTAGCTTCGGTGAATTTTTTCAGAATATTTTGAAAACTTTTTTAAAAATGTCATTTTTTTGTAAAGGGTATTATAGCCTTCAAAATTTATCGATTTTTCAAAAACCTTCAAATTGGCTGAAAATTACTGAAAAGGTCATAATGTGACGTAAGAGGGTTAGAAATAATTAAAATTCTCCAAAAAATGATTTTATCCCTCCAATTTGTTGTTTTGAGACACCACTGGTTTTCTTCCTTCATAACTTTTTAACGAACCGCCCTTGCCCTATGAAATTTACTATACTTATCGATTTTGAACCGCTCTATTGATTCCTGAAAACCCCAGGTTCATATCTCTTTGCATTTTTGAGAAAAAAAAATTCAAAATGAAAGAATAGCTTTTCACGTCAATCAACGCAGACGACACATAAAACGTTAGACAGGACGCCTGAAACTGGTTGCTACCGAACTAATTTATGCCCAAATGTGCAAAATTATTGGTATTTAACAAATCATCGTTGGCGTTTATAAATTTTTGACACAATTTAGTAAATTTCGGAGCAGTCTAAATTACAGTAAGTCATTTAAAATGTCATCAGTCACCAAATTACTTTTGCAAAATCTAAAAAAATTGACTCGAATCTTCAACTTTGTATCAAGGAGATTTATTAGCAATAGTAGCAGTTCTAAAACTGGAGGTAATTTACTCATAATAAAAAAATATTTCTCTAATAATTTTTTTGAAGAAAATAATGAAAAATCGGAGTCACTAACGAGGAAAAAGGATCCTTCTGATATTGATAAACTTTGTCGTTATGAAACGGATACTTTGGAAGGATATGTAAATGATATGAATTATATTAAAACAAAATGTAGAGTAAACAGTATATCATGGAAAAAAAAGAAAATAGAAAAACCTTTAACCACTCGTAAAAAATAGAAATTAAATATTAATATTCTCAATAGTACAAAAAACGAAAAAAAAAAGAAACAAATTTCAGTCAACTGTAGCAATAACAGCTGGAACAATTTAAATATTTAGCAAAATAATGGAAGAATTGTCATCAGAAGGTACATGTGGTTTAGTGTTCATGAAACACAGAAGATCTGAAAAAAAACAAGCTTTAGAAGACTGAGAAAATTAATGTGATACAAAGAATTGAAGGTAATAGAAAATGGAAGAAAATGTCGAATATTTTTTACGAGGTACCTAGTTATTTGGTAATAAAATGCTACATTACAAAGCTAGTATTTTTTTCTCTTTGATTGCGATAAGATTACGGTCTAGTGACACCAAATAACTTATTGAGGTGACCCCAATTATCCAGTTTTTGAAAATTAAGCTTAACGTTTATGTGCAAGTTTGTTTCCTTTTGTAAGCAAATTCGAATATTTTAATAAAACAATTGAGGTCACAAAACTTCGTCTCAAGATTGGTAGTTAGCGTGGTAGTCGCCTTTAGCTCACTTTATAATTTCACATCGACCATTTACAAGAATAACACGCAAACCATTATGTACATACGATACATTTTTGTTTTTTTTTTCTTCTTCCAAGTACGTAAAAAATTGCAACTTCTTTGTAATCTACCTCTGTGACATACTACAACGCTACTAAATACCAATCTAAAGCAATAAATTCAGAGATTTGATTCTGAAAATAGAATTTTGCATTAATTAAAACAGTTAATATTGTAAATGAATCATAAATAAAAATTTGAAGTAATGAATAACCGATGCACCTCGCATGTAAATATTTAACTCAGGCTGGTCTAGCCAAGGTGAGCTTCGATTAAATCAGAGCTTCGAGCTTTCGTTTTCAAGCCGAGCTTTGGTCTATTAGAAGGTCAAGGCATGGGCTAGTTCGAAACAATAATGTGTTGAAAGTAAACGGGTGAGCGTGTTTAGATGAAAAAATTCGTGTTTTAGATTGCAATTTGCGTGAATTTGTGCACTTAGAATAGTTGCATTTTTGTTATTTTCAAAAGTCGAAACTATTTTATAAAAAATGCGCATATGTTTTACTAAAAATAACTGAATGTATATTTAATTAGTGCAGCAGCGAAGTTTTCGTATATTCCGTATGCAAATTTTAATCGATAACATAACTGCATCAATTGAGATGTCAAAAGAGTTTTTAATTGCTATGTTCATTTTATTGAGGGAGTTAAGTAGCTATTTGAAATGCGTGTCTTACATCTGATTTAACACAAAGTTCATTAAATTGCGTACTTACAGAATCGCGATTTTTTTAATTTATAACTTAACTTTAAACGGAAAAAAATGAGGTGAAAAGGTTAAAGAATTTTATTTAGAAGTAAATTATACTTTATTTGCTTTTAAACAGAGAAAAACTTTAATGAGTGAGCAGAAATTTTTTTAATTTAGGTAGGCATTAGAAATACAAAGCTTTATCATTGTTTCTTTCAAATCACTCAATCTATCGAATGTTTTAGAATAAATTCGGAACTTTATTTATTTAGCTTATTGAAAAAAAGGTAGGTAAGGTAGGCTAGGTAATTTAGATAAGCATTATAAATCTAGAGTGTTATTACTATGCTTCGGTGCAAGAGAGTCTTGGCTAAACTGTGTAGAACTGGTCTTGCACCAAAGCTTAGTTATTATGTATTGTCTTTATAAATGAATAAGTAATAAAAAATGGTCAATACTCAAGTTTGTTTTATGCGATTTAAAGAGTTGGATTCTTAAATAGATTATTTATTTATGCAAATAATTCAAAAATAATTCTTAATAATTAACCAACTGGACAACACATTTTAATCGCTTTCAATAATTGTCGTTGATCTGTCCGTGATAATCACTCTATTTTACAAAATCGATTTACCTTACTTTAGCGGTTCTCATTTATTATTTTCCTTTAAAAGTCGTCTTGATTTGTAAAGACAACTATGATTAAAATTGTTTATGTTTTACTAGAATCTTCTTCAAATTGTCGTGTTTCAAGTTCTTTCGAAACTTCTATTGTTCTTCTATATTCTTCTTTAGTTCTTATTTCTCTTTGTTTTGTCTTTTTTAAAAAACTTTTCTGATATCTTTCTTTGTTCTTTTATTTCTTCAAACCGTCTTTCAATTTTTACTGAGATTTACTGAGATACTTTTCTTCCAAATATTGTTTCAAGTTCTTTTAGAAACTTTCAGAAACTTTTTTGTTTTACAAAACATCTTTCAATTTGATAGTGTAGTGTTAAATAAAAAAATAATTTAATAGAAGAATTAAAAAAAGCATCAACAGAAAGAATGAATTAATTTTAGAAAGAACTAAAAATTACAGTACCAGCAAAAACAGATAATTTCTGTTTAAAGAAAACAATAATTGTTTTAATAAAGTTACGGTAGAAATGAAAAAGAACATGGAAATGGAGAAATAAAGAAAATTTATTTAAAAAAACTGAAGTATGTAGAGGAGAAAAAAATTACTTTAATCGATCTGAGAACTAAAAAAATTTGTAATTAAGTCATTAAAGAAATCAAAAGTAGCAGACAAAAGAATAAACAGAATATTAAGAGATAGCAGAAAACAGATATTATAAAAGACAGTTACCATTTCCTTACTATTCCAGCTGATTGCTCTAAACTATCTTCTAGGCAATGGCCGTAAAGTATCAGTTGCTTTACTTCTTGTAATTTGTTTTATTTCTAATGTAATAATCTTTTCCTTTAGATCTTCGTTTTAAAGAAGCTTTGCTTTAAATTTTCTCTTCAGTACTGGAACATCTAGGTATTTGCAAAATATTTTATAGACCACCGAATTTTTTAAGGATTTCTTCTGCTTTTCTTGTTATAATCTTTCTAAAGGCTTTTAGTTTTCTAGTCTTAGTTTTTGTTCTTTTTTTTAAACTTTATTTTTTAGACGTAAATTTTCGTATTCTTTGCACTTCAGTTTGTTAAATTCTTTACTTTTTGTTCTTTTATAATCAATTTTTGTTTTCTTAGAGTTTTCCTTAGCTCTTCTTTTTTTTTTGTTTTACCATCTTTTAAGTTTTTCTAGATATTTTAGCTATAACTTTTTTTCAGTCGTTTTTTCATTTTTTCTAGAATTTTACCTTTATTTTAGAAGCGCTGGTATTAATTTTTTTTTTAATTCAATGCCTTCTCTTGAAAAACTTTTTATTCTTTTTCTTCCATTTGAAGTTTTCGTAGAATCTTCTTTAGTTCTCTCAGAATCTTTCTTTGATCTTCCAAAACCTTCTTTGTGTCGTCTGATTTTTTTCAACTTCTTTAAAATTTTATAATGGCTTAATGTTTTTAATGTATTGTCTCATTTTTTTCTTAGAGAAGGACAAAATAAAGGAATCAATATAAATGTTAGAAGTTAGAATAAATCTTTCTTTTGTTTTTCTTTTTGAGAAAAAGTAAGACCACATGAGTTGTTTCAATATGTTTTCCTTTTTTTCTTCGAAACGTCGTTTCTCAAATTTACTTTTTTTTCTTCTAAACATTGTTTCTTCAATTCTTTTAGAATCTTTATTTATCTTGTTTTAGATTTTTTTTCTTTCAACAGACATTTTTTTGTTTTTTTTATCAAGCTTCTCGTACAGGAACCGAATCTCTTTCTCAAAATTATTATTATTTTTTGACTTCTTATCTATCAGTTGTCGCCATGTTTGACGCCATTGATAACGAGGATAATTAATAAGTGACGTCACCGTCATTTCCTAAATTCGTCTTATTTTCAACTTATTGGAACCACTTCATTTCAGTTGTTAACATGCTTAGTTAAAACTTTTCAGCACTGAAATTTTCAGTTTATTGGAATTGTTTCGTTTCTTTTCTTAACTAGCTTACTGAAAACTTTTTCAGCACTGAAATCTGATATTTAGTCGCCTGAAAATTGCAAAAACAAAGGATTGCATGTTTCATATCTTTACGACTTTCTTTCATTACCCTTTCTTTCACTTTTCTCTTCTATTAAGAGCATTATAATTTCAGTTTATTGTTAATAGTTTTAATTTTCCGAGTGTTTACGAGAATGTATTACAGGTTCCTGTGATAAATTTTAAAAAATTACAACCCTGACTTTGGAAAAAAATAAAACTAAATTTGTTATGTAGATTAAACAAAATAATTAAAAAGATATAAATCTTAATAATAGCTTACAGGTTTTTAAGTTTCGTGTCCTATTTTTTATACCTCTCCCTAATCGATCGATAATCATTAATCAAATTTTAAGGAGTGCAGTTAGATAAATTCTAGGTGTGAGCTACATTTCCCCAAGCCTAAAAATGTGACCAAAGATTGTGATTTAGATTATTTATCATTCCAGAATCGTAAAAATATTATACACCAAATCAACTTCAAGGTTAATAGAGTGTTTTATCGTATAAAATCACAGGATTTGATACCTATATTTATAATAAATCATCCTTGAAACTCGAATTGGGGATTTACAATAGAAAATAAATGGATTTCGAGGGCGAGATATTTTTATTGACATTTTTTCAGGTCTGATAAGTGTTGCAAAAAATAATTTGATAATGCGTCACGTGAGATTTTTTTCACTTGCTTATTCTTGACAGTTTAATTTAATAACTCGGTTAGTTTTTAGTGAATCCGCTAAGTTCTAATATATTATCTTGGGAATTGCTTTCTTATGTAAATAGTTGACCTGAAACTAAAACTGATTAACATAATAATAAATTCATGACACCTTTGTTGTTATACTCTAAATTATTCCCATAATAGAATGTTTTTCAAACATGATCTAGATTTATCCGAATTTAAATTCAGTAACGAGAGGTTTTCAGGGAATAAAATTGCGTGAGAACAAGAAAATTCGAGGGGAAAACTGGGCTAGTTTTGTTTTAATTAATCGAAAATTATTAAATGAGATTTTATGAGAAAACTGGGGTGGTTATTTTGCAATTGTTGGTAATTTGTATTCAAGTGGTTTTATTATGCAATTATTTTGTTATCACAGAGAAAACTACTAAAGAACATTGTTTTGATAAACTGTATGCATGTTGTTTAATGCTATTTGCATAATTAAAATTTGCATTGGAGGATATGTGCTAAGAAAATTATTAAAAAGTATTGCCTTTTTAGAGATAAAATGTCAAAAAATAAAAAAATTACAGAAATGTTGTAACAAAAAAAAAAGAAATAGGTGCTATGAAGAAATGGAAATTAAAAAAGAAAAATTTAATAAGAGATATAATTAGACAAAACTGTAAAAATTTATGTAAATTACGCACAAATGAACAGAGATATTGCTAGAATTTCTACTTTTACTTGTAAATAAGACGAGATTTTATTTTAAGTAACAAAATGGCATCAAACATTACAAATTAGAATAGATTTTGTAATAAAAAATTGATAAAATGCTCAAAATGAAATAAAATCGTTGTTGCTTATTTATGCAATGTTAATGTTGTTGATTTAAAGTCACTTTTAACATCGAGTATAGTGTCCACGGTTATTAACAACTTGCTGACATCTTTCTGGCATACTGTTAATAATGTTATTAGAAATCTTAAGAGGGATTGCGTTCCAAAGGGGCGGTAACGCTTCTTGTAGTTCATGGAGGTTTGAGAGCTGTGGATAGTGATCGGAAAGTCTCCTTTGCAATGCATCTCACATATGTTCAATTGGGTTAAGGTCTGGTAACATTGGTAGCAAAGGCAAATGTGAAATTTGATGGTTTTCCACAAATTGATGCATTATTGGAGCTCTATGTGGAGGTGCGTTGTCGTCAAGAAAGCGAAATTCTTCACCAATAAAGTTCCTTGTGAGTAACACTTATTCCTACACAATTTCCTGAACATAACATACCCCTGTGAGGTTCCCATCAATGATGTGTAGGTTTGTACGGCCTCCAGAATAAATGCTAGGTTCTGATCATAACACCACCGCTTTGAAACCGATAGACAGGCTGCACAAATTACGGCATAGTGCTCATTCCTCGTTCTCTGTACACTCTTTGTCGTCGGATGTAGCTGTGTAGACAATAACAGCTTGCCAGTTTATGTGCTCGATCAGCCGCTTGCTACACCATTCTCTTCGTAACCGCCAAAGACGTTCTGTTGCGGCTGGTCTTCTTAAAGGAGCATACGATAACAGTCCAAGTTTCCGTAAACGGTTCCGAATTGTTTAAAGTGCAATAGGCCGCTTAGAAACATTTTGCAATAGATTTAGAGTCTGACGCGCTGTCAAAAAGCGGTTGCGTCTGGCTTGTATGACTATGTTACGATCTTTTGTAACACGTTGGAATCCGCTACCAGGCCGCTTAGCAGTAGATCCTTTTTTCCGAAAACGTGAGAGGGTGTGAGAAATCACCCATTGGGATATACCGATAGTTTGGCCAATGTCAACTTGTCGGTAACCCTCAGTATGCATTCGTACAATAATTTCGCAAAGGTTGGCTGGAAGATGAAGCCGTTTCATAATTTAACCGTAAACTGATAGGGACGAGTGGACACAACAAAAGAAAACAAAATTTTTTAAGAAAAACTCATATCTTTATTGGAACCTTTTCTTTCAGGCCCTAAACCTTACCAAAAGAAAAACGATTCATTTGGTTTTCAGTTTTTAGATAAGCTAAATGAAGGTTAATTAATCACAGAGTTTTGAAAAAAATTGGTTACATCATTAAATATTATGATTTTTTAGAATATCCCTATTCATTTGTGCGTAGTTTATAAAAATGAAAAACAAAAAAAGAAACAAAGAAATATTAAAATTATAGTGCCAATAAATAAGAAATATTTAAAAATTTGTAAATCTGTGTATGCATATTTAGGTCAGTTTACCGAAATAAATCTCATTTTATTTATTTCTTAGGATGATGTATTTAAAAAACTAAAACAAAATAATGCAATTTCTGAATTATTAGAACTAGAAATAAAAAAGAAATTTGTAAAATACGGGAACAAGAAATTAAAAACAAATATGAAAACTTCGAAGAAGTAGCAGTGTTTGAAACACAAGATAATGAAGAAATTTAATATCCATTCAGAATTGTTAAAATAGTATATTAAGTATGGAGAACGGTAAGGAATGCTTACCGTTCGAAGACAATTGTTTGGAGGAGGAGCGAAGCGACGACTCTAGATATTGTCTGAGAACGGTAATCCTTAACGTTCGACATGCTTATAACGCTTTTTGCGCGATTGGAGTTTCTAGAATAATAATAATAATAATTTATATCAATACATTTGTGATAATCGGGAAGATTGAAACTGAAAACTTTGGGTGGCTGTCCCATGGTTGCTATAGTTTTGTTCCAAACAAGTAAAATTGTCTTTTTGATACAATCATTCCTACATAGTTCTGTTTTGTGGTTCCGTTTTCGAAGCAAATATGAGCGATAGTGATGATCTACCGGATGATTTAGAAGACGCTTGGCAAGAAGGATGTTCGGCAATAATTCCAGAAAAATCTAAAGCCCGATATGAACAGACATACAAGTTGTTTAAGGAATGGCGTGAAGCAAAGAAGATTTCTGTAAATGAAAAGAGCTTGTTAGCGTATTTTGTGGTGAGAAGTGGACACTTGAAGGCCCCAGGCAGTTTATGGGCGGAGTATTCTATGCTGAAGAGTACAATTTTTCTCCATGATGCTGTCGATATTTCTAAGTTTGCTACATTAATTGCTTATCTTAAAAGAAAAAATATTTGATATCGGCCTAAGAAGGCTAAAATGTTTACCAAAGAAGACATGGAAAAATTCTTGAATGAAGCACCAGAGAACAATTTTTAATTCAAAAGGTATATTGTACATAGATGATGAGGTGGTACATCTGAGTTCTAAGGAAACAATATATTTGCAGGTAGCAATGATATTGGGAGTATCGGGCGCTTGTAGACGAGAGGAATTGTACAATATTAAAATGAGTGACATAGAAGAACGTGAAGAAATGTTTATAGTAAATATTCCAAATACAAAAACAAATATTCAGCGAACGTTCACAGTTATTAATAAAGAAAATGAAGCAGTTCATTATTTGGAAATACTTCGAAAATACATAAGAATTCGACCAAGCAACCCAACGTCAGATCATTTATTTCTGAACTATCGAAATGGCAAATGCACTAGGCAAGTCACAGGAAAAGGCACAATTGGAGGCTGCCCGTCAAAAATTGCAAAGTATTTAAAGTTGCAAGCCCCTGAAGGTTTTACTGGACACTCGTTTCGACGCACATCGGCTACACTTTTGGCGAATAACGGACGGAGTTGATGTGTTGGGACTAAAAAGACATGGTGGGTGGCGTTCATCAACGGTGGCCGAGAGTTACGTGGAAGATTCCCTCCAAAACAAAATTGAATTTGCTCATAAAATTTTACAGAGCGATGTTGGTGGACTATTACAACAACCTGGGACTTCTACGTCGGAAAGTTTGTCTATTAACACTAGAAACTCAAATGCGAGTGGTATTACTACTATAAATTATAATAATTGTACATTTAATTTTAATAAATTAATCGCAAAATTGTTTTTTAGATTTAATTGCTTACCGTTCACTGAACGGTAAGTGAATTACTTACCGTTTTGTTACACGTAGCAACCAGTAACAACAACCTACCGTCGTGGAAACAGGCACAGTAAACTGATAAAAACAACCAATCGCGCAAAAACGTTTATTAAAGAAAGGTGGGCTGCGTTATTTGCAATTTTCACACTTATTAAGTACTGTAATGATGCTTTTATCTCACTAGTTATGTAAAAAACTATAATTTAAATTTATCCTTGTTTTCACATTAAACTTTATTGATCCTCAAATTTGCAATGAACTTGAATAACATGAAGTTTTTCAGATTTGTATCAGCCAAATTTTTCTCTTTTTTTATCGATTATAAATCTACATAAACCACCAGATTAATACTTAAATATTTCGTGTAATAAACATTTCATTATTACTTTGAAGCTATTATTGTGCTATTATACCCTACATTTTCATCAAAAATTATTTTAACACGAAACCACCTAAACATGTATACCACTTAGAATTAGATCATCGAAATTTTTAAAACAGAAATTTTACTTTTAATTTTTCGTTTGTTTGAAGGAACTAAATAAGAAATAACTTTTTGTGTTGCATTGCAGTTATTACATACTTCACAATTCAATTACCTGTAATAAAAATTCAACCAGAAATTAGCAATTGAAAATTCTTTTAATACTCATACAACGCTTATTAAGGGCACTGTACAAACATGTCACGCAAATCGTAATTTTATCAAAATAGCGGCATTTACAGCTTTGTATTGTTCATAATATCGCATCTGCATCAAAAACAATATTTTAATAGAACGTGCAAATAAATAAAATTCTTTCGAAAGCTTTGATTTGTTGATCGTTGATAAAATCATCAAAAAATGATTGATGAAGTGTAACCTAATAATTTCGGCAATATTTACCCCGAAAAGCGCAGCGTCGCGACGCTGCAATTAAATCCGCGAAGTGAGTCACCGCATGCGCGATAACAATCAGAAAAACATTGCGGCCAGCTATTCCGGAAACTACCAATCCGGGCAGGCAAGGGTTCCCAGAAAGAGGCCAACGTAACTCCGGGCAAGCTGCTGGTTTGATTGGCCGATGACACACCGTTTCTAACCAATCGGATATCAAGTAGCGTCTAACCAAACCCCGGAGTCAATAACGAAACAAGCAACAAGTTTAGTTTCAAACGGCTTTTGTTGTGGCCGCACTGATTTTTAGCCATTTAAGGACAATAGTCTAGCCGGAAATTGCTATTTGAATCCAGACGCGGAGCAATTTTATTCCGGGAGAGTAAATTAAGGGCGTATAAAGGTGCAGTTGGGTGTATTGGTTTGACCCTTTTATTATACAGGTTAGTGACCTCACGGGAATTTTGTGACATTAATTACGTGTGAAAACGCCGGTGAGCCGGTAGTGCATGACTAGGGATCGACTAGCCAACAGCTATGGTAAGTGGAAGAAATGTCAGCATTCATTTTTTTAATTTTTTTTTATTTATTGTTTATTTTCTAAATTTTGATTGTAACCCGGCGCATCCACCAAAAATTTATTTTATATTTTAAAAAGTTTAACATGTTTCAGCTAGAATTACATCTTCAGACACATAAACAGATCAAAATTCAATACAAAAGTAAGTTCTGTTTTTATTTCTTTATTTTTTTGTTGGTCTAACATTTTATTTGGCATTTTTATATAATTATTAAATATAAACAGTAAAATCTTCTTCCAATTTCTGACATTTTTAGTATTTTGGTTTTTATAATTTGGCAAAACTTTACGATTTTATCTTCCGTTCTTCGAGCTGTAGTTTTTCAAATTTTTCTAAAAGTTTTTTTTTTTTTGGTAAATTATTTTCATAGTCTTTTTTCAAACATTTTAAAAACAAATCTTTGTTTTTCTATATTCTTTTATCACTCTTTCTTCTCTTCCAAAATCATTGTTTTTCAAGATGTAATAGAAAGACAAAAGATGTCGTCTGGAAGATAAAGAAAGTGAAAGATTCTAAAAAAACAAAAAACTTTCTGAAAGAGTTTGAGAAACAAATTCTTTTGTTTTTCTAGAAACTTCCTCTGTTCATTTTCCTGTAGAATTTCTTAATTTTTTACAATGTTCTTAATTAATTTTTTCTACAAATTGTTGTTTTTTATGTTCTTCTTTTTTTAAGGATGTTTTTACTTCTTTCACAATTTTCTATTTTTCCTCGAGGATCTTCTTCTCTTCTTTGAATTTCTCTTTTGGCTCAACGCTCCAAACATTTTTTGTTTTTTTTTAAACGCCGAATTCTGTTAAAATCTTTTTTTAGTTTATCTAAAAATTTGTATTTTTTATTTCTTTCAAATATTAAAATATATTTTTTAAAGGAGACGTCGCCGTCGGTCATTCCTCTTTTTGTTCAGACTTTTCAAACAGTAATTTCTATTTTCATTTTTATTCTTTGTTTTAAGCAATCTCTTTTGGTTATACCTAAATTTCAAACAATTAATAAAAACAAAAAATTGTTATACCGTGTTTTGGCTTATGTCTGGGTACATCTTCAGACAAATTAATTTTCACCTCTTTGTTTTAATTATAACATTACTTTGTCTTTTTGTTTTCTTCTCATTTACATTTTCGTGTTGTTGACCTGTCCTCTTCCTTAGTCGGTGGCTCCGTCCCGCGTCGGTAGCCGCATGCAGCAGTACGAAGACGCCGTCAACGACGAGGACCCCACGGCAGATGGCGCCATGAATGGTCCAACCGGTGGCGGCGAAGACGGCGCTCCAGCCGACAAACTCCCGAACTCTCTCAGTGCTCCTTTAGCTCTGGCTAGTAACGGCGCGCATTCCCACGACACCGACGACGACGACGCCGAAGAAGACGCCGACCCTCCAAACGGAGGGTACTGGCGCCAAGGTGCCTCAAGAGCTCCGAGCCCCGCCATGGCCGATAACGCCAG
This sequence comes from Tribolium confusum, assembly GCA_029207805.1. Taxonomy (NCBI): domain Eukaryota; kingdom Metazoa; phylum Arthropoda; class Insecta; order Coleoptera; family Tenebrionidae; genus Tribolium; species Tribolium confusum. The sequence continues at coordinate 29,297,627 of JALGAY010000006.1, read as the reverse complement.
CGATTCTTCCATAATACCACCAGCAAGACCTAAAAGCCGTGTCGAAATGGCCACCTCCAGGTATAACAACCTCTCCTACTGGAAAGCAAGAAGAGTGCTCTTTTATAAAAATGGCGACCCGTTTTTTCCCGGAGTTGAGTTCCGGTTTAAGCCTGGAAGGGATATTGTGAGTCTGGAATCGTTGCTGGATAAATTGTCGCTACGTATGGACTTACCACGTGGTGCAAGGTATATTTTTTCGATGGATGGGGATAGGAAATATAGATTAGATGAGTTAGAAGATGGAGCGTCCTATGTTGTTTCTTCGTATAAGACTTTTAAGGTAAGTTTTGGGAACAAATGGGAATTTTACTTTGTCAGGTCATTAATGAATCATGACGGAAACTTAGGTCACCTGAAAAATTACGATAATTTTAAGTGAAAAACGTGTCACGTGATATTAATGTATGGATATTATATGTATGTATGCTATGTTTGTATGCTAGAATTTATGAAAAAGCCTTGACGGTTTACTTTAAATTGGCTGTAACTACTTTAAGCTACTTTTAAATTACTTTGTCCTAATTAAATATCTATAAAATTGTTGTTAATTGTAATTAAATTAAAAGTAATTATAAATCTACATGTAAAGATCATTTAAAATTATGAATTTTTAGACAAAAATAAGTTTTATATCAATAAAAATTAGTTAATCTATTGATAAAAAACTAAATATAAATAATTTTTTCCAAATTCGAATTTTTAACAGGTGTTTGGTACCAACCTGTTGATCTTCAGTTTACACCTTGCCTCTTTTGTTAAAAAAATAATAATTAGTTTATTATCCTTTGGATTGTTGGTCTTTTACCTAAAATATGTTTATTCTTAAAACTGACAACATCTAAAAGTACAAAAAAATTATTTTACATATTACGTCATCCCGGCGCATCCACCATTTTATCGGCATTTTTTTATATTTGAAATTAAAACATTAATGGAGTAATAAAAAGCAAGCAAAAAACTAAATTTGAACTACTTTGAAATCAAACTTGGGCTGACGCTACTGACTGTATTTTCCACCCCAATTTGTTTATTTTCTGTTTAAGGAAATTATCAGTCCTTGGGACACTGTTTATTTTATAATTTGAGAGTTTGAGTTTTATTTTCTGGTTCTTGCCAATAGTAGAATTTTCCTTAATATAAATAAAGAAGGTAGAAGAGAAGGGTAATTTTGTAATAATAAAAAATTAAAATTTATAAAAAATAATTTATTTAATAAAATAAAATACAATAGATTAAACAATTCGAGGGAAGCTGTCGCTAACAATAAAAGCTAACCAAGCCAGTGGTACTACAATCACACGTAATTATAAATTGACTGAAATTAAATTAACTTTCTACTTAAATCACAATAATTAAACTAATTAATAAAATATTATAATATATAGCAAAGTAACGTATCTGTAACAGATTAAAAATAATTCTATGAAACAAAATTTAATACCTAAAACACATACATTATTAATTTCTAAAACAGCAAAAAATAGGTCAATTGTAGAAAAAAAAACGTTCACGACGTTAAATGCAATTAAATTAAATTAAAGCAGAGATCAACATTTAAAGAAAATCGTTATTTGTTGTTATAAATTTTACATAAGAATCTACCTTTTTGGCATCCTCTTCTGCCACAACTGTTGGGTGGCGAATCCCCTCCTTCTGCTTCTTTCGGACCTACCTATAATCCTGAAATTGATGCATCTTTTTCTGCCTTATGTGGCGAATTCCCTCTGCTTCTTTTGGACCTACCTGTAATCCGGATTTCCAGCGATGTCCTTGCCCCGCCCAACCTAACCCCAATAAAACGAAAGGAATATTTGTATTACGTTTATTTATTTTTTAAAAGGGTACGGAAAGGAACTATAAATAAAACACAATTAAATTTACTGATACACCAATTTGAAATAATAGTAGTGTATACCTTTCGCCACAGCGCCAGTTAAAATTTCGTTTTGCAGATATTCTGATATAAATTTGTAGGTAACGGAATAAACAATAATTGAAAAACAAAATTTGTTTTTTATTTGACTTTAAATTGGCAGTCAAAAAATAAATAAAGACATCTAAAAATTGTTGATCTCTGTTTCCGATAATTTATTTTCAAAATTTTGATAAACCTATTGTAAATTTGTGAACTGTTTTTTTTAATGTATAATCTAATTCTCATTAATAGAATGCATAAAAAATAACTGAAAAAAACTGACCTTGAGAGCTTAAACCAGACGTTTGTCGGGGTGTACTCGATTCGGTAATTTCAAGTAACAGCATCTGAAACTAAAAAAATAAATTATTAAAAATTCAAATAAACAATTCACAATTAATAAAAATGCTTTTCACACTCTAACAGGGTGTTTTTAGTAAAAAAAAACGTTTCTTTTTGAGATATAACAGAGAGATAAACAATTTCTATGAGATAGTAAAGTACAATAATTACTACAAACAAATTTTTGGCGTCTACTTCTGCCACAACTGTTGGGTGGCGAATCCCCTCCTTCTGCTTCTTTCGAACCTACCTTTAATCCGGATTTCCTGCGATGTCCTTGGACCCCCCTCAACCCCAATAAAACAAAAGGAATTACTTTTAAAATATTTATTTATTTTTAAGAGGTGGACAGTAAGGAACTATAAATAAAACAAGCAAATTTATTATTAGATCTGTTAGAAATAAATAAAATTGTTTATCTCTGTGTTATTTTTATAATTTAAAAATGTTAAATTTTTGAATACATTTAAAAATATTTAAACAAAACCGATTATTTTGTTTAATATGTAATAAATAAAAGTACTTATCTTTACAGTGGCTCCTGGCTGGTACTGCTGCTTTCTCTTCTAAATTTGCTGAAACAATAACTGAAACAAAGAGAAATTATTAAGTACATTTGCAAAATAATAAATAAAGTGCTTAAACTATACTACTATAACATCAGACCACCTGTCTGAAAATTGTTTGATATATGAATTATCATTTTGAGACAAGAAACAGCACAATTAAAAATAGAAATAAACAATCTTTTAACAAAGTAACATTACACAGTGATATAATAAATTGGCATCTTCTTCTGCCACAACTGGTGGGTGGCGACTCCACTCCTTCTGCTTCTTTCGAACTTACCTTTAATCCAGATTTCCCGCGATGTCCTTAACCCTCCCTACCTAACCCCAATAAAACGAAAGGAATACTTTTGAAACATTTATTTATTTTTTTAAGAAGGGCGGAAAGGGACGATAAATAAAAGACCAGTAACTTTATTAATGTAAAAATAAAAATGGCAAAATTGTTTATCTCTGTGATATTTTTGTAATTTAAAAATTTAAATTTTGGATATACGTTTGAAAATGTAAAAACAATATAAACAAAGCCGATTAAAAATTTGTTTAATAAATAATATAAGTACTTATCTTATTTAAAGTGGCTCTGGCTTGTGTTGCTCCTCTTCTCAAGTTGCTTTAACACTGACTAAAACAAAAAAAATTGATAAGGACATGTACATAATAAAAAACTTAACACAAAAAGTGTCCTCTGTTATATGATATCACGATATCGTCAAACCAAATTTGTCTCTAATAAATAAAAAATTGAATTTAGTTCATAAATGAATCATCAGATTATGTAAACTATTAGGTATTTCAAATAGTTAACTAAAAAAATCCTAAATTTTCTAAATTATTACCCTAAATCTGAGCTCCAATATTTGATTCAAGTTAATTGACTTAGTGTTTTAACATTGTTTAATTAAATTAACAAAGCAAAAATCAATTTTTCCGCAATAAAATTGCACTTCTACTCGTTTCCAGCTTTGTTTAAACGTTACTAAAATTAAAATATGAATAAACTTACTTTTAAAACATATTTCACACAAACACTACACCAATTTTACATTCAAAAACGCAAGAATTTAATATATTTAAATAAATTAGTCCGATCTGCATTTACACACGTCTTTATCGAACGACCGATTTGCGATAACTGAACAAAAGGTGAGGCAAAGAAGCGCTTATCAACATTTTATGTAACCGCAAAAAATAAAAGAGAAAGTTGGCCGTGGAACGAACAACATCCAAAATCTTTTGTACTCCAAAATTTACCCTAAATCTACCCAACTTTGGAAATCAATAATCTTTCCGTTCAACTATATAATTTTTTTAAATTATTAAAAACATTAACAGTAACTAAGAAAGTGTGTTTTCCTTTCCGCAATGTTCCGCATGCAGCCCTTATTATCGGCCTTTTTTGATAATTTATATAAAATAATATCTTGGCGAATTTATTTGAAATAAGCCACAAATTACTCGTAACAAAGTTATCTAAAATCCTAAAGTTATCTAAAAAAGTTATCTAAAGTTATCTGCATAAATTTGACATCTGTGATTTATTAGAAATTTTCTATTTTTTTTAATACTTATTGAAAAATAATTTCATGTAATTTTCAAACCTTAAAATCAAACCATTTGTGAACGAAAACAAAAGAATCAAATTGTTGGTTTCAGACGTCGCAACGTTAAATTTGTAATCTGACAGTGTTATTACCAGAAAATTTCGTCTATTTGCGGTGTTTTTACAACCTGTATTTAAATTTTAAAACCTGTATTTACAGGATTTTTAGTTATTTTTTAGCTTTTACCTATCAGTATTCACGAGAACATTTTTTTTTTTAAAAAGCCTGTTGTAATCTCTAATGGGCTGATTTCAAGTTGGGATAATACCGGTAGTTTGCAAATTTTAATACTTTTCGTATTTGTGTATTTTTCCATGGAAACGAAGATACTACCGGTATTATTTCAACTTGAGATCAGTCCATTAGAAGCAATTAAACCGCCAAAAGTGTTAAAACAATACTTAATTACTCTATTTCACCCATTATTCTTACGTAAAAATTTTGGCAGTTTGGGTTTAAAACAAATAAAAAAAAAAGAAATCCATTTCCACTTCCACAAAAATTCAATATAAAATAGTAATAATAATCTTTATAATAAATTTAAATCGTCCGAGTTGGGGCCGAAACCTGTTAAGTTCGCGTTGTTACCATAAATATAACAATAATTTTAAAATTTGAACAACAAAAGTTTTATTTTAGACCAGTTCTGACAAAATTTGAAATAAAAACCAAAATTGTGTCACCCAAATAAGCCTTCCAACATTTTATTATCGTTTTGTTAGATTCTTGAAAGGTTAAACAAGCAATAAAAGGGTGACTCTATACTATTTTTGACTATAATTTGTGACGTCGACGTGTTCCACTTTATTTTTAGCAAAAGATTTTGTTATATTATGCTGATTAACAAATCGTTTTTAATAAAACCCTAGAAAAATCATTTTTCTACTCTAATTTCCAGAGATTTCAATGCTACAATAATTTATTAAATGTGTATAAAGCTCAGATTATTTTTTATTAATCTAGAAATCTGTTTATTAAAAAAAGTGGAACAGCTTTCGTCCAGTGCACTGATGCAGTCCAAGCACGTGCAGAAAATCAATACAACTTCTTACACGAAATGAATCACTTTCCACCCCGTTAACTCGTATTTACTGACCCTAAATCACCCGAGATGCTTATAAAACCCTAAAACTTTATTTAAATTATTTATTTTTATTTACAATGAGCACAAATCAAATCATAACCGTATTTTATTTCAAGTGTAGGGCTTGCGTCTAGCACAGTAGATCGTCTAGATTTGGCACGTGACCTCGTCTACTTAAAAGATAAGCTGACCACATGCACGCACGATATATTGTAAACACTTGTATTTCGAGAAAAATCCCCGTTTATAATAAAAAAACATACCATTGGTATCTTGAATATTCATGTCTACAAGAGACCCTATTCCTCAAAATGGACTAGACCTTAAAGAAATCAATAAGAAACGTGCTTTTCCGACCCTTTGTAAAATGAAAATGCACATTTCCTTAATAGCCCACTAGCCACTCCTTTATTAATAAAGAGTCTATGCCCTAGTTCTTTTGCTAATCTAGATAATCAACCGCGAAAACTATTTTCTGTGCAAATTTCTTATTGGTTGTTAACCCAAATAAATCAGGGTGACAACTGACCCATATTTACTTTAATATCCATCATTAAAATGTAACCTCGAAAGTTGTCGCCTTAGTCACACGCAAAACGAAATTTTTTCGACGAATCGAAATTCGAAAGACGAAAGTGAATTTTATTTAGACTCAATGAGCTTTTTAGAGATTCTTGAATAAAAACACGAATGTAAACAAAGTCGGCTGCGGTGGCATGCGAACTTTGAGGGGAAAGGGAAATGGCGCTTTCAAGGACAAGGGTTTCCTTAAACCGAGGTCAGAGCTCCTAGACACTTCAAGAATGTCCTTGCTTTTAAATAATTCAAGTTTTTAATAGAAATTGTGACGGACCAAGGATTTTAATAAGAGCATGAAAATGCAGATTGTTTAGTTGGTAGCTTGACAATAAAAAGAAAAAGGCGAAGATTGTTTTTAGAAGTACATTGCACGTATATAACATCGTTAGTTTTTAAGAAAATTTAAAATAAAAAAAATAGCTTCTTTTTATTTGTTTCTTTAAGTTTTTGTGGCCGTTTTGCATTTTTGCCGTTTTATATTTTTCAATTTCCATTCTTACTTCGGTTTTATATTCTTAAATTTCGTTTCTTATTTCATTAATTATCGACGAAATAACTTTTCCGTGAATCTCTAATTATTCTTCTAGACGTTTATTCAGTTCTTCCGTGTTGTTAGACGTTTAGTATGTTATTATGTCTTTAATAAGACTACCAAAATGTGAAAAAATTTGAAAATTATATCACAATTTTTATAAAACTTGTGTTAATGATTAAATTTTTTACCTATTTCTTAAAATTAAGACAGAGATTGTAAAAAATTTTATGAGGCATAAAAATTTAAATATTTTCTTTAAACACCTACAATTAAGTCATTACTCTTATTTATTGTTTGTTTTCTGTTTTACATCTTTGTTTTTTCTATTTTTTTAATTTGTTTCGTGTAAAAATTTAATTACATTTCAGCCTTATTTTCTGCTTTATGACTGATTTGAATCGGCTTACGTTAATTAAGAATTTTATTAAAAACAAGATTTTATACAAAAATTTCTTAACGACAAATTATAAATTAATAGCTTAGTGTATTAATAATTTCCTTCCATAATTTCCATATTTTTCTAGTTACTAAAAACTATAATCACCTTTGTCAGCACGTAAACGGTACACGTAAGTAAAGTACTGCATAATAAAAAAAAATTCGTGAGATGTCAGATTTTTAAAATATTATTACATTATTAGGTCACAAACCTCCCCCAAAAAAATTTCTTAGGTCACAATTAGCCTCTCCTAAAATCTATTGATGTTTTTATATCATTTTCTATAATAGAGGTATCTCCCTAAAACATGATTTATCACCTCTAATACCGCACTTTTCCTTTCTCCTAACACAAATATCCTGAAATTTTCCCATTTATCACTCACATCCAATAAAGAAATCAGAAAAATGTAAATAGGAACTTTCTAAACATGTTATTAGAATTCATGCAAGCAGTAATTAGATTTTCTTTTAATTTATAATCTTAATTATCCCACTTTTTCACACTTAATGCTTTATAAATTACTCTGCGACATGTCCTTGTCATTTTTAAAGACCTTGTCGAAATTGTTGTTACATTACCAAACATCATACTTTAGTAATTTATGTGCATACATTGCGGAATTTCCGACTGAATACGAAATCAATGCCACAAAATTGGTAAATTGCAGTTTTTAATTGCGTTTTTAGCGCATAATGGAGCTAGCAAAAATGGTGGATGCGCCGGGAAAATTGACACAAATTATCTATTTCTCAATTATTTTTTGTTACACGAGGTATATTAAAGTGAAATTACACCTTAGGGCGTAAAAACATAATGCCCTCTCTTTCTGCTTTCATGCCTTTTTTAAACCGTCTATATTTCAAAACAAATTAAAAAATTCAAATTTAAATTTCTAATTTTCTAATGTATTCAAAAAAAAAATTAAACGCTGTGCATTACGGACGATCCTTGATGTTATAGAACATGGACGACTTGCGAAACCTCGAGACAAAGACTCTATTTTGTAAATTTCTTCTCTTTGGAGAATGTAAAAATCTTCATAATACCCTTCACATTTTATGGGGCAAAAAATAGAAGGTTTTTACTTCGCTAGAAGCGCAATCTAATCTGCTTTTGCCCTATGGTTTTTGCAACAATTTACGCACAATTATAAGCGACAATAACCTACAATCTTAAAAAAATAAGATGACAATGTTATTACGCCCATGATGTATAGCAATGGGCGTGTAATTTATTTTATGGCCCACGGGCGTTAAATATGAATTTTTGCCAACCTGTAATCAAGCAATTTTGATATTCAGTTTTACGTAAAAAAATAATTCTGCCTTGCAATTCTGATATCTACGGTTTTAAAACCTGAATTTTGATTTTTAACTTTTCAAAATATTTTTTTCTATATATTGTACCTTTACACTTCATTTTTTAAATTTTGAGTGATTATAATTAAACAAATTAAACTTTAACAAGATTTTTGACTCAATAATAGAACCGCCTTTTAAAGCATCTATAGATTTAATATCAAAAATGGTGAATGCGCCGGAAAAATCATCCAATTTTTGATACTTTTTATCGAGCTATTGAAACTTAGTTTTTCTAAATTAACTGTTATATTTTATAAAAGATTCCTTTTTGATTATTATTTTTAAAAATCCAATTTTTATAGTCTTTGAATTATGATTTTTTTAGGTCAAATTGCTTACGTCGTAGCTTTCACTCTCTAAGTGCTGTTTAGTGTGTCTTTTGGTCCTTAAACTCGCCATTTTTCCGCTATGAAATTAAAGTCGGTCACGAAATGCAACCCCTTCTCTCACAACCCTTCATTTTTGACCTTGAGCTATCCCCACTCTTCATTAGCACAATCAGTTTATACATTATTTATCACAGTAACAATCGTTCGTGTTTCATTCTTTCTTCGTGTTCGGTCCGAGTTACTTTACTTTAGTTTTTGTGTTTGAAATTAACCAAATGTTTGATTGCGAACTTGACGAAGCTACACCTTTTGCTGTCGTCACTGTACCCAACATGGTATAATCCTATTTTATTCCCGTTTTGTTCTAATCTCAAAAATTACAGGCTGCTAGTTACGGTAAGAAAAACGGAATTTGGTATGCAGCTCCAGGAGGACAAGGCTGGAGCAAAGCTACAAGTAGAAAAGCTTCAATTGCTGAGACTGATGCACCTCCTGGAGGTGGAGGAACAATTAAACCTAGCTCTGGAAGAGTTATTAGAATTATCAATAATATGGATCACACTGTTCAGGTAATTTTTTTCTGAGAGTGTATTTAGGGAGTCAAATTATGTAATTATTTAGTGTCGAGTGCTTCTAAATTTGCGAACATCTCAACCCTTTGAAGAAGTCCTCGAAGATTTAGGACAAGTTTTAAAAATGAACGGTGCTAAAAGAATGTATACAGTATCAGGTCAAGAAGTGCGCAGTTTTTCACAATTACGAAATGAATTTGCTGATGTAGATACTTTTTATTTGGGAGTTGGGAGTGTTGGAGGTGGGGTTGGTGGTGTTATGTTATCACCAGTTAGAAGAGCAAGATCACGTGCACCACAAACTGCAATTGTAGAAGATATGAGTAAACAAAGAAGAGCGAGAAGTAAAAGTCGGCCAAGAGCTTTATATGCTCCTGAAAGTGAAATTGTTCGAACTAATGGTCAGTAACTAACCTTTCATTAAATTCTAATCTCAAAATATGTTTCTTAGATTATACTTTACTAGAAGTTTTGAAAGAAGAACCAGTTCGGGTTACAATCAAAGGTTTAAGACGAACATTTTACCCTCCAATTCATCACGCACCAATGGATAATTCACCTCCAGATAAAAAATTACAACTCGAATGGGTGTATCCTTAATTAGGTTCAATAAACCAATAAAATTATTCTAGTGCATGTTTAAATGCAATTTTCCTCAAGGATAATTAAAATTTCCTTAACTAGCACAGGTATGGTTATCGAGGAACTGATTCAAGGAGAAACCTTTGGGTTTTACCAACGGGAGAACTTCTTTATTTTGTTGCAGCTGTTGCTGTAATGTATGACCGAGATGAAGAAGCACAAAGACACTATACTGGACATACTGAAGACATCCAGTGGTAAGTCATCAAAAAAAATCATTTTTGTAGGTAGTTTTTACGAAATTTTTGTCAGTATGGACTTGCACCCATCGCGTGAAATGGTAGCTTCAGGTCAAAGAGCAGGCCGTAATCGTAAAACCCAAGCCCATATCCGAATCTGGAGTACTGAAACACTTCAAACACTTTACGTTTTTGGAATGGGTGAATTCGAAGTGGGAGTAGCTGCGGTTGCATTTTCCCAATTGGTATTTATTTAAAAAAAAAATGATTTTAAATAATTTTCAAGTGTTTAGAATGGTGGAAGTTACGTTTTGGCTGTTGATGGTGGAAGAGAGAGTATTTTATCAGTTTGGCAGTGGCAGTGGGGTCATCTTTTGGGTAAAGTAGCGGTAAGACTGTTTTGCTTAATTCATTCATATACATCTACATAAACACCAGTTTCGTGCTGTCTTTTGCATAATGAGTTGACGTAGACGTTTGCTGAACGAAGGATTTGATCCTTGAACTCGTGAAAGAAATTTCAGGCGCTGAAAGCCTTATGATTTTAAATTGATAAATTTCAGGGTTGGTTTGACCTTTTAAAAATATTTATGGATTTAAATTTATTGATAAGAGCTGGAAAAGGTAACTCTTTTTTCTTATCTTGTGACACATAAAATAAAACTACGATTTTAAGTTCTTTATTTATTATTGATTAATTAAAGTGATTTAAGAACTGGCCATATACGCTTTGTATTCTCGAGAATTAATTCAGTGAGCAAGTAATGACGTCATACAAGTCCTATGAATTTCTGAACAAAACATTTTAGGACATTGAACCCTGTTTTACTTCAATTAGAAAGTACAAATTAATGAGATTTATTGAAAAAATCATTTAATGTAACAATACAGGAGTTTTAACTATTTTAAGACACACAAAACAAATTTTTAGAAGATTATATTAAGGTTAAGTTGTTTTGTTTGGAATCAAGCAGCTGTTTTTCAGATATTTTGCGTCACACTTGCTGAATCTATTGGTTGTACATAATCTCTGCGCATTACAACTTTTTTTTTTAACAATCATTGCGGTACAAATAATGATTTCCAAAATTTATTTCCCTACATTAAAAAACATTTAAAAAGCAAAAACTGATTGTAGATATATTAAATCCGAATCCGGATATTAAAAAAATGATCAAAAAATCCTATTCTCACATGCTTTAACATAATTATTTTAAATATGGTTGATAGAAATTTTCTTTTAATTGTTTTGTATTTTTCTTTATTACTATCTGATTCTTGCGTTTCAAGGTAACATTTTTTCCTATTGATTAACCTAAAAATACCTTTTTACTTAAGATTTGTAGAATAAACACTTTTTTAACAAATGAAACAATTTATAAATGAAGACACAACAACAAATTTATAATATAAAATTAATAAAAGCTGTGGTGCAAATAAATGTCACTTTATTCTTGTTTCTGAGACAACGTAATGCTTTTAATATGAGGACTTAAATTTTGGGAATCATTATTTGCCCACAATGGTTTAAAAAAACAACAGAAATTACAGTTGTTCCTCAGAAATCCCTATAAATCTTTAGAAATCCTAAGAAACTTTATCATTTATATTATAAATTGTCTATCTAGGAAGTAAATCTCTCAAGAAATCTAGTGTACAAGTACTAAGAAATCTTACATAAATCTTTAGAAATACTTAGAAATCTCTAAAAATCCCTAGAAACCTTTGACAATCATATGAAATCGTAAGAATTTCTTAGATATCTTTAGAAATCCCATAGAAATTATCAGAAGTTTTAAGAAATCATTATCTTCGTCAAGAACAAAATATTTTAAATTTTTATCATAAAGTTTTTAAGGGGGTAAATCGCTCATGAATCTAGTGTACAAGTAATAAGAAATCTTACAGAAATCTTGATATATCCTTCGAAATTTATAGAAAATCCTAGAAATGTTTAGAAATCCTACGAAATCTTAAGGAATTCTTAGAAATCTGATAAAAATCTTTGTTTCCATCGTTAAAATAAAAATGGCGGAAGAGGCGTTTAAACCGCTCAAGAAATCTAGTGGTAGTATTTAGTAACTACTAAAAAATCTTACAAAATTAAAAAAAAATCTTTTAGAAATTCGTAGAAATCGTTAGAAATCACCTTAAAAAAAATCTAGTGTACAAAATTTTGTCAGTAGTTTAAAAGAAAATTAAACCCTTTTATCAGAAAAACTGCGGGCAAAAAATATCTGATAATTAATTTTATTGTCTTCAAATAAAGTTGCTAAGTTTCTAGTCTTTTTATTACAATTAAAATAGTAATTTTAATATAATAAAATACATATTAACATAATAACTTAGTTTAGTAATTTATTAACTCTGAAATAAAAAATGAAAACATCAATTTTATCATAAATCATAGAAAAAAAAACTTGCTTATTTCATTTCTGCATTAAAAAACATGCATAAATCGGAAAACTAAATTAAGCAAATGTAGGTCTCCATTGCAGTTGCATATGAAAAAACCTTCCCAATAATAACTTCTAAGAAATTACACTTTCGTGATTTAATATGCAAAGTAATAAAATGCGTGTAACCAACAGAGTAAAAATTGCATGATATACTCCATAAAAATTACAATTTTCCAGACCCTTCAAGAGGAACTAACCGGAGCTGTTTTTCATCCTTTGGATGACAATCTAATGATAACACACGGTAAAGGCCATTTAACATTTTGGAATCGACGTAAAGACGGATTTTTCGAACGTACAGATATAATTAAACCTGTAAGTCTCCCCAAAAAAACCTCAAAATCTAACAAGAAATTCCAGCCTTCAAGAACGCTAATAACAGCACTTCAATTCGAACAAGACGGTGATGTTATCACTGCCGACAGTGACGGCTTTATCACAATTTACAGTGTTGATAGCGACGGAGCGTATTTCGTCCGACTGGAATACGAAGCTCACATCAAAGGAGTGAGCTCTTTGGTGATGCTTTCCGAAGGAACTCTTCTTTCAGGAGGCGATAAAGATAGGAAAATTGTAGCTTGGGATTCGCTTCAAAACTACAAGAAAATCACAGAAACTAAAGTAGAACCTTCTTTTAATTTTCATCTTCTGAAAGCATTTTTTTTCAGCTTGCTGAATCTGCAGGTGGGGTTAGATCAATCTATCCTCAACGTCCTGGTCGTAACGATGGTAATATCTACGTCGGAACTACCAAAAACAACATTCTTGAAGGTTCGCTTCAAAGAAGGTTCAATCAGGTTGTTTTTGGACACGGAAGACAGTTATGGGGACTCGCTGTACATCCAGATGATGAAGTTTTCGCAACTGCAGGACATGATAAAAATATTGCGTTGTGGAGGAAAAATAAATTTATTTGGACTCTACAAGTATGAACAGTCTTGTTTGTCTCAAATAAATGAATTTTCTAGGTTGCTTTTGAGTGTATTTCTTTGAGTTTTCATCCATTTGGAGTTGCGTTAGCTGCGGGGAGTACAGAAGGGCATCTTATTATTATTAATACAGAAACTGGAACTCTTATTAATACTATAAGAGTCTGTGGATCACCACTTAGCTGTGTGGGATATAATCCTAGTAAAAATTTGATTCTATTTCATTTACAAATTTCTGTATTTTTTTTTCTAGCTGGTGATATGATAGCAATAGCTTCACAGAATGGAAGTATTTATTTGTTTAGGGTCAGTCGAGATGGATTTTCGTATAAAAAATCTAATAAAATAAGAGGATCACAGCCATTGATTCAGATGGATTGGAGTTCTGATAGTAATTATTTACAAACTGTCACTGCCGATTACGATTTATGTTTCTGTAAGTTTTCTCAAATCAGAATCAGTCACAAATATTATTTTGTATTTTGTGATTTCAGGGGATGTGAAGTCTCTATCGCCTGAAAAGAGCCCAATTGCCATGAAAGATGTGAAATGGTACAGCCAGAATTCTACCGTTGGGTTTATGGTTGCAGGTATCTGGAATAACCGTTTCTACCCAATGACGTCCATCATCAGTACTGCGAGTAGATCCGCAGCTCATGATTTACTAATTTCTGGGGATACAGACGGTTATATCCGACTTTTCAGGTACTCATTTTACATTTTTTCTTCTTTATTTTTTAAATATTTCTTTTAGATATCCGTGTTTGAATCCGAAAGCCGAATACAACGAGGAAAAAGTCTATAGTGGTCAAGTGGCCTGTGCTCGATTTTTATTCAATGATCGAAATGTTGTAACTGTTGGAGGAACTGATGCTGCTCTTATGTTATGGGAATTGACAGAAGAATAGCAAAAACCTTCATTTTTGTACTTGCCTTCTATAGTTAGACGTTATGATGATGATGAAGATTCAGATTTCGATTCGTCTTTCGAAAATTCTTTTGAAGTTCTCAACATAAAATATTGAAGTACTAACGGAGAGCACTGATATTTTCTCCGCACTTAACTAGAATTAACTAACTTTGGTAAAAAGAAAAGCAAATTATGTTAGTTTTAATCAGGTGGTATCTATTATTAGATGCTTTTAGTTCAATAAAAAAATTGGTTTTTAATGAAAAATATTTAGTACTGAAATGTGAATGAGAACATAAAGTGATATAATACCTCAAATGTTGCAATATTAGAGAGAAAGAAAAAACAGTCAGCTTTAAAAAGATAAAATAAAAAAAAACAATGGACGATACGAAATATTACACAATACTTTTGTTATATTAGAAACATTATTTATTATCTAGTTATAAATACACCTGGAAACTGCCAATAGTTATAGAATTTATTATAACGAAATACTAACTAAATGTAGAAATTAAAGCAATGCATGGGTAGCTTCAAATATTTACCTAAATTTTTAATATTAATAAATCTATTGTTATGATTCATTTGTTGTTTATTATAGTTTCAAAAATAAATTTAATAAAGAATCAAATGTACAGTTACAAAAGCTCTTTATCGCACCTTGTCCCTCCCTAATGACTCCTGTCGGCAACTGCTTTCGGTTTTATAGAAATTTCTCGAAGATCAAATAACACTCTTGTTGTTTCTATTTATATTTCGATATATTAGATACAAACAACCAGCTTTCATATAAAAAAGTAGAGAAGCAAAAAAAAACCCAAAACACTTATTTAAAAACGCTTTTTGTCCTTCACCTATACAAAAACTTAGAAATCCCCTTATTACTCATAAAATAAACAAATTATGGAGAAAAAAAAAGGTCAGTAGCGTCAACGCAAATTTGGTATTAATTTTGTCAAGTTAACTGTGACGGCGAATCTTCTAATTTATTACCTACCTCAATCCTTGCTGATCTAGGGTTAAACTTGTGAAATAAAATAATTGTACTTTCTTAAAGAAAATTTAATACTTGCATATTAATATACATATATACAGAAGCCAAACAATTAAAAAAGTCAACGATTTGTACAAAATCAAGTACGAAAAAACTGAATATACATATAATATTTTAAGTATTATCTCCGGACACATTTTCTGTCTCATTTCCTTGTTTCTCTTCTTCAGCAACACTCGCTTTATTCAAATCATCGGCAATGAGATTATTAGCTTCAAAATTTTCATCTGAATTACCACAATATCTATTCAAAATATTCGTATAATAAATATGTTCCGATTTCTCGACTAGCGGTTGAGTCTGAGATTCGTACTTTTCAGTCTTGATTATTCTCTGATAATTTGGTGTGATGTTATTATTTGGTGTTGTCTCAAATCTTTCACTTGGAAACATCGTACTTTTCGTAAACATCTGAATCGGACGTCGAAAACCCTTCGAATGATTATACGGAAATCCCAGAATCTCACTTTTTGCAAAACCAACTACAGACGAGAGCAGATATTCCGTGAATTTGTCCGGAAAAAACTCAATAGAATTGAAATTCTTAAAGATGGTTTCCTAAAGAAAACAAAATCAGTATTGCATAAAATCTATTTAAATAATTTTGACCAATTAAGCAATAAAAAATATGTGCTTATCACCGTGTTGAAAAGCTCCACCTTTTTTATTGCTAGACCGGTCAGTCATATAAACGTACTTTATCCGACTTTTTCTAACACTTACCGTCAACTTCCTTTTCACTTTATAGCTTGCCCAATTTTGGGGTTCAACAATTAGCCGTCCTCCCGGCCTTAACTGGGCATACATCCGTCTAAAAGCCTGTTTTAACCCCGAATCCCCCCAATTCAGATGAATCCATTTTGTGATGCTCAGACATAGAATAACATCATATTGCGGCTGCTCGAGAGCCAAAAGAGAATCATCGTCCAAAACGTAATTACACTAAAAATAATATTATTAGTTTGGGTTTAGTTTTTTCGAATAGAAAAATTACCGTTTTAAAAACGACATTCTTGGGAAAATCGCTGCCGGTTTGCCCGTCATTAAAGCCTGGAATGTCAATGGGTCCATATAATATGGGCATAGAAATAGGGAAAAACTCACTACTTTTCTTTTTCGGTACTTCGCCCCCTTCAGATTTCGGCGAATCTGAATTTTTAACGTAATATTTTACGTTCTTTCTTGCTATTGATATTAATTTCGGATCTATGTCTATGCCTGTCACACTTTTTGCACCGAAATCGCGTGCTATGGATAACGTCACGTGACCCACATTACACCCTATATCTAATATATCTTTCCCTTCAAACAAATCGCGATACTGATGAAAGACTTTAAGACGATGGTCGATTTCGTTGTGGGGATTTCGATACCCATAATACCTACAATACCATATAATAAGTACATTGCTGAATGATATACCAGAATTTTCAATAAGTAGTAACACTGACCTGTTGTAGTTCCCGTATTGGTACTGCCGATTCTTTTCTTTAAACACTGGCATCGCTTCGCTCGTGTTCCTATCATGTCTCGGTGGCTTGATGTGATTAGTACGTTTTGACCACGCTCCCGGTTGTGGTACTACCGGACTTACGATTTTATCCATAGAATACTTAAATTTCTTTGCTGCTGAACTGGAATGATCTTCACTCTTCCGTTTCGATTTCTCCTTCTTTGGTGATAATTCGAGAGTAAGATCTTTTGTAACTTTATCTTCAATTTCATCAGGAATCTTTGCTGAATCCGTTGAAGTTTCCGGTGTTCGAGCTTCTATAACTCCATCAATTGTATCTAAATTTGCTGAAACTGTTCTTCGTTTTTTTAATCGTTTTTTTCTTCCTTTCTTCACTGGTGAATTCATTTGTTGTTCATATTCTGCATCATCAGCACAACCAATCAAATTTAATGGATCATTGATATTTGGTGGAATAATCACTTCGATTTGTCCTTTTCTCTGTGGAGGTGTTGGGATTGGTGAAGATTTTGGAGTGATTGCATTCATTGCTCTATTAATATCTTCGTCTTGAAGACTGTTGAGATTAAGAGGGTCATTGATATTACCCCCTAAGAGAAATTTTGTAGGGGGAACGGGTTTCATATCCATCATTATACCACAACCAGAAAAACTCTTAGAGCGTTTCCGACCTGACCGGTCATGTTTTGACTTGCGTTTCGAGTTAGTGTTGTTGTTTGTATTTCTTAAATGGTGGGGCTTGTAATTGTGAGGCTTAGATGGCGGTTCCAGAACCACGCCGGTCGAAGACATTTTTCCTAAATAAATAATTAATAATGTTATTTTTTCAAATTATATCCTAGAAGTTTTAACTGTTGTTAAATAAAGCAGAAAAAAAAATATATCGCAACCCAGCTGCTGATAACCTCAAAACTAGAAAAAAAAACAAAAAAAATATCCTAAAACTCATCTTAAAACAGCTTACAACTCAAGGTAAAGACATAAAAAGAACGAAGGCATTTAAGATACTAAGAGAATTCAATCAAATTTCTCTAAAGGAAGGTACAAAGAACAAACAATATCCAATTTCAAAAACAGAGTGATAACTGACAATACAAAATTCGATGAATTATTGTTACCGAATAATTTTTTTTATATAAATAATACGTCAAATTTTAAATTTACTGCTAAAAAAAATTGATGAAAGCCAACAAAACGTCACTAAACGTGGCAACATCGCTATTTTCTGATGTTTTTGACCTCACGAAGTTCTAGGTGAGAAATATAAACTACAAGTGTTGTACAATCGAAATAACAATAATTTTATTGGCTAGGTCAGGTTTGTTACCTAATTTTTTTTTCTATTAATTAGTAATTTCGAAAATTGTGTAAGATTATTACCATGTATAGTTTTAGCGCGTGGTTGGCCGTGACTAACAATTGATATTTGATAGCTGATGTTCCGATTGTTACGGTATTTGTTCCAAGTATAACCGGTTAAGGCATTAAAAAGTAAATAAAGTCAAAAAACAAATAAGTAATAGAAATTTTCAAAAAAACAATATAGGTCAGGGTCAATTTTCAATCACGAAAACTCTGTTTCATTCGGTTGAGTGAACTTTCTATTTTAACATCGGATCTAACTTGAAAATTTTAAAATAATGCTCGTAAATAAAAAGAGAAAGTTTGGTGAAAAATCAATTTTCATCTCATCGTTGTTATTTAACTTCCATTTAAAAAAATTAAAGGTCATTCAATAAAGTTTAATGCATTATATCGATAATTACGAGATTTGATTCATTAAAATAGTGCAGTCATGCGATAAAATTCAATCAATTAAATTTTTGTTTGCTTTTTTACTACAAAATTCAGGTATTTACAATGCTACTAAAAAAAATTCCACAAACAAGATGTCGAGATAAAAGTTACGTCAAGACAACAAATAATTTTACGGTGTTTACTCTTCCTACTAGCCCATTTTGTAAATCTTGTCGATATCCAGACAAAAATAAAATATAATACAGTTAAAACTATGAAAAACAATGACGTATTCTCGCATATACGTATTGCATTTTAAAAATTCACAGATAAATCCTAGAATGTCAATATATCTGCTCGTAATTAATAATAAATAAGTTTTGTAGCTAATGGCTCATCAAATATGATGATCACTAAGAAAACTATTTATTATTCGTCATCATTAAAGTAAATGTTAGAGTGATACGCCTATTTTATACAATATAAAATAACAAGTGTTTAAAATTTTTTGTTATAAAGTCGCTCCTGAAAGCTAAAACGTACGTCTTAGATAAAGTGGCAAACGTTAGGTTGTTTTAAGTTTTAAATTTTTAAGGAACTAACTTCCAATTCTTATTTAGGAATAATTAGGAACCGCAGGCAACAATTTCTTAGAAATTGAAAGCCGGGCGACAATTTTTTGAAAATTATTCATAATAATTGTAACAGTACTGATTTTGAAAAAAAAAACACACAGTTTTTTAGATATTTGTAGAGGATTTTAAAGTAAAACTGCACAAATTTTAAACTTTGAATATATCAGTTTAAAAAGAATATGGTACAAATAATGATCCCCAAAATATAATTCCCTTTAGTAAAAGCATTATGTTGTCATAGAAACAATAATAGAGTAACATTAATTTGCACCTTAAATGCTTTTAAAAAACATTATTTTTTCTTATTTTCCAGTAACTTTTTTGTATTTTTTTTTTTTTATTAAGGATGCAATCCTTGATATGACATTATTAGTTTTGAAATAATTTTATTCATAATGTCTTATCGCGACGTTTGTGACATCGAAATATGTATTTCTTACCTAAAATCGAAATGTAACTGAATCAGAGCAGGCTATGCCAGTGTAACTGTAATGATTAGACACATCATTACGTAATGCTGGCATAACCTGCTCTGATTCAGTTACATTTCGATCTCATCTTATAACCAGATTTGTAATGTAGGCTTTGTCCTAGTCTAAAGTTCGACAAATTTCATTAATTTACGTAAATTCTGTAAATTAGAAATGTAAACAATTCTATAAGATTACATCTTAATTGTTACTCTAATTTAATTAATGTACATAATTGTAGAAATCGAAGGCGACTTGTTAATGATAATTTAGAAACACCCTTTATATTTATTTTAGATTCGGGCGGCCATGATTTAAAGTGAGAAAGAAGATGAATTAAAACCAATAAGCAATCAAGATTATAGTCTGTCCTTGTTTACTGTTTCAAATTTGGTAACAAAGAATAATTTGAATAGAAGTTTTCTTTGTAATTTTATAACTAAATTACGAGTAGGTACATTACAAAAATTGTAATAAATTATTGTTATTGTCGACGTGATAATACAACATTAGAACAACAATAAAAAATATTGGTACTAGACAAATCACATCTTTCATGAAAATTTGCTGAAGTTGCTGAAAATTTATCACCCGAAAATCGGAACATCCGAAACCGTCCAACTAGAAAAAAACTATAACAAACTTCAGGCTAATAAAATCTCTGTCTGAAGTAAGTCATTGCGTTGGCTTTCAATCTAAAATTAATATTTTTTCCACCCCCGGTTTGTATAACTTCCCGCAAAAAATTCGATCGAATGCGCAATCGCACACCGGAACAAACATGTATGCCACTGCGGAGATCGACGTTGGTTGTCGTTTTATTCGAAAAGTGCTTGAAAATTACATAAATATCAAAAATTTTACCTTCAACGTGACCGACTTGGTTTCAGCTTTCCTTTGATGGCCTTTATGAGACACTTTTCCTTTACGTTCCGCTCAAAAATGACACAAAAAGAGACTTCACTTTACGACGCACTGTCACAACGACTACAAATCGTTGTGCTTGTAAACTAGACTCCATTTTAATATCAGGGCCGAGGTATGACGAAAGGGGGCGATGGTACACGAGTGGGAGATTAGTTAGTGACTCGATGAAATGTGTGGGGGGCCTAATTATGTAATTTTAGGACAATTTAGGGAGCGAACGGTAATTTGTAATTAGGCGTTTGTATTTGATTTTTTCACTGTTTATAAATCCGGATGTGATCAATTAGAAACTGGGATTAGAGAAAAGAATTTAGCTTTCAGGGCCAGTACGGATCTGAGCGTTTATTTGCAAATAGTCATAAATTTATACTAGTCGATTATTGAGAAATAATTATCTCTGTTTTATTAATAAATTTTACTGTTTGTGTGAGGAGTGGCCGATTGAAAATTCTAGATGAAAATAAACTGTTATTTTCCTTAAACACCTGCTTCTAATTGCACTTCATAAATATTTTTGAACAATATATTTGTGCCATCTGTACTTTATTTGTGGTAGATGTGCCAAAATTGCTTGTCTTCCGTTGTGTTATTTCTGCCAGATCTATAATATCTCAGAGTTATTTATTTCAGTGTAAAAATCAGATTTTTTAATTAAATAAATTTGCTATTTTATTGAAATCTTTTGTAGAATTAAAAAAAAAAGAATCCAAAAACAAATAAATAAACAATAAATTAGTCACTTGAGTGATTTCTTTCCTAATTATGAAATCTTTGTTTCCGGAAATTGAAATATTAATAGGTGAAGGTCACATTAAATGTAGTTTTTTTGCATATAGCGGGTGTTGTTGAAAATACGCTCATTAAACATAAAAATAGTTATTTATCAGTAGTTTCTATAGCAACGACACAATGTTATAAGCGGTGATTAATTATAATTAATCATTAATTTCTAAAAAAAAAAGTAATTCACTGTAAAAGTGTGACGTCAAATACGGTTTCCAAACAAAGCAAGAAAAAATGGCGGGCGTGACGTCAGCACTTTATACGTTGAGAAATATTTTTTTAGATTTATCTTTTTTTATGGATTTGTACGTCTTACCAAGTAATCCATTTGTACTCCATTTAAAACACTAAAATATAAGGTGGATTTGCAGCATGTCACGTGATTTTTCTTCCTTGTAGTCCACATGTTGTTCATGTACATTATTTTATTTTCACTATTTATAAAGTAGATATCATAGGTACAGCCACATACATAAAGAATGTCACCCTATCGATGAAAAAATCATTCATGCTAAAAATGTAAATTTGTGTGGAAATATATTGATATTTATAACCCAAAAAGATTTGTTTGTGGCTTCAGCTCAGTCTTTTATAAGCCAGACCAAACTATAGGTGTAACATTATTTACATGCGTGACTGCAACTGAATTATAGAAGTTTTTCATTTTGTTTGGCTCTAATTTTTTGAACCGAGTGTTTTTAGTAACTGTCAAATTTCATGTCCCAAATTTATTGTGACTCATAGTATTAATTCTTTAATTTGATTGGTTCTAGAGCAAATTGGGCGAAGCAAGACTGTACCATTGAAAATTCACTTGTTCAGTGCACGCAATGTCCGCGACATTTTTTCAAAAATATTATTGACGTAAAGATAGAAAAAATTTAAATTTATTTTAATCAGTATGCACTAGAAAAAATACGTCAGATATTTGTATTGGTTATACAAATCTTTTTTCGTATTAAACCTCTTTAATTTTAGCAAATTAGTTCTTTTAAAATATTTGATTGAAAAACTTTTTAGACTTTTATTAGAGGTAAAAAAAGGAATTTTCAATTACGACCGACATAAAAATTGCCACATTTCCATCTTTTGTATTTATTGGGAAACATGTCACGTCTGACTCTTTTTACCGGCGTTTGAAAGGAGTAGTTTGTCGTATTTTTTTTTCCAAGTTATATATTCCATTTACTTGAAAAAAAGCCGGTGTTTAAAAAAACACTGAAATCATTGTAAACAACAATTTTTATTTAAATTTTGTCTTGAAATGTATTAGTTTCTCTCCAAAGAAAATGACAGTACAGTACTGGAGGCAAACAAAAAATTTCATGCTTCTATTGTAAATGTATGTTCTATATACAAGAAAAAACCGTTTTCAAGACACAAAAAACTAATATAGTTAACATTAAAAAAAATAATAAAATAATACAGATTTGGTACAAAATATTCGAATACATGGTTCTGTAACTTAAACAATATAAAGAAAATAAATAATCTGGAAATCTATTTTATCTCTCTCGATACCAGCGTCCTCTCGGCCTTCTTAACATTCTTGGTGATTTAGGCGATGCCGGCATTCTTCTCTGACCCCTATTTGTTCGTTTAGGCGAGGTGCTTCTTTTCGCTGGTTCGCTTTTATTGTCTATATGATTTTTATCAAGTTTTTGTACGCGCACGTACGGCTGATATTGCAAATCAATATTAAAACCGTCACTATTCACTTTATTTGTCAGTACTGAAATAGCATCATCACTTTTATTTTCATTTTTAACCCTGTCTGCGTTGCTTAAATCACAATTACTAACCGCTATATTTACATCACTTAAACTACTTTGGTCTTGGTTATTGTTTTCACTATTCACTTTCTTTTTAATACTATCAGTCGAAATCGTATCATCACACGCATCTTCCGAATCTGCATTCACACTCAACGAATCGACTGTGCTGTCATCATCCTCTTTCTTTCTTGTTCTTCTGCTCCTATTCAACGGCCATCCAGTCCGGTTCTTTTTCCTTTTCCCTGGTTTCCTTCCCGGCCTCGAACCTTGAACTTTCTTCGGTGTTTTAACTATATTGTCTTTCCCGATTTCACATCCTGTCAGTATTTCGTCAATCCCTATTCGACCCTTCAACTCAATCGTCTCATCCTTTTCGAAATCCACATCAGCAAGATCCTCATCACAAACATTCGCAAATTCCTCTTCCACATTTTTCAGTAATGAAAAATAATCAACTTTTGATGATTTCCTCGCCGATTTTGCTTTAGGTTCTTCGAGGATCGGTGGAAGATTAGTCCGGAAATCCAAATCTCGTCGAGATTTTCGTTTTCGTTGTTGTATCAAACTGCTCAAAATTGCAAGAGTTGACGCATGTTGTCGGGGTGATTTCCGGGGATTTTTGCCGTTTCCAGTCACGTTTACAACTCCAGGACGACGACTTTTTTTTGGTTTCATTTCGTCCGAACTCAGTTCACTGGCACTTATTTTACTATCCTCGTCTTGATGAAACGGAGTCTCCACACTTGAATTACTGGCATTAGGATCGGGAGTACTGCACGTGACTGAAGTGGATGCGGATGGAGGCTCTATAAGGCATTTTTTTATCTGATTGTACGTAGAGATGCATTCTTGCGGGTCAAGTGGCGGTATGTAATCCAACTGGTATGGAAGAATAAACGGATCCCAGAAACCTAAAATTGAAAAATCACAAATGGAGTTATATGTCCAGTTAAAATTTCAACAGATAGGAAATATTACTAATCTTAACCAATTACAGATATCTAGCAAAACATTCATGATTTCAAATTTATTCTAGAGCAATATTATTTAAATATATATATTTAAATAAAGAGTTAATAATTAGAACATCCCCAATTTTCAATCAGGAATGTATCTCGCCGGTAATACAGTTCAAAAATACTACGTTATGATGAACAAATACTGATTAGATGGGGATTAAAATTTATAATATTAGCAAATAAATTTCTGTGAAAAAATGCTTCAAACAAATTTTTTTAGTAACTTCAAGTACCAACGTAATCAGTGTTTGTTGATCACAGTGCATATAATTAAATGCTTGTTACTTCTACTTCAATAGATGATCTTTATAGTTTTAGGGAGTTTAAATTGATATATGAACTTAAATTTGTAATAACAATCTACCTAAATACCAAGTTTAAATCTTTTACTTACTTTCATCACTCAAAAAGATATATTTTTCTTCGCCCTTGTCGCGCCTCTGAAAGGTTCGATACCACGCCTCTTTTCTTGGGACACTTTCAAAGGAAAAGTTGTAATCGTTTAACCGCAATTTGAAACTTTTTTCAGAGTCTGATTCAGATTCACTTTTAACCAGACAATCTCCATTATTTTTGGGTTTCATAGGAACTGGAGAAAGGTATGAGCCCTGGTACCTTAATCTCGAACCGGGAGTTTCAAATTTATAATATTTTTGATTATCCATTATAAACGCTTCAGCATGTGTTCTTCGTCTTTTTTTGCTTTTGCTTTCGGAACTTGTACTATGCATAGATTCATCATCTTCGATTTTAAATTTCCGATCATCTGATTCACTGATAGAACTATTGTCATTTCGTGATGTTTTATCATCATCATCGTCATCACTTGTTTCATCTTTTTTCGGAAACAAAAAATTGCTCGCCTCGTTATTCAATTGAATTAATTCTGAATTACGTAATTTTTTAAATTTTAGTAACCCTTTATCGTCTTCTTTATTTTCTACCGGCATTTCATGTCTTCTAAAATCGTGAAAATGCGTAACTCCTGATCGAAGTTTTGACGGTAAAACTTCAACTTTGTAATAACTTCTGTTATCAACGACCAATCGTTCGTCCGCAGAGAATCTCTGTCGGTTACAAGCCCGTTTCGGACGACCCGAATTCCATACTTCGTCATTTGCTATTTGATCGGCAAGTTTCTGAAACGATGAAATGTTATCTACTGAGAAAAAAAAAGCAAGAAAATTTATTACAGCTAAAAGACGGGTACTAGATCGCAATTCGCGATATTCCTTCACAACTTCCGGTTTTTCTGTTAAACTATCTTCTTCAAGAGGCGGTGTCATGTAATTGATATTTTTTCTTGAGCGTAAGTGGTGACCCGACTCGCTACCCACCGGTGACATCGGTGAGTCTTTTATGCGGTCGCACATAACGGACGAAGCACGTGTTCTTGGCATTTTCCTTCGACGGTCAAGGAAAAAATCAAAGTTTTTATCATTCACTTCTAGAAAAGACGTATTGGACGTCAAATAATTTTACTGACAGTAACTTACCAATTGCGTCAATTTCATCCAAGGCTAGGAAGGTTTCGAAGCCTTTTATTGATATGAAATTGCCATCGTTGAGTTTTATATGCCTTTTGGACTGAATGTGATCCTCAAGACTTGTGTAGTATGTGTGACAAACAGCACAATAACCAGACTGAAAAATCGAATGGATTCGTGGCTGTCTTGTTCTAGTCTTACGTGTCATGTTACGCTCATTTGTAGAGCGAAGTGAGGTAACTTTTTCAGTTTGTTTATTAGTACTTGTGTTATTTTTTAAGGACTAGAAAAAATGACAACAAAATATTAGTTTTTTATCTTATCTTTTTGATTAGTATTTGATACAAACCTGTTCCAGTTCGCGAAAATTGTTAAATTGTTTTTCCAATAAACATTTAACATGCAATCTGGTTCTCTTTTCAAACATGGCATCACCAAAAATGATCTAAAAAAATAATTTTAGAGAAGTTATTGTTTTGAGAGTTGCATACTGTTGTATGTTGCCCATTCGAACTTTGTAGTTTGTACTAGAATTTTCTGAGAATCAATCACTCATTTTCGAGTAAGCCTAAAAACGAGAGAGGTATTTTAAAAGTGTGATAAAAAAATAAAAACAAGTGAGAGTTGTTGGGTATGTAAATAGATGGGTGTGAGTGATGTGAATCTAAATTCCCGTTGACTGACTCAGTATGTCTGGGAATAAAATGTTTTAAAACCAAAACAATGCGATATGATTAGTTGGGTTTGAAATTTAAATCCAGTTGGCGCTGTTTATTGAATTGAAACGTTGCCAAATGTCGCGTCTGAGCGCTTTAAATGTTTTTCTCCAAATGCGTTTTTGGGTTGAAAATTCCGATCATTTGTCGTCGTTCGCAACGGAAACGCGTCAATCATGGTGCGGCCGACTGCCCCGCGCGCCCCCATATCCAGCGTTGCCAATAATTTCCAATTGAAATGTTAACTGCGCGCGTTACAATATGTCAAAAGTGGCTAGGTTCTGGAAAAGAATCTCGATTGATTTGCCCGTTTTGTATGTGGCAACCGGCAAAAGCGCGTCCATCCGTCAATAAAGCATCCAAGTGCGCGTTGTCAGAATGTGCCCATGATGGCAACACCGCGCCCCACTGTGGGACCGAGGGGAAACGGGTGTGTAAAAACGCGTAAGCGGGTCGGCCGTTTACCTATCCATGCAGTTATGCACTCCTCTGGATCGAAACTTGACAAAAATGCTGACCTGACAACAACGCACCAAAAACGCAATTGTTGCGCAACAAACTTTCCATTTTTGCGCCCCCGGATACAGCCCTGCACTCCCCCCGAATTATTTATAAATAAACCATCACCTAACCTAATTGTCCGTTTTTTACCCGCACTTGTCAAGGCACACTGCGTTATGATAGAAAACAAAACACGATCGGTGGCGGTTTTGGGGCCAGAAAACCGTCCCCACGTTAATTTTCGCAGGAACTTAACGAAATTTGGCCACGCCAAACGCTGACACGTCGGTAATTCCAAGCGAGAGACTAGTTCTCGGCAGCCGACTGCGGTTTCATCGCCAACTGCGGCTCAAACAACGGCCATTATCGTACGCTTGCTTCTACACGCCCTGTAACGGGTTTTCGCTCACCTTTTCTCGCATTTCCAACGATTTCTATCTTCACTAAAACTTTCTATTCTTCGGAACATACGGGCACCACTTTTTTATTATACACAAGCCAAAAACGCGAATTACCTCAATTTCAAAACATTTGGGAATCCGCCACAATGAAGTTTCGCAATTAACCAATCACAAGGCGGGACGACAGCGCCGCGCACGGACAATTAACCAACCAATAATTGTGCCAAATTTTAAATTTTCACTTTACAAATTAATTTTAGTTAAAATTGGATACTGCGTCAAGAGAAACCTTGTATCAGCCAAATAATACTTTTTTAATTCGTAGAAACAGGCAGCACAGATGCATCCAATTGTCTGAGTCAGCAAAAAAGCCTAAATAAGTACACAACATGATTCGTCATGTCATCATTCTAATCCCTCCTTTCAATTAAAACTCCCATATTTTTTTCATATTTAAATTACTCAACTCTTACAATCTCTCGATAGAAATAACACATTGCTCTACAATTTCACAGCTGACTGACCTTGTCCACTTTTCTTTCTCTTCCACTTACTTTTGGTAGGTAAATAGATCTAATTTGACTTCTATTAATAATGACGAGAGAATTTTATAATCAATTTGCGTCAATTTCTGAGTAAACAGGAGAATAACCTCGAGTTTGGCATTTTATCTCTAATCATTTATGTGAAAATTAATTAAATTACTTGACTTTTTCCATTTATCATAAATAAGTATATAGGCAGCCAGTAATACACTCGTAGCAAATACGCCCTATTTTGAGTACACCGGATGCCACAAGGCAGTCCTCCACTTAAAACTCTGCTCCTTTTTTTAAACTAATTCTTATCAAAAAGTCGTGCAAAACAAGATTAAGTCATTTTATGATATATTTTTCTTTATGGCAATAAAAAAATACATTATTAATCAAGCAAAAACTCATTATGTAATTCAGATCTCTTTAAAACTGTCGTAAATTTTAAATATATTAACAAAATCTACATATCTGACCAGATTTACGAGTATTACAAAATCCGAGATTAGTAGAGCTGTATTAATTTAATACAAGGAAGGAAGGAAGGAAGGAACCAAGTTTTTGTTGGGGAATAAAAAAAACCTGCAAAAAATAAAATTGTCTTTATAAGGGGGCAAAATTGTCATATGTTACATTATAAATTACTAATACATAAAAATAAGATATATTTCAGGTAATTACATGAATTCTATTAACATCTATGCACATATAAATTGGAAAATTGGCATAATTGTATAATAAAGTACAGATAGATCTTCAAAAAAACTAATCTACACCATCACAAAAAAATAACAATTAATCTAAACCCAAACAGTTGGTACATCACATCAAATATTCATTTAATTAGTTAGGCACCCTGTTTCAGTCGATCTGCATCTACTGCATCAAGTTCTATGCGACTTGAATCGGAATTTTTCCGCCAATTCACCAGGAACCTTAAAAGATTTTTAAAATTATTTCATCACAATCTACAAATAAACTACAACCATCTAAGCAAAGAAAGCACAGAATGACAGAAAGCGATTTTAGAAAGTTAAAACTAATTTTACACAACACTATGTGTATCTTAAGCAAGTTTTTAAACTTAATCTAAGCTTCTTAAGACTTGTTAGAATGATTTTTCAATAGAATGACCGTCAACGAGATGAGTTTCGAGTCGAGTGTTTTGTCCTGGTTCCTGAAACAGTGTTTTCTTTTCACAGACATGCAGGAAGTTGTTAGAAAGCAAAAGCAGAGTAACAAGCTACAAGCCACAAAAAAGTACCTTTGGTTTCTCTCGGTGTGTATCAACAGCTTCAATTGGTAGTTTTAAATGCTCAACACGACATCCATACGCTACTGGCGTTAATTTGATTATTGTATGCAGAGGAACACGTAAATAAGGCAATTCATCTGAAAAATGACAAGTATTAAAGACGTGGTTGTCGTAACTATCACTTTATTGCAAATAATTACCAGCAGATTTATCCAAGAAATACGCCAATAAACAACGCAAAACAGCTTGATGAGACACCACCAAAACATTCCCTTGCCTTTCCAACTCCATAATAACAGGTTCAAGTCTTCCAACTAAATCCTCGTAACTCTCACCTCGGGGATACCTATAGGCAAATTTATTTTGGTCACGTGATGCAAACTCTTCAGGGTACTTTTCTTTGATTTCTTCATATGTCATTTCTTCACAGACGCCCTAAAAATTCAATTAAAATTGATTTCTTCATGAAATTTAAACGTACAGCATCGATTTCATTTAAGGACTTCCACCTTTCCTGTGGGACATTTAAACCAGCCACAGTTTGTATCGTCCGTTTCAGCCAGGATGTCCAAACGCGGAGACCTTCAATTTGTTGCTCTTGGATGTAGTTGGCTAAAGCAGAGGCGTATTGACGCCCCCGAGGGCTTAAATTCGAGTCGCCTCCAATACGCCCTTCTAAATTTTGCTCGCTTTCCCCATGCTGAAATTGTATTTATTAGACAAAACTAACAATCAAGTGGCCAAGTTTGCCTAAGCTGACAAGTTCAAGCCTTGATGTACAAATTGTGATGTCATAAATGTAGCCAAAGCTGTAAAAATTTAGACAAAAGAGACAAAATAATGTTGTAAAGACATGAAATAGACAGCAGACACCACTTGGTTTTGTATAATTAATTAATTTCTTGTTAATAAATGAGTCGTACCCTTGTTAAATAGATCGTCCTAGGTGTAATATGTATATTCATGAGATAATAAACAATTCTAGCTTGGATATGTCCTTCATGTTTGTGTACCAAACACTTCTCTCCCGTATTATAAATTTTCATAAACGAGATATCTTTTTCTCTATCTTCATCTAATTGTTGATAACGTTCTTGATAATGTTGAATTCTTAACAAAAAATCTTCTAAGACTGCATCTTTATTCATATTGGTATAATCAGGGCTACTAACTTTAACTTCTTTAATATTTTGTTCAATAATTTGTGGATCATCACAAATTGATTCAACAAAAAACAATTTATATCCCATTTTGTTTACAACATATTCTTGTATCATCCTTCTTCTTTCTCTTGTAGAGTTAGTTGCATCAAAAACTGCAACTTCTCCTCCAGATTCCAGCCACTGGCAAACATCCTGAAGGGCTTCAATGGCACACTGTTGTCTCAAAGCCATCGCTTCTTGGTTATCAGGTCGGAAGAAGTCGTGATTTTTGTATGCTGTAGTCGCATGTCTGCGATATTCGCCTAAATTGAACACTGGAATTTTTTTAAATTAGTTATAGGGCAGGTCTAAAGCTCAGTTGATGCCTATAGTCAATAAAATTGACTTTTAAGAGGAGTATGAACCAATTTCTCTAGTATAGAGAGAGATTCCAATGTAAACGCGGGAATCTGTAGCTTGTTTATTTATAAAAAAAAACTATTTTTGCTACGAGTATTGTAATAATTGTTAATTTCATTGATTATAAATTTTAATGATTTTTTAATAATTACTTTACATTATTTATAAATATTTTTTTGAATCGCTTTCAGTCATTTTGTAGTTAATATTTAGAAGAATTACTCCTCTTAAGGCTCGAGATTTGTATAATTTTCGCTGCTCGCAACTCATTAAACCTTATTTATTAGCAAAAGCACCATTTTGCAAAATAATATTATCTAATGGATTGCGAGCAGAGTATCTCAGGACTCTAAGAATTTATTTTGTTGCCTTTACCTTTGGTATTTATGCCGATCCAATTTAAATATCGTGATAGTTTTTTTGAGATGTAGGTCTTGCCACGGGCCGGAAGGCCGACCATAGCGATGACGTGGGGACTGTTTACATAGTTAGCGCGCTCACCTATAACAAAAAAAAATTTTTTGGCGTTAAATAAATCTAAAAATACCTATTCTTAGAGAAACTGCTCTTTGGAATTGCGAACGGCGCCTCTCAAGCATTGTTTTGTAATAAACAAAGGTCACGTCACAAAATATTGATAAAACTCATTATAACTTTGCGAAAATAACTAAACTTTTTTTTGTATCGACACGGTTTGGTTTGTATAAATAGAAAAGGCAGCCACGTGGTATTGAACACCTTCAGACGGGAGATAATAATAAAAATTCTTGGATGGAGATAACGGACTTTGATAGAGTCCCTCATGCGCAAGACTACTTTCCAAAATCAAAGTTCAGTGATTTAATTACCAAATTTACGATTCTAATATTACTTATTTCTCATTGTAGTATTTTATTTAATAGATAAATATGCGACGTGGGAGAGCCCCTCCTTAAGTCTTTAATTAGAACAAGGAATAAAAGGTGGGGATGTATTAAGTAGCTATAATTAGGCAACCAAAAAAACACAACAAAACTGTATCAGGTAAAGACCACTAGAAAAAAAAAAATCTGGTTAGACATACCTGAAATTCCTTGCGAAATTCCGTTTCTTTTTGACACGTCGTTGCGGTTTGTATCCGCCATTGCAGGTAAAAATATCACAGTGATAAGAGGATTACTGATGTTTATTGCTATCACTCTTGTGACACAAATGGTTCAACAATTTTGCCGGCCTTTCTAATAAATAACGAGATTTTTGTGATACGCGCATGAATTAATACGTGTTTATTTGGTTGCCGACCTACTTGGCCTATTTTCAAAAATTTTTAATTTAATTTAAGCAGTGAGTTAATAATTTGATAAAACCGACGTGAAAACACTTATCTTAACTAGAATTAATTGTTCAATCAATATATTTTTAAAAAAAATTCTATGTTGATAGACCCTCGTATACAAGTAATCAATACACCCACGTGTTTAATTTTTGTACTATTTTCAGGAAGTCTCCTGTTCTTATTATTCAAATAATTCAATTTCAAAGCTAATTAATACAATCTAAAGGACATTATTAGAATAATTTGCAATTATTAGATTGTCGAGTTGTAAGAAAAATATGTAATTAACTTTACTAAAATTAGATGGCGCTAGGTTTCAAAGACCCTGACATTGGCAACTTTATTATATTTTATTTTAACACACTTGATTTTGTTTTTAAAAAAATCGGCGTAATTTGTCACGTGAAAGATATTAAATTTCTAGTAGATTTTTTTTTAATAACACTTGAATTCAAGAACAGGTCATGTAGTTTTATTATTTTTGTCAAGTTGTTTTAAATGTTAAAAATGCTGACCTTTGAATTAATATGGTATCAGTTTAAAAAATTTGTTATGTAATTTCTTTAATTTGTCTAAAATTTGTATTCAGCAATTATCATCTAATTTAAATAAATGATCATACTGTATTTATTCATTTATTTATTAGAAAGAACACGAATGTTAAAAAAGACAAACAAACAAAAAAAAAAAACGTAAACACACGAATCTTAAAGACAAAATGAACATGTTCTTTTTTATAAATATTGAGTGATTTAAAGTTAAGTCGAAGTAGGCCAGGAAAAAACTAAACTTGATTATTTGAACTACTGTCACTTCAACTTTCAACTGTTCCAAGTGACCACAATAGCAAAAAATTTAATTCTGACAATAATAGTATATAATAACAATAACAGACAAAAATACAATTCTCACTGTCATTTTTTTTAAGGCCTACTTAAGTTCAATTTATATTTAATCACCTGATATGTAAATATATAAAAATAAAGATTTGAGACATTGGCCTAGTAATTCAATATTTTATACGTTTTATTTCCGTGTTTCTTATATTTAATTATTATTGACAATTTCAGATAAGTAAAACGACATCTGGTGTGCCCACAAAAATACTTGAAGCGTTCTATTTTATTACAAATTTAAAAGAACACTCGTTAAACGAGTTTATATACCGTTTTAGCGATCCAAAATCTCTATTGCGCATATTCACTTCAGTTCTGAATTCTGAATTTGTATTAAAATACAACATAAACAAATTTTAAGAACAAAATAATAACACTAGTCATCTGATTCACTTCTACAGGGGGCATATTTCTTATCTTAGTGATTAATAAAGACGCAAGCTCAGAAATAATCAATCAATATTATTTCAAGTTGTTTTTAATCCAACAACACGTGAATTTGAAGATACTGGTATCGTATTTTTTTTATTAAGTCTGTAAGATTATTTATCGCAAAAATTTGACCGATATTTTATGTGTTAATTAGTTTGAAAATGAATATGCAAAATATGTTTGATTCTCGGGATTTTTTTTAAAATTTACAAGTGATATTATCATCAAGACTGTAATAAAATTATCTACAAATACTAGTCGATCAGTCATTGCTCATGGAAGTGTCACGTTAGTGCATCGTGTTTTTAAAAAAATTAAAAATCTAATTAACTAAACCCGAAACCCATTCTTTTGCATTTGTTATTATCACTAAGGAGCGTTATGCATTTTGGAAATCATGTGACCTAAACGTCAGTGAAAAAATTCCATCACCAAATTTATTATTCGTGCAATAAATTCAACTAAGCAAACAACACGTGATGCCAAGCAAGTGAATGAGTTTCGTTTGAAAATGATTAAATGACAGACCGATCCTGACTGATTTCACTGTTTTCAATATATTAACAGTGTCCAGTTTTCGTCCTGTACAAGAACACGGAGCTGAACAGATTTTTTCACATGTCGAAGGCACTGAAGGATTTGTCATGATGACAGTTTTTAAGGTTGCCATAATTTCAGTCCGAGGGGAATACCTTGATAATGACCTCGCAGATGCAAGGAAATTCTATTTTTAACACTGAAATTCGTAAAAGGAAAATCGTAACGTGGTTATTACGCGATTTGATATCACTCAGGTCATCTTACCTGACCCTAAATATGACAAAATGATGCGTCAGTAAAAAGGAAAAACAATGACTTTGCCTCGTTATGATCAAAAGGCAAGGTTGATAACTGGAAGTACTCACAAAAATTCTGCATTTGCATATATTCATGACTCATTTACACGAGGTAATGTCGATGGATGGTGTGATGCATTTTGTTGCAATAAAGTTGTGTTATAACACCAAAATTAACACAATATTACGAAAGGAAAGTACCATTTTTATTAAATTACATTTAACAAATTTTAAAATTGTCAAATATGTTATTTATTTACCAAAAAAAGTTGTTTTTGGCATTGTAAATTAGACATTTCTTATCTCTTACTATCCTGCTTTTTGTTATTAACTTTTAATTTTTAATAAATATAAAAGCTTTGAAATCGGTTCTTATTTTAAGTAACTTCGAAGCCTTTTATTATTAAAAATTAAAAGTTGATAGCAAAAAGCAGAACAGTAAAACATTAGAAAAAGTCTCTTAATTTATAACGCCAAAAACAAAAATTTTTTGGTACATAAATAACCGATTTGAGTGTGTAATACCGAAGCTCCGTTTTCAACAAAAAAAATTTGACAGCTTGATATCCTAAACAATTTTTTTAATTTTTTTAACATTCTATGAATACCTAACATATTTTCTTGTGCAAATGATATCATGCAATTGTTTTGTTGCAATTATTTGATATTACATATTTATTTATTTTATTATCGTGCAATTCATTTTTCTAGCGTTTGGTGCATTTTTTGTAGTTCAATTAATTTTTTTTCTGTAATGCCAAATATTTTTATCTAGTTCATTACATTTTTTTGCTGTGCACTGTCTTTTTATCTTGTTCAAACAACCATTTCTGTCGTTAGATAGAACAACATTTTCTTGTTAGCAAACGTTTAATGCCAGAATTTGAAAGAAGTATTTTTTAAACGTCTCTAGGGCTTAAACTATTAAAGATAAAAATATTCCGGACTTTATTATACAAAATTTAATTCTCTACGAGTCATTCCTTTAATTTTTCCAACTTTCAATATTTTTTTATGGTTTATTGAGGCTTACATTACTATAAATTTGTTGTCTGAACTCTTCTCAGTTTTTCAGATTTGTAAGTAAACACAAACAGACCACACGTGTAGCAGCAATTTATCGATTTTATTATTTACCACATGTGTTTTACCACAATCGATATATTTTACAATTACAATTTATTTTTTTGCGTTAAAAACTAATTAATGTAATCCTAATAAGTTCAGAATTGCTCTTTTATAAGTTTTCTCAATTTATTAATGAAACTGAAATTAGAACACAGTATTAGAGTATTGATTTTGTCTTTCAGTTTTTAAAGAATTGGAAAAATAAAAAATACAAGACAATTTTAATCAATTCTGATTTATTTATATTGGAAAAATATTGCAAATATATGTATTAAGCAGGATTAATTGGTGTTAGTCAAATGTAACTAAAATTATAACACTAATCCTGCTTTTGATAAGGTAAAACAAGTACAAAAACTAGTTAGATTAGATATTTATTTACAAAATGAAATTCTATGAGATTTAGAAAGTGTTACTGTTTAAAACTGTGAACGCAGCTTAATACACTTAATAGGGTGAGTCAAGTGACGTCACGTCAAAGAAACCCTGATTTACACAATCGAAATGACAAATTTAAATTTGACATTTGGACAATACTAACCTAACCACAGTTTTGCATTTGAAAAGTATAGTCTTTTCATAAAATTTAAGAGAGTAACATACGATAAGTGTTTGTCAACCTGTTGGTAGTAACAATATGTGTACATATCATTTATTTAAAACAAACAACGACGTTGTTTACTAAACGATACATTACAAAAAACATTATTTACTTAATCTCACTATTATAATAGCAATCTTAATATAGCCAAGTTTTAGATAGGTAAGAATCTACATTTTTAATTATTTTAAAACTTGTCCTGGAGTCCATAGTAAAGAAATATTTTTTTTTATAAAGATTAGATTTGTTGCTTTATCATGATAACTTTCACTAGAAGCAAATGACGTAAATACCAAATTTTTATACGTCCAGTACCCTTAAAAAATTACAAAACTCTAAAAATAAATTCCCTGACGCCATTGAATAATTTTAGATAATGTTTCGCGATTTTCTCCAATAAAATCCCAGAGATTCCCAGGTATTGTAGGTATATCATCAAGTTATCTCTTCTGACGCACGTGATACGAGTCGCGTGGGCACTGGGTTCTCCATCAACCCATCGAGTGTGAAAAAAGTCCGTTCTACGTGACTAACTAAATGTAAACCCATCGACCCATAAGAATCACCGGAATCTCCAGAAAAAAAGCACAAGGTTATAAAATGTCGCAATATTATTTAATTACTAAATAAAATCGCTTTTTTTGGCACCGATTCAAATTGGCACGTTTGCCAAAATTCAGGAAACGTAGCTGTATTTGTAGAACACTAGTGTGCCTAGAGATTTTTATTATTTTGTTTATATTATAAAGGTTGTGGACTTGAGACTTGAGTTGATTCACTTGAAAGGATACCATCTGATATTATCGGAATCAGAGAGCAAAGGTCTGGAGAGGAACTCCGTAAACATGACGGGAAAAATGCAGGTGCAAAGGTTGGAGTGTAATGAGGCGGAATTGAGTCAGTTGTTATAATTTGTCTACAAATACTTGAATTTTTGACTTACAATTAGACACTAGTTTATAAAGGATTTCGTAGGACCACCAACTGGACCTATTGAAGCACTAAAACCTTTATAGGGTTACAGTTTTTTAATCTATAAAAGCTCAAAAATTAATTACATTTATTGCATCATAAAATTCAAACATTTATACACAGAAAGACTGACTCAAGATTTGCACAATGTTTCGTGCTTTTTTATTTGTTTTATTAATAAATAGAAGATTTGTTTATTTCTATTTATTGTATGTACAAATTTAATAAGACAATTTTAAAAAATACAGTGGAACCTCTATAAAACGAACCTGTAATAAACCGAAAATTATTTCTCGTAAAAAGCTGAATTCATTTCAGTATTGCACACTTCAGTTAGATTAAAAAAAGGTTTTTGCTTGTTTAAAGCATCTAAAATAAGTTCTATCTCATGCATCATTAAATTAAATGACGTTTACTGTAAAATCATTATAAAATTAATGTAAAATCAAAATGTTGATGGCTTTTGAGATATACGCTACCAGCAGTACCAGCATTAGCAGAAACTTCTACATCATTACCTTAAAAACTCTTGAATAGGGCAAGTTAGGGTATTTATCATTATATATTTGATTACACCCTGTATAATACACGTTATGACATAAGAGCAATACGCGCTAAATCTTATTACAGTCGGTCTAACGAAATAGTAGAGTGACTAAAGCAATAAAGTCATAACCATTGTAAACTTAACAAAGAGTAGTACTCCAGTTCGGTTACACAGATCATGGGCTGGTTATACCTACCTGCCTCAAGCCCTTGGGATTTCAGAAAAGCAACACAATCAGGTCACAGAAAAATTTACAACGGTTCCATTCGTCATTCCTGCAGCCTAACTCAAGTACCGCTCTTTATGACTTTAGTCACTCTACTATTTCATTAGATCCAGTATACATTTGGACACCGTTGGGTTTATTTAAAAACGCTGCCCAAACGATCATAGATACAAAAAATGTAGAGAATAGAAAGTGAGCTTTTTTAGATTGTTAAAAAATTAACTGCATTACTTAAGGCTCCTACACATTTCATTCTTTTTCACCAGTTTTATCCGAACTGGAAAGATCGTCGGGTAAAACGGATAGTGTAGTATCAAAAAAAATCCAGCTTTCTTGGCGTTTCAACTGGAACGTTTTGACTACACACTGGCCGTTTTACACGACGGGCTTTCCAGTTCGAGAAAAACTGCTGAAAATGGACGAGTGTAGAAGCTTTTACATTTTCTTTTTGTTTATTTTTTATTTATTAGTCTTATTATTATACAGGTTTTTAGAAGTAGAAAAACAATGTTTATTAACGACTTAGATATTAATTATTATTAAATACATAATTTGAATAACAAATACGTAGTTTTTACTATTATAATGGCTTATATCACTTACGCAAAGACTTAATAAGAAAATAAATGATTATTAACAATTATTACCTTATTATTCCTTGCATCAATGATAATCGTAATGCTCTATATATTTTTCAATACATTATTTATGTAAATTCTGTACAGTAGACAGTAGATTATACAAAAATGGCGAAAGTAATGTAGACTTAAGGTGTCCACACAATTCGTTCTTTTTCATCAGTTTTACCCGAACAAGCAAAACCGTCGAACAGAACAGCTAGTGTAGTCAAAATGTTTTGGCTATACATTAGCCGTTTTACCAGACGGATTTTCCTGTTCTGGTAAGACTGCCGAAAAAGAATGAAATATGTAAGTTCCTTTAGGTTATTTTGGATAATACGAAGCTTTACTATTTCATTTAGAAAGACAATATAAGAATTCAGCATAAAAAGCAACCAAAGCAATAAGAAATGGCGCTTGAGTGAGAGATAGTTATCACTGCTAGTAGTGTCAATTCGGTATTTTATGTGTTTTCCGCATAACCGAGTGTCTACTGTAATTATAAAAATATGGAAACAATTACAAAAAAAGTGTTTTATGTTCGATTTTTGTGAATAAAAATAGAAATTAAATTTGTCGCATATAGTACAGTATACAACTCGCTATAATGACTGTTATTAGCTCAGATGTGGCAATTTGAGAAATAACAATACAATAATAAATAGTATTTTATAGTACGTATATAAGTGGTTATGAATAATAATAATTTATTGCCCAACAAAAAATCTATTAATAAGACAAGATATAATAACTTTAAAATTACAAAGCTGTGTGTGTACATACAAAAAAATAATAAAAAATGTAAATACAAATGTTATATAAAAACAACAAATTAGTGAATAATATAATAGATAATAACCGTGATTAAAACACTGGTTCTTCTCTTTTATGTATGATAAAGAGGTGTGAAGAATGCCGTTATTATTCAAGTAGAGTTTGCAATTATTGTTTAATAAATTATTAACAGAAAAGTAATATTTTTCCTCAGTGTGGCAAAAGCTATTGTTTTCTGTTTATTTTTTTTTAATTACACCTATATTAGATAAAATAGATATCACATTATCAACAGACAATAATGAATGAAAGTGTTATTAGAAATAAATGTGAGCGAAATACCTGTTTACTTATATTTATAAATTTTCCATTTATTAAAAAATCTGACAATTTTATATGAAATCAGTGACCCATAAAATAAATAAGAATTATAAAATTTGTTTACTAGAGTAAAACTAACAAACAACAAACTAGGGTGATAAAAAAATTATAAGAGTTTTAATTTTTGATCAAGCACTTGTAATTCAATTAGTAATAAGTGTCTCACGTCCGCAATTCGTGATGTAATTCGCTCGCTAGCAAATTTTTTTAAAATATAATTACAGAAATTACAGTTTTAGCCTAAAGAAATATTTTCGAAAGCTTGCAAATGTGATTGACCAAGAAATCTAAACCGAGAATTTGATGATCTAGACTGGATTTATCAATAATTCAACAAGTGATACGTTTTTGTTTAATCAACAGGTATAAAAGGTTTGTCTTTCAGTAGGAATATAAAACAATAAAAATTTCTCGCCTCGTCGATCTAATTTGACAATTTTGACTGCGTAGATCCCAATCAAAAACCGCTTAAGATCCGATTTATTACCTCTTCTAGCGGTCCAAATTTTTCGCAATAATTGGCACAGTCTTGCCCCCTTTTTTTAAATCTTTGACTCTGGCACGTGTTTGATCCCAAACCGGCGAAATAAAAAAAAATCATCTCTTACCTCTAATCGGAAACGGTTTGGTTTGAACCGTTTCCGTATTTGGCGGTAGAAGTCTTTTCGTTTCGGGTGACATAAGACTGGGACATGCTTTAACTTCGTTCACTTTGCAGAAGTTATAAGGGCTTGAGCCCACTCCGCACCCGTTGCGAACACGAAGGGACCCACTCAAAATATCCAAACCGCTACTCATACTCTCTCGCACTGATCAGATCACACTGACAGCGAAAATTGAGAGGATTCCGTGTGCTTTTACACGGGTTTGACACAGGCGCAGGAGAGGGACTGAGGAGTGCACCGACCAATGCGAAACGTTGGTGAAACACGTTATCGCGAAGTCTACCAGGAGGAAGCAATATAGAATTGTGACATTTTGGCGGATTTCAATTGAGAAATATTGAGATTTTTTGTGGGTGGGTTGCTCAGGTGACTCAGAACACACCCACTCTATTCGACCAATGGGTTTTCAGACTCCAATTCGAAGCGTTTCATTGGACAAAGGGACAATCAGTAGATTCACTTGTTTTAATTAATTGAAGACAACATAATGTAATTACAAACTGAGTTTAATTAATTAATTATTATTGATTTTTGAAGCTGTTAATAGGCAAGTAAATAAAATGTTCAACATGTTCTCGCTAAATTATCTTGTTATTTTCAAATAAGAATTTTCCAATGGAAGATTTAGACATTCTGGTGATAAGTGTATCGCATTTTTGCCATATTTCTAATTAAATTTAAAGTTCAAAAAGTTGTAAAAAAATTAATAAAAGTTGGTTATTTAGAGAAAAAATATTATATTAAGGGGGTATTTTGGTAAAGAAATTGGAAAAAATCATTTTTTTAAAATAATTTCAAAGCTTAACCTTTCAAGAATATGTTCTTAAAAGGATTTGTAAAAATTTTAATTATTTTCAGAGATATAGTCATTTTAGACCGGAACGAATCGAACAAAAGACCTCATTTTACCCGAAACTTTAAACTCGTTTTTCTCAAAACTACATTTTCCAAAGAGTTTGTCATGATTTCTCAGGTTCTACTTGAAATTTGATGTGAGTGTTCTCAATACATGTCTCTATCGTACTAACTATTATTATAACAAAATAAAAAATTTACTATTTTTAAAAAATTCCGAAAAGGCAAAAAAATAGAACAAAAATTTTTCTTTTTTTCGGACAGCCGGAATTTAACAAAAAAAATTATTTCACACTTTTTCTTAATTAGTACGTTAGCAGCGCTCATCAAAACTGATATATTTTTTTGTTTTGAATCGTTAGAAGGGTTGCAATCGTGACAAATTGTCGCCACATTTTTTTTTTCAATCCCCTACTTCAATAACTTTTTAAGTTTTTATGTATTCTTAAAATATTAGTAAATATTTTGTCAAAAAATGGATAGTAAAAATATTTCTGTTTTTTATTTATAGCACTCGAAAAAACACCTCAAACTCATGCCTCTACACCAGAATACCCCCTTAAATCATCAAACAGTTTTTTATTAGACTAATAACTTCCTCATACTAAAGGATTAAGTAAATATTGTCGTTATTTTTTTTTATTAAGATATTACGATATAATATTGTAATTTTAAATGAGTTGGTTGACTAATCTGTTTGTCTACAATGTATTATTAGTTGCCTATTATAGCAGACAGCCTTTCTTTTACTTCCTGTTTTCTAACTCAAGCAATAGATGTCACACCTTCTGCTAACAAAAAAGTATAGTCGGTTGCCTAAGCGTAATGGT
This sequence comes from Tribolium confusum, assembly GCA_029207805.1. Lineage (NCBI taxonomy): Eukaryota > Metazoa > Arthropoda > Insecta > Coleoptera > Tenebrionidae > Tribolium > Tribolium confusum. Next base: position 29,255,724 of record JALGAY010000006.1, on the reverse strand, counting down.
CTTCATTACAATCAAAGTTACACAATCTTTTTTATGGAATATTTTTAAACAAAAACCGTAGTTTTTACTAGTGTTTATTTAAAAATTAATTACGTAATAAAGCATTGTTCCTTTTATTAATTACGACATTTCAAGGTCCAGTTAAGTTGATAAAGAACAATTTTTAACAAATACAACAGTTAATAAATTAAACGATTTTTAAGGAACATAAAAAGCAAACTCCAATTAAATATATTTTTTTGACTTATTTCCTAACGGAACAAAAAATTACGTTTCAAATATTTTTTTAACGTTGCAAAGCTGCAGTATCGAGTCCTGGAGCATCCTTTTTCGCAATACCACCCAACAATTTCTTAATTTCAGCAATAGCTTTTCCAGGATTCAAACCCTAAATAAAAAAATAGCTTATAAAGTTATGACGTCATTACTTACTTTAGGACAAGTTCTCGTGCAATTTAAAATAGTGTGACATCTATACACTGAAAAAGGATCTTTTAAATTATCCAATCTTTGAGCAGTTGCCTCATCTCTCGAATCAATAATCCAGCGATACGCCTGCATTAATACTGCAGGTCCTAGATACTTATCACCATTCCACCAGTAGCTAGGACATGAAGTTGAACAGCAAGCACACAAGATGCACTCATAAAGTCCATCGAGTCTTTGCCTGTCGTCCATACTTTGCAAGTACTGTTGTCGTTCTCCAGACTTCTTTTCATCTCTTAATTAGAAAATTAGTTACATACAATGTTTTTCCTGATACTTACTTGCGTTGAAGCCATGGTTGGATTGATTTGTACTGTTTGTAGAAGTTAGTCATATCAGGTACGAGATCTTTAACGACGTACATATGAGGCAAAGGATAGATCTTTGTAGCACTATCTGAACTAGTATCAATTTTACAAATACATGCAAGAGTATTAACACCTCCGATATTCATAGCACAGGAACCACAAATACCCTCACGACAGGACCTTCTGAATGTTAAAGTAGGGTCCATCTCGTTTTTAATTTTAATAAGAGCATCTAAAATCATAGGACCACAACTATTTAAATCGACTTTATATTCCTGAACCCAGGGTTTCTTATCAGGCTCATCAGGATTCCAACGGTAAATTGCGAATTTTTTTTCACGTACTGACTGACTACTGGCAGCAGTTATATGGAAATTACGGATCTGAAAGTTGGGGGTTATATAACAGTTTTAAATCTGATTTAAGCTCACCTGGCCGAATGTACCCTTGACTACTTTAAAAAGCTGCATTTCACGAGACATTTTCTTATTTAAATACAAACAAAAATAAATATTTTGTGTAATTTTAGTAAAGTTGAAGGAGACAGCTTTGGTTACTCACTGGCAACACAAAACTGACAAGTTGGCATTGTTGGCAATACTTGTGGCGCTACCAACTGACAATCACTAGTGACCTTGAACTTTTGATAAGAGAAAAACTTGTAAATTTTTGTGTCTAATTCCGAATTTTTGTATGTTTTGTCAAATTTTGGTTGTTATTTAGCGTTTTGTCGAGTATTTGCTTGTATTTTGTCAAAATAAGTGTAATTTTGTGTCTCCCTCTATCCGTGGGTAGCGTAAGTAATAATGTCAAGTAGCAATGTCAAATTTGCTCGTTAATGTCAGAAGTGGCCAGGCCAGCATTTTGATTTCATTTCGTACTTGGCAGTCGGTATGAGTGTTGTGTAGTGTGGTTGTTGGTTACTAATAAAATATTTACTGTTCCAGCGAGACATAACCAAGTAAAACTGGAGAAATTTAGGAGATCCAACTTTTTCTAGGACGGATTTTCTGTTTTTACAGTACAGTAAGTTCCATTTTAACTATCTCATTGCCTCCATCCTGATTTCTCAGGTCAACATGCTGAGATGTAGTGACACGTCAACTGACTTGCAAGTAAATTTGGCTGCTTTCAAATCAAAAAATCTTCGAGTGTTTTCATTGAATTTGTGCTTTTTTTTTCGCTAAATTTCGATTTTTCTCTTTCGACTCAATTATTTACTTATCGTCCATATGCTGGCGTGCGGTAAAGCTTCCAACAATGAGCGCTTCTTATCTCGCTATTTTGTGCCACATGTGCACTGATTTTTCGAACATTTTCTCTCAATTTGAACAAGTTTTGATAAAAAAATTGGCGAGTTTTGTAAAACAAACTGACGTTCGCAAATTTTTACAAAAATTAACATAATCTTTGACGTAAAATTATCTACAGCATGGCCACAAAATTTTTGATAATACACTACACGACAAAATGTTGCAATTGTCAAGGTCATTGGCTTTTGTCAATGACTGTATTTCGGAATTATATCTTTTTTTTTATCTTGAATTGGTATGCCGGAAAATTGTTGCCAAGTGAGTCGAATTGACTTTCAGTTATAAATAAAAGAAAAATTATGCCCGGATGAAGTCATTATCAATTTTCTAAATATTTTTCAACACACACTAAAGAATTTTAATTCTTTCTTAATGAGCTTGCAATTTAATTGTATTTACTCTGTGACAAATTTTTTAACTTAATTATTGTCTAAAATTTGGACAGAATTGTCATTGCATGACTGTAGTTATAGGTGTTAAACGTGTTATAAAAGTATACATTATTTTAATGACAGGTTGGTTGACTAGGGGTGAATGTGGACCCTAAGTTGTTACACAGTGACATTTTAATGACATTGATTTCAATTGTTGATTAACTAAAGACAAAAGACTGGCTGTGATGTCAATTTAAAACTATTTTTATGAACAAATTGGAAACAAGGAATTTAACTATTTTTTTAATCCCATATTCTGATTGGTGATTTCAAAGACCAATAAATAATTTAAGAAATAAATAACCAATCACGATGTCAAGGCGTTACATTTGATCACTTTTTGTGTGTTTAAGTTTTTTCGAACTAATAGAAAAGCAGTTTTTTTGTCTGTTATTGCTGCTTATTGGTTCTTGAAAAAACAGAGACAAAAAAGGACCTAATCGGTACGATGGAGGTTTGTTATTTTAAGTTTGAAGTTTATTATTTAAAAAATGACAGTCAGACTAAAATCTTGAATGTATAATTCGATGATTGGTCCTTAATGATTAAAAACAAAAGACTGTCAATGTGAATAGCTTTTTTTCTGTTAAGGTTACTTTGTCTTATCAAATTAGAAACAAATGACACGTGTAGCGAATTTAACTATTTTTTAATTGTATATTCTGATTGGTGTGATTACTAAATATTTTAGGAAGTAATTAACGAATCAGAAAGTCGAGGCGTTACATTTGACCACTTTTTGTCTGTTTACATTATTTTGAACCAATAAGAAAGCAGTTGTTTTTATCTTCTATACCGTTTATTGGTTCGTGAAAAAACTCATAATTGAGTCAAAAAAAGGTCCAATCAGAATGAGGGAAATTTATTATTCTATTAGTCTGCAAATAGTTCTTGATATTGGGTTAAATTTAAGCTTAATTTTGTAATAAATTCTCTCGCATTTGGCATTGTGTGAATATAAAAATACCTATTCGGCGTAGGTCATGACTTTGCTTCTGAGAACACTGTAATTTAACCACTTACAATCTGTTATGTGCACTGATTTTTCTAATATTTTGTCTTAATCTGTTTAACATAAAAAATTTGGGAGTTTTGTAACTCAAATTGACGTTTGCAAATTTTTACAAAAATTAACATAATCTTTGACGTAAAATTATCTACAGCATGCCCACAAAATTTTTGATAATACTACACGACAAAATGTTGCAATTGTCAAGACCATTGGCTTTTGTCAATGACTGCCTTTCGGAATTATATCATTTTTTTTTATCTTGAATTGGTATGCCGGAAAATTGCTGCCAAGCGAGTCGAATTGACTTTCAGTTATAAATAAAAGAAAAATAAATTTTCTAAATATTTTTCAATGAACACTAAAGAATTTTAAATCTTTCTTAATGAGCTAGCAATTTAATTGTATTTATTCTGTGACAAATTTTTTTATCTTAATTATTGTCTGAAATTTGGACAGAATTTATCTTAGATTTGTCATTGCATGACTGTAGTTATAGGTGTTAAACGTGTTATAAAAGTATACACTATTTTAATGACAGGTTAGTTGACTAGAGGGTGAACGTGAACCCTAACACAGTGACATTTTAATATCAAGTTATGACACAAGTCACTGATTTCGATTGTTGATTGGTCCTAATTAAAGACAAAAGACTGGCTGTGATGTCAATTTAAAACACCATTTTATTATCAAATTGAAAACGAGGAATTTAACTATTTTTTAATGGTGATTTCAAAGACAAATAAATAATTTAGGAAATAATTAACCAATCACGATATTAAGGCGTTACATTTGATCATCTTTTGTGCGTTTACGTTTTGTTGAACCAATAGAGAAGCAGTTTTTTTGTCTGTTATTGCTGCTTATTGGTTCTTGAAAAAACAGAGACAAAAAAGGACCTAATGTACGATGGAGGTTTGTTATTTTAAGTTTGAGGTTTATTACTTAAAAAATGACAGTCAGACTAAAATCTTGAACGTATAATTCGATGATTGGTCCTTAATGATTAAAAACAAAAGACTGTCAATGTGAATAGCTTTTTTTCTGTTAAGGTTACTTTGTCTTATCAAATTAGAATCAAACGATACGTATAACAAATTAATTTATTTTTAATTCTGTATTCTCATTGGTGTTTCCAGCGAAAAATAATATTTTAGGAAATAATTTACCAATCAAAATGTCGAGGCGTTACGTTTGACCACTTTTTGTCTGATTACATTATTTTGAACCAATAAGAAAGCAGTTGTTTTTATCTTCTATAGCGTTTATTGGTTCGTGAAAAATCAAATGAGAATTGAGTAAAGAAAAGATTCAATTAGAATGAGGGGATTTTTTTCTATGAATCTACCAATATCTTTTGATTTTGAGTTAAATTGAAACTTAATTTAGTAACAAAATCTAGGAATTGGCATTGGGTGATTATAAAAATACCTCTACTATTCCGGGTAGGTCAAGTCTTTGCTACTGACGGTGATGTAACTTTAACCACCTTAACCACATAATTTAATTTTTAGTTTTTTTATGACATCGAAATAGGTTACAACAATTAAATTTTGTTATACATTTTAAATAAACCTGGAGATATTTTCTTTAGACACATTTTGTTATAATTTTTGTTTTATTGTAAAAGGATCATGTATATGATTATTGATTATACAAAAAAATCTCTCACACAAAAATGAATCAACAGTTATGAGGTTACGTTTTTCTTACAGTTCTGTGTAGCTAAAGTTACACTACTTTTGATGGTAAAGTTATAGCTCACTCTGAATAAATATTTTGACAATGACTCCTTATTTTACAAGCACATATTAATAATTACTAATAAATAGGTAGCTTTTATTTGATTTTATAATTAATAGGTGTAATATTGATTACGTTTTATATATTTTTTATTGAATCTTATCACAAAATAAATTGAAATCAATTAGGTATTTATTGTTAACTCACAAAATTTTGTAGAGTTAAAATTTAAAAAAATCTAATTTTGTGTAACTGTATACTTCCAGACTTTTATAACCGATTATGAGTGACCTTGACCTTTTTTGTCCGTTTATTACTATTTGTACAATCTAATGTCATTTATATTCATCGAGAAATGATAACAGAACTTGTTAAAACTTATAGATTTTAACAAAATTAAAAGAAAAGTGAAGACAACTTTTTTTTTTATTCAGATTTTGTGTATTTAATAAGAATTAAGATAATTCTACAATTATTTAACTTTTGTTCAGGTATATATTTATCTCGTTATCACCTGTTTTATCTCTAATTTTACAGCTGTTATATAAAATTATAAAGTAGTAAAGCTTTAATACAGTAGAGTCGTGATAAGATGAACTTTAATTCAGATCAAAGGTCTTAATTTTTACAAAAATGGTAACAAATGTTAGATCAGGTCAAATTAGTTAATTCTTGTGTGTATTTGTCTAATTGAAATGTTTGTCTGGTTAGGTGTCCATTTTATTGCGACACCACTGTATTTAAAATTTGTAAACTACATACTTGAGTAGACAATCAAACATGTAACAACAGTTTTTTCGATAATCATTTTTTAAGATCTAAATTAAAGTTGATAATTATTACAATAATTTATTTTGTTATTTAATATCAAGTGATAATATTTTTTTATGATTGATTTTAGTGTTGCTGTAACGACTTGGCACGACACAGGACAATCCGAAAATGCAGCAACCAGTGATTGAAGAGGGTGCGGCTTACGAGCCTTCCGTAAGAAGCTATGATGATCTATTTCCAGCATTGCCCGAATCTAACACACAAAGTCAAAATCACAATACTATGGGTCAATGGAATAACAAAATGAGAGTCGGTTCATCAGTTATTACTCAAGTGTTCCGGTTAGTTTTTGTTTTCTTCTTATTCTATTATTTATCAATCAACTGAAATCTTAATTTAATCGGTTTATTTTTAAGTGATTTGAAACTAAACTTGATAGAAAATTACGTTGACCTCGACTAAAGATATTGATGTATTGATTTGACGAATTGTTTTTGAGAGATTGAAGTATTCAAAAAAAAAGCTAGATAATCAAATAAATAGGTCGAGTGAAACTGAAATAATCAATAAGTTTTCTCAAATAGTGAAAAAATATTTTTTAAATTTTAATTTTGCGCAAATATAGATAACTCTTTTACCCTTGAAAGGGTCAAATTTAAATGTATGAATTGAGAAAGTACTTCTAGTATTTTTTGTTTTTGTTTAGAATGTTTCGCTTTTTGGGTGTTTTGGTTTAGGTTTGTTTTTGTTCTAATAGGGTTCCTTTTGAAGAGCGCAAGTTAGATGGTAGTCAAAAATTTGGTGAAGGCGAATCTATTCAAACTTGTGCAAATATCATGAAGGAAACTGGAGCTCATATTGAGATTTCTCATGCAAAAGATCAATCGCTTACATTTTTAGTAACCGGAAAACAGAACGAAGTCTTGGAAGCACGCCGTAAAATACTAACCCATTTCCAAACTCAAGCCAGCAAGCAAATTTCCATCCCGAAAGAACACCATCGTTGGATTTTAGGCAAGAAAGGTGACCGTCTTAAAGAATTAGAAAAACAAACAGCAACAAAAATTTCCGTTCCACCAATGAATGATTCATCTGATATCATTTCAATAACGGGAACAAAAGAAGGAATTGAAAAAGCTGAACATGAAATTAAAGTTACTTCTGATCAGCAATCGAAAAAAGCATCAGAAAGAATTAATGTTCCGAAAATCTATCATCCATTTATTGTGGGGCCTTATAATGAGTATTTGAATGATTTAATTGCGGAAACTGGAGCTAAAATCAACGTTCCACCACCGTCCGTTATGAAAGACGAAATTTTTATTGCAGGAGATAAAGAAGGTGTTTTAGCTGCTAAAGCTAAAATCGAAACAATATATAAACAAATGGAGAAAAAATGTACTACGGTTTCAGTTGAAGTTCCTAAATCACAGCACAAATATGTTATTGGGCCTAAAGGGGCGACCATTGCCGAAATTTTACAAACAACAGGTGTTAGTGTTGAAATGCCACAAGGTGATTCAGCTACTGGAACTATTACTTTAAGAGGACCTCATGATAAATTAGGATTAGCATTGAGTAAAGTCTATGAAAAAGCTAATTCAGTACGATCTAGTGATGTTGAAGCACCATCTTGGATTCATAAATATATCATTGGAAGGAAAGGACAAAATATTAAAGAAATCACACAAAACTTACCGAAAGTACATGTAGAATTTACTGAAAAAGAAGATAAAATTAAAATTGAAGGACCACCTGAAGAAGTCGAAAAAGCACAAGAACAAATTGAAAAAATGGCTAAAGATTTAATCAAGAAACTTGTCTTTATTGAAATGAGGGTTGATCCAAAGCTGTTTAAGCATATCATTGGAAAAAATGGCGCAAATGGTGAGTTACTAGATTTATTTAAATAAAAAAATCTGTGATAACATACGTTGTGAATTGTTTTTTAAATAATAGTCGTAGCATTCCAGTGAGCACTTGATATTTTTGCAGTGAATCGTTTGAAAGAGGAGTTTGGTGTGGTGATAAATATCGATGAGAATGGTCTTATTCGTATTGAAGGTCACAAAGAAGGCGTCTTTACGACCAAACAAGAACTTGAAGAGCGAATACGGAAATTGGAAAACGAGAAAGAAAAAGACGTAATAATTGAACAACGTCATTACAAAAGTATCATTGGTGCTAAAGGCGAGAATATCAAAGAAATCCGTGAGAAATTTAATCAAGTACAAATCTACTTTCCTGGTGCCGGTGATAAAAACGATGTTGTTAAAGTACGAGGACCGAAAGAAGATGTCGATAAATGTTGTAGACATTTAGAAAAATTAGTAAAAGAACTGAATGAATCGTCATATCAAATAGAAGTACCGATTTACAAGCAGTTCCATAAATTTATAATAGGAAAAGGTGGAGCAAATATCCGAAAAATTCGAGAAGAGACACATACGAAAATTGATTTACCTGCTGAAGGTGATAAAAATGATGTTATTACAATTACGGGTAGAAGAGAAGATGTTGAAGAGGCTCGTGAGAAAATACGAAAAATTCAAGATGAACTTGAAAATATTGTAACGGAAGAGATAACAATTCCTCCGAAATTCTACAATTCGTTGATTGGAGCTAAAGGAAAATTAATACATTCAATTATGGAAGATTGTGGTGGTGTTGCTATCAAATTTCCAAGTGCTGATAGTAAAAGTGATAAAGTTACAATTAGGGGACCTAAAGATGATGTGGATCGTGCCAAACAACAATTGCTTGATTTAGCAAATGAAAGACAACTTGCCAGCTACACCGCCGAGGTTAGTATACAAAAAAAAATATTATTTAGACATTTAAAACAATTGTTTTGGAATGTTACAGCACTTAATTTTTTTTTGTAATTTTGTAACATTACGAAACATTATTATTATTTTGTCAGGTATTATTACGAAACATTATTATTATTTTGTCAGGTACGTGCCAAAGCTCAACACCACAAGTTCCTGATTGGCAAAAATGGTACCAATATTAAAAAAATTCGTGATTCAACCGGCGCTAGAATCGTTTTTCCTTCAAGTACTGACGTGGATAGAGAAATTATTACAATTATTGGTAAAAAAGAGGCTGTAGAAGAGGCCAAGGCTGCTCTCCAGGCCACCATTAAAGATATCGTGAGTTTCATGGCCAGCTGTGATACAAATAAATTGAATTTATTTTTTTTATATTAGGACAACATTATTGAGGGTGAAATGTCGGTGGAGCCTCGCCATCATAAACACTTTGTGGCTCGTCGTGGCGAAGTTCTTCATAAAATCAGCGATGATTGTGGTGGAGTCATGATATCTTTTCCTCGTTCTGGTGTTGATAGTGAACGTGTGGTTCTTAAAGGCTCCAAAGAGTGTATTGAAGCCGCTAAACAACGCATCAACGAAATTATCCAAGACCTTGAATCGATGGTAACCATCGAATGTATTATTCCTCAAAATCATCACCGTACCGTTATGGGTGCTAAAGGTTCTAAAGTTCAAGGAATTACTTCAGATTTTGACGTCCAGATTAAATTCCCTGACCGGGAAAATACAGAGGAATATCCAGGTCATGGACAACTCAATGGAGATATCAATGGAGGACCGGTTCGACACTGCGATGTTATCCGTATTACTGGTAAAGAAGAAAACTGTCTTAAAGCTAAACAAGCTCTCTTGGATTTGGTACCAATAACGATCAACGTTGATGTTCCCTATGATTTGCATCGATCTATTATTGGACAAAAAGGACGTGATGTTAAAGAACTTATGGATAGATTTGATGTGCATATTGTATTATCACCAGCTGGTGTTAAAGAAGATGTGATTAAAATTACAGGAACGCCGAGTAATGTAGAAAGGGCAAAAGAAGCACTTTTGGAAAAAGTTCAGGACTTGGAAGCTGATAGGAAAGATCGGGAATTGAAGTCATTTGCTTTGAAAATTGAAGTTAATCCAGAGTATCATCCTAAGATTATTGGAAAGAAGGGAGCTGTTATCACTAAGATTAGAAAAGATCATGATGTGCAAATTATCTTTCCTAAGAAAGGTAACAGTTTTGGTCCTTTGAGACGGATAATTTTATAACGCAATTATTTTATATTGTAGGAGATCCCGATGAACAAATAATTACTATAACTGGTTATGAAGAAAATACCCACAGAGCGAAAGACGACATCATGAAAATCGTTAATGAACTCAACGAATTGGTCCGTGAGGAGGTCCAAATCGATTCTCGAGTCCACTCCCGTATTATAGGATCACGTGGTCGAAGTATCCGTAAAATCATGGAAGACTACAAAGTCGATATTAAATTTCCTCGCAGCGATGATGCCGATCCAAACCTTGTCATAATTACCGGAAATGAGGAAAATGTTGTTGAGGCTAAAGAACATCTGATTAGTCTAGAGGAACAATACGTAAGAAAATTCTTCAAAAATGTGTTTTTAGTGATTTTTTTTTGTAATAGATGGAAGACGTAGCTGATCAAGAAACCCGTGAGAAGCAACACACCTTGAGCTACCACTTTGATTCAATGAGTGGTGGTAGGTCTCGTGAACCTAACAGTAATGGATTTGTGGTACAGGGCGGACCTTGGGAGCAAAGGGCTCCTAATACTGCTAGTGTGACCGAATTTCCATCATTTGGTCGTAACACCGAGGAGCCTCAAGCTTCGCCTATTTCAGGTGCTTGGGGTAGTCGTCGTTAAGTCATAAAATTCAGCTGAGTCTCTACTGTGATTTTTTTTATTCGTTTACTTTGGGAAATTTGTAACAGTTTCATCAAATTTGAACAGTTATTTTTGTTTCAGAATTTTTTTTTTCTTGTGTGTGTATAGTTGTGAATTTGGTGAAATTGCTGAGACAAAAGTCACTGCCAAAAAATTTAAGGACGATTGTAAAAGTAGAGAATTAGCTATGATTTTTAAGGTTATGTTAAGTATACTAACCTAGTAGTAAGAATAATAAAAGTTGCTGGTGCAACCTCTTCCCTCACTGTTTGCTGCATTAAATGATAGGCCTGGCGACGACACTGGACTCTCGATATGGAAACTGACATACACAGACGCAAGCTATTTTTTTTCTCTGACGATATTATGTCTTCCCTGTGGCGAGCAGACTAGGCCTAGAAACGGCACTAATCACGTGGAGATGTTATGATATTTACTGTTTTATTTTAGCTAGCTGTACATGATCCTTTTGTATATTACTCTAGTTGATTTAAACATATATATTGTTATGCATAGTTGGATATATTATATATATTTTTAAAGTTTTTTTTTTATTATTTTTTTTTGTGTCATAACTTCTCTGCTCTTCGTAACGAGGCGGTGCATTTGTGCCTTCCTCATTTTTATATGACCGTACTGAACTCATGTAAGGCACATTTTGCATTTTCCACAGCTTTTCCTTATAAAAAGGGTGAAGGATTTTTTGTTTTTTTTATTTATGTATTTTTTTATTATCATTAATTCATAAGAAATTAAACAACATGAAAACAGACTGAAATGTGCCCAATTATCGGCACTACTTAATTAATTTTTGTGAAGTGGAATTTTTGCTGTTATTGTATATAATTATTATATGCACGAGTCCTTGCGGTCCATTTTGTTAGCCCAGGACTAACCTGAGGGAGAGAAATATATTAATTTAAAATAAAAAAGAATATTTTATTTATTACACATTTTTTCATCTTCCCAATTGACTAAAATTTTTAATTTATTTTTTCAATTTTTAGGCCGATTTTGTTACGAAAGTAGCACTCTTCTATTGATAAAGTTTTACCACTGTTTTTAATAGGACATTATTACTTTTTTTTAATTACTTTTTTACTATTAAATACCTCCTTCATTTGGCGTTGTTTGTTTAATAGGCTTCTGTGGTTGTTGTTGGTTTTTAACTGACTGATTTCTTTATTGAAAGTACATTTATTTAGTGTTGTACGTTTATGAGGAAATAAATTTTATTTTTACTTTCTCAACAATAAAAGACATTTATTATTAAACAATCTTTATTAAGGAAGCGATTATCACAAATATGACAATTAAGGAATCATCGTTAGAGACATTTAATTACGATAGAGAAAAAAAATTAACACATTATACGTATTGTAATTAGTTAAATAGCGCTTAAAGAGCAATTTAATTTAACATTCACAGACTTTTAAGATTTAGCCGATTAACCTAGAATTCGTTACATAATTTTAATACTTTTTGGTTAAAAAAATGAATAGTTTTGTCTCCTTGAGACTTACAAGTATATAAATAGGTACTATGATAAGAAATGATTGACTAAAACGTTTTGACTGTTTTGAGTAAAAATATCAGTCAGCACCAAAAAAATCTTGAGCCAGGCTCCTCATTCATTCGCATTCATACACTTTATACAAGTTATTTAATAAAAAATATTTATAGTCTTATCTTATATAAAAAAAATCAGTTCTACATCTTCCAGTGGCTCAAAGATAAAAGAAATACTATTTCGAATTTATATACAATAGAAAATAACTAAAACAGATCCAAGGGTTATTTTCACAAAATCATTTTGTTAAAGCGAGTTAAAGAAAGTACCACCACCTTAAAAATTCGTCCCTTGTCTGCACAAAGTTACTCAAAAAACATTATTAAGCCATTGGAAAAGATAGTAAAAATGTGTACAAACCATATTTTCGCATTACTTATGGGCATACACATTTCGAAAACACATTTATTGTATTTACTATACTTTGTAACGATCTTCACTCCTTTTTGGCAGTTTTCGTTAAGTGAGTAGCATTTCGGACGGATACAAAAGGAGTAAAAAATCATCACAAACACGAAAATATACATAAAAATCGTTTAAATAATCGAGTATTTCGTTTGCTTACGCAAGTCGTTTTCTATAAATAAAATTTGTCATTTTTCTTTTGGAGTATTTATACTAAAACTGTCTTCATTACGTGAGGTAGTCTGGACTGGGCTCAGCCATCGGCTCAGGGGTTGTAAACAAAGGATTCGGGAACTCTGGTGGATGAGGAAGCGGACCTGTGGTTTTTGGTCTTCGACGATAAGCCATCAACCAACAGGAGACCGCTACTGCTACTGCAACCAAAGCTAAAAGAGCCGTTATAATCAAAGCGATAATGAAACCAATCATTGAGACGCAGATATCTTCAACTCGTTGCGCGTTTGGAGCTGAAACAAAAGTGTAAACACACAAATTTTTTTAGGAGAGTTTCTTACCTTCAGTCGGATCCATAAACCTTTCCTCACGTCTTTCAAATGTTAAAATTGCGTTAGACTGAATCGTTATTTCTTCTCGTAATTGGCCTGACATTAAATCACCAGCAAGTGCCACATCTGTGTTGTTTTCTTCTATGTCACGTTTTCGACGACCAAAAGCATTATATCCGCGACAATTTACCTAAAAAATTTGTTATTAAAACAAAGACAAAATGAGAATTAAGTAACTTACCGGTTGACACTTGCCGAAACATACTCTAATATTACATTGGAATCTTATAGTGTCACTGCTAGGGAATTTAAAAGCGTTAAAACTAGCTAATAAGCTTTGTGTATCAGGATTGTGCTCCCATTCTCCGAAAATTGTAGGATCAGTAGCACAACCATTTTCATCTGTTACTAAATACTCATTTTCGACGTTATCTTCCATTGTTTTAGCTACACAACTTCTAGCAAAACCTCCATAGATAGATCCAGGTTGTACATCGACTTGTAACATCAAATTATCTCCTATTTCAGCAGAATTAATTTCTTGACCGGTTGGTGTTACAATTTTCATAAGACATGTTGGTGGAGGTCCAGTATTTGCAATTGTTCCAGCTGTTGTCAACATTGAGACATTAAAACCTAAAGTTACGTTTTGTTCACCAGTTTGATAAACACATTTGATATGATAAGCTTGAGCTTTAAATGTTACAAGTTTTGGATGTTTCTGAATCACTAAAACGAAGCTTGCCTGACCCTAAAACATCTCTCATTTATAAAATTTCCGAAAGTTAATCTAATAAGACACTTACATTGACATGAATCAAGCCACAATTACCAAAATGTACTTTAAAGATTTCAGTTATCGGGCTTGAATCAGATGGAAGAGTTATTATCCTACGACATTGTTCATCTTTACTGTGTCCTTTAACATACAGAACTCCGTTAAATCCTTGTTCTGCAATATGTATCTGTACGTGAACACCATCAGACAAGCAACTAACTTGTAAATCAGGTGGTGGGAAATCAGTTTTAAACCTTGATGGTATATCTGAAAGAACAAACCTGAAACAATCTGAAATTCTCAGATTTGTAACACTTACTGCATGAAATTTTAGGATCTCCACTATATCCGTTAACACATTGACAGATTGCGACATGATTTGTGGCATTACAGAAGGCATTAATTCCGCATTTTTTATGAAGGCAAGGATTTTGGCATGTTTTAGTTTCAGGATTACAATATTTATCATCAGGGCATTGATCATCAGTTTCACATTCTGTTCCTGGTGGTGATATACAATTTCCGTTTTTATCAAGTTTATACCCAAATTCTGTTGGACAAACACAATTGCCACGTTCGTCAATGATTAAACCTTTTTCTAGGGCACAAACACAACGGCCACGTTCATCAACTTTCAGGCCTTTTTCTTCAGGACATGGGATACATTCGTTGTTATCATTGAGACCGGTGTTTGGTGGGCATACACATTTACCATCAGGGGTTGTAACGAAACCTTTATCAGTCCAACAAGCCACTGAAATAATTTTTGTGAAATTTTGATTTTATACATGAAATGACTTACTTTTGTCGCATTGTACAGCCGCATTTCCTTGATATCCAGGTAAACATTCACAGATCATTGTTCTGACCGGTTCAGTGTCTAAAACTCGGCATTCGGCATTGACTCCACATGGTTGTGTTGAAGTACATGGATTGACACACTCTCCTCCAATACAAGCAAATTGCGATGGACATTCTGAGTCTTTTCTACATTTTTCTTCAACTGTCATACAACCCATTTTACCATCACTGACAGTTCCTGGAGGACATGCACATTCAACTGCATGATTGAAAACTTTACATTCGGCAGGAGCATCACAAGGATTTGCACTAGCACAAGGATTCTCACATTTGTTGTTAATACAAGCTCGGTTTGTTGGACATTCACTATCTGAGCGACAACCAACAAGAATACACGAGATTTTGGGATTACCGATAAGTCCAGGTGGACATTCACAAATTGCTCGGTGGTTGTGACCATAACAGGTTGCTTTTTCGCCACAGGAAGATCTATCAGAGGCACAGACTGGAACACATTGTCTGTTGACACAACTGTGTTGGCCTGAACATTCATCATCGCTTCTACAACCGACTTTCGTGCATTCAATTTCGGGATTTCCATCATAGCCTTGTTTACAAGTACACACCGGTTTGTGGTTTTTAACACGACATTCAGCGAAAGGACCACAATTGCAAGGGTCACGGCAGATTCCAGCAAAACAAGCTTTATCAGCTGGACAATCACTGTCACTAACGCAAGCTCCAACTTCTCTTACTGCTGTTACAGGATTACAAGTACCACTTCCGGAACTGATGTATCCTGATGGACACACACAGATCATTGTACGGACTGGTACTGACCCAACAACTTGACATTCAGCTGGTCTTTGACACGGTTCAAGGATTGCACAAGGATCTTGACATTTGCTATTAATACAAGCAAGTTTCGGTGCACACTCGCTGTCTTCTCGACATTCAGGTTGGGGTTGTCTTCGGCAGTCAACGTAGGGATTTCCAAAGTACCCACTCGGACATCGGCATAGTGCCATATGGTTTTGGACTTTGCATTCAGCTCGAGGTGAGCAAGGATTGTCGTAAACACAAGGATTGATACATTGGGCGTTGATACATTGACGGTCACTAGGACAATCACTGTTTGAGATACAACCAACAACTCGACATCTCTCGAGAGGATTTCCTCGGTATCCGCTTCGGCACCGACATTCAGCACGGTTTTGATAGACGTAACACTCGGCATTAACCCCGCATGGATCTTTGACTAGACAAGGGTTAATACAGTTTCCGTTGATACAAGACTTGCCAGATTCACACTCCGAATCGATTCGGCATCCAGCTAGACGACAAGCAATGTTTGGATTACCCTCATAACCTTCCTCACATGAACATATTGGTCTGTGGTTCTGGACGAAGCAAGCTGCATGAGTACCACAATCACAAGGATTGCGGCAGAGTCTATTAATACAAGCTTCGTTACTAGGACAGTCATTATCACTAGTACATCCTGGTGGAATCGGAACAACCACAGCATGACACTCGCCGTTATCATTCGGTACCCATCCTTCAGGACATGTACAAATCATAGTACGTACAGGGACAGTATCCAAAACACTACAATGGGCTGATTTGTGACACGGCGAAAGAGTTTCGCAAGGATTCACACATTTGTTCTTAATACAAGCAAGCTTGCTTGGACAATCAATATCAAGTTCGCATTCAGGACGACCTGGAACCAACGCTGGGGCCATACAGTACGACAATGGGTTGCCTTCAGGAAGATGTTGTGGACATAAGCAACCTGCAGCGTGATTCTGTGCGTAACAAATCGCGTTTTGAGCACAAGGTGGATTAGCAATGTTTGAACAAGGGTCAACACAACGTTGTTCAATACAAGCCCGGTTATTCGGACAATCAGTATCTGTATGACATTCGATTCGTTGACATCGGTCGAATGGGTTACCAGAATAACCCGCTGGGCATCGACATGCCGCTCTGTGGTCATTACCGTAACATTCAGCATTTCGAGCACAAGGATCGCCCAAAATACACGGGTTAATACACTGACCGTTATAACACTGTTTGTCGTTACTACATTCAGTGTCTGATTGGCAACCAACTAGAAAAAAATCGTTACTAGAGTTAACCTCAAGGTTAGTTCTTACGTTTGACGCATCCAGTTTGAGGATTTCCGGAATATCCAGGAAGACAGTAGCAAATCGGGTAGTGATTGACAACTTTGCATTCAGAATGTGGACCGCAGTTGCATGGACTTACACAAAGTGCGTTCACACAGGATTCACTTTGGGCACATTCTGAGTTTGAAGTACAACCAACAGTTGGACCAAGAGCTAGAATTTTAGTTTAGTTTTTTGTTTTGACTTGATTTTGTTAAAAACTTACGTGGTATACATTTAATTGTGGGTTGTCCTTCATAACCGGCAGGGCAGGTACATTTAGCTTGGTGGTTATCAACAGAACAGAAAGCACCAACAGCACATGGTTTACCGTCAAGGCATGGGTTAACACAGATATCGTTTCGGCAAGTTTTGTCATATGGACAATCCTCGTCGGTGTAACATTCTGGTATTGGTTGTGGTGGTATTCTTGGTACTAAAAAATTGTATTATAAACTCTGTTCTCTTAAAAAAATTTAAAACTTACTGTTTGTGCACTCGTAGTGTGGATTTCCTGTATAACCAGGTGCACAGGTACAAACCGCTTGATGGTGGATTGAATTACACAAAGCATTGACTCCACAAGTATCAACCCGACAAGCTTCAATACAATTACTTGTTATACACTTCTCACTATCGCTACAATCTGAATCAACCCGACATTCTGGTTGTGCTCGAATCGGTTTACAATTTCCTAAATTATCAGCGATTGTATCAGCTGGACACTGACACAAAACCGTTCTTAAAGGTAGAGTATCCAAGACCCGACATTCCTGATCACGGGTACAAACATTTCCATTAGCACATGGGTTTTTACAAAGTTGGTTGATACAAGCAAGTTGTGGTGCACAATCAGAGTCAGACCGACATTCTGGTTCTGGTAGCGGTCGTTTTTCTCCAGTACATTCAATGAAAGGGTTACCAATTGTACCAGGTGGGCAATGACATTTAGGTTGGTGTTGTTGTCCAATGCAAGTTGCAGTTTCAGCGCATGTATCATCATCACAAACTGGACGACAAACTCTGTTGAGTCTATCACAAGCTTCGTGATCAGCGCAATCTTCATTGTATTGACAAACACCAGCGATACAAGCAACCAATGGGTTACCTTGCATACCAGCTGGACACTGACAAGATGCACGGTGGTTCTGGACAAGGCATTGAGCACCTCTACCACAATTCTGAGTTGCACATGGGTCAAGACAATTTTCGTTGATACAAGCTTTGTTGTATGGACAATCATCGTTGTTTGTACATTCAGCTGTAAAAATTAATTAGTTTTTCTGATCAGTTGCAGTGGCAAAAGGACTTACGTTTGTAACAGGCGATTTGTGGGTTACCACCCCATCCATCTGGGCAAACACATGTAGGTCTATGTTGACTTGTTCTGCATTGAGCGTTTGTTCCACATGGGTTTGAGATAATACAAGGATCTTGACAACGTTGGTTGATACAAGACTTGTCATTTGTACATTCTGAATCAGAAGTACATTCAGGTTTAGTTTTTGGTTCTTCGTAACATTTAATGAAGGGATTTCCAACAAGTCCAGCAGGACATCTACAAACTGCTTTATGGTTGGTTGGTTTACATTCAGCTGTGAGGGCACAAGGATTGCCAACAGCACAAGGATTAACACAGTTTCGATTAATGCAAGCTTCACTGAGATTACATTCATCGTTGCTCTTGCATCCAGGTTCTTCTTTTGGTACTAATTAACGAAATAAAAATGTGTTATTATTTGTTTTAAATAATTGAATTAACTAAAAATTAATTAATAAGCAAAAGTGTTGCTGTTAGAGGTTATTTTAGGACAATTTAGGATAATTAGGGATTGACCTGTAAAAAAATAAGCTTTTTTGATTAGTTTTAAGCAAAATTATTGAAAAAATAAAAATGTGCTTACTTAATTTGCATTCAGTATCGGCATCACCTACATATCCAGGCAGGCATAAACATGACATTGTTCTTAATGGAAGAGTATCCACAACAGAGCATTCTGCGTTTTTCCCACATGGTTTTGTTTCCAGACATGGATTCTTACAGATACCACTGAAGCAAGCAAGTTTGCTAGCACAGTCAGCATCCATTTTACATTGTGGTGGTTTTTCTGGTGGTACAAAACGGCATTCACTTATTGGATTTCCGGTATATCCAGGAGGACAAGAGCATTGAGCTTGATGGTTTGTTACTCTACATATAGCTCCCTGACCACAATTACAAGGATCTTCGCATCTTTCATTGCGACAAGCTAAATTATACGGACAGTCTTCATTTTGTAAGCATTCAGGTCTTTCACATCTCACTAATGGGTTTCCTCGGAAATTATCAGGACAGTAACAACGAGCTTTATGATTAGAATCAGCTCTACATAAGGCATTAAGACCACAAGACGTAAAAGAGCAAGGATCAACACATTCTCTGTTTATACAAGCTTGGATTGGTGGACAATCACTATCAGACCGGCATCCGATTTCGAAACAAGCTCTTTGGGCATTACCAGTGTACCCTTCACGGCAAATACAGACAGCTCGGTGTGCTTGTGGTCGACATTCAGCGTTTTCTCCACAAATTCCAGGACTCGCGAGGCATGGATTCTGGCAATGTTCGTTAATACAAGCTTTGTCATTTGTACAATCTGAATCTTGGACACACTCGGGTTTCGGTTTGGGTACTTCAATATCTCTCAATCGACATTGAACTTCAGGTGTTCCAATATAGTTCGGAGGGCATGAACAAACCGCTTTGTGGTTGATAGCCTGACAAAGAGCATTCAATCCACATGCATCTCTGCAAGGATCGCGACATTTCTGATTATAGCAAGCTTTGTCTCTAGGACAATCCTGGTTGATCACACATTCAGGATACGTGCAACTTGCAACTCCGTTGATGACACGGCATTGACCGTTAAGACGACAAGGTGATGGATTACAAGGATCTGAAGGTTCAGGAGGTTGTTCCTTGCAAAGTGCGAAAGGATCGCCGATTAAAGGAGGTGGACAACTGCAAACTGGACTATGGTTGATGACTTGGCAAATTGCGTTAAATCCACAAACTCCAGGACAAGGATCGACGCATTTTGTATTGACACAGGCTTTGTCGCGAGCACAGTCAGCACTGATAGTGCATTCAGGTCGGCAACCACCTGCTGAAGCCGTTCCGAAGAAACCTGGCAGACATTCACAGATTGCATTTTGACCGGAGGCGCGGCAGATTGTGTTGATGCCACAAGGTGAAGGGTTGCAAGGGTCACGAACTGGTGGCGGTTCTAATTTTAAAAATTGATTTTGGGTTTCTTTTATGTGAAATAGGTACTTACCAATGACAGGATTACAAATTCTGAAAGCATCTCCTTCGTATTTCTCTGGACAGGAACAAATAGGAACATGGTTTGTGACAGTACAAAGAGCGTTAATTCCACAAGTGCCAGGACAAGGATCCTGACATTTGCTTCTGATACAAGCTCTGTTCATGGGACAATCTGAGTTTGTCAAACATTCTGGCCGGCAGTTATCGTACGGATTGCCATGGTATTCTGGCAAACACTCGCAAATTGCATAATTATTCTCAACTCGGCATCTGGCATTTGGTCCACATGGTGATGGATAACATGGATCTTCTTTTGGTCTTGGTTCCGGTGGTGTGGGTTCTATACAAAATTTGTGTTACAATTTGAGTCAATATAAGTAAAACTAAGAGAAAAAGAAAGGTGCTTACGTGGTTTAACAGTGCAAAGAGTGAAAGGATCTCCAATGTAATTATCCAGACAAAGACAATTAGGAACGTGATTGACAACGATACAACGAGCATTTAATCCGCAAGAACCAGGGCAAGGATCTTGGCATTTGAGATTAACACAAGCCAAGTTTTTAGCGCAGTCATTATGTGTCACGCATTCTGGTCTACAATTAGGTGGAGAGCCGAAATAGTTTGGAAGACAAGTACATTTGGCAGTTTCCGCTGGGGTCGGCTCACATTTTGCGTTGGGGCCGCAGGGTGAAGGCACACAAGGGTTTGGTCTTGGTGGTTCTTCTTTGACTGTGTCTAATAAATTAGTTGTGACTGCTTAATTATTATTTTTAGGGAACACATACCGATTATGACTTTACACTGAATGAAGGGATCGCCTGTGTATCTTGGAGGACAAGTACAGATCGGATTGTGGTTTACAACTTGACATAAGGCATTAATTCCGCAAGTTCCAGGGCAAGGGTCAATACATTTTTGATTTAGACAAGCTTTGTTCAATTGACAATCAGAACTTGAAACACATTCGGGTCTGCAAGATGGTGGGCTTCCAATGTAACCCATCAAACAAGAGCAAACAGATTGTCCGTTTATTGGTTTACATTGAGAATTCGGGCCGCAAGGTGACGGTTGGCAAGGGGTTTCAGGTAAAACGTCTACAAGTAAATAAGTAATTAACAAATTTTTTTGGCGAGGAATATTTTACTTGGAATAGAGGCGCATCTCACGAATGGGTCGCCGGCATATCCTGAAAGGCATGTACAAGACGGGAAATGATTAAAAACTGTACATTCAGCGTTAACTCCGCAAGTTCCAGGACAAGGATCTTTACATTTTTGATTAACGCAAGCTTTATCTTTTGGACAATCCGCATTTAGTAAACATTCAGGTCTGCATTCTCTATATGGGTCTCCGAGATATTCAGGAATGCAAGTACAAACACCTTCGTTACATCTAGCATTAGGTCCGCAAGGATTAGGATTGCAAGGATCTCGTTTTGGTGCTAAAATAATGTTTTACAATTTTTGTTTTTGACTAAGATTTTTTCTTACGTTGTGGTGGTGGTGGTATTGGTTGACACGAAACAAATGAATCTCCTTCATAACCTGGCGGACATCTACAATTAGGATTATGATTTCTTACTTCACAAAGAGCTCCAATTCCACAAGAACCAGGACAAGGATCTCTACATTTTGAATTAATACATGCCAAGTTACTTGGACATTCAGAATTAATGGTACATTCTGGGCGACAATTTGGTGGTGATCCGATAAAGTTAGGTAAACAAGAACATGAAGGTACACCTCCTACATCTCTACATTGGGCATTTTGACCACATGGTGATGGCACACATGGGTTAAGAACTGGTGGTTTGGGGTTTTCACGAGGTGGTGGTGGTATTAGATAACATCTAGTGAAAGGATCACCAGTGTATCCATTCTCACAGCTACAAATAGGACTATGATTGATAACCTCACACCTAGCACTTAATCCGCATGTTCCAGGACAAGGATCAACACATTTTTGGTTAACACAAGCTTTGGTAAGTGCACATTCAGAACTGACTGTACATTCAGGACGACATCCTGGAGGACTTCCGATATAGTTTGGTAAACAGGAACAAATTGCCTGTCCGTTATTTTCGCGACATTGACTGTTGGGACCACAAGGGCTTGGTTGGCATGGATTTTTAGGTGGTTCAGGGGGTGTAGGTTCGGGAATTCGGTTACAGAATCGGAACGGATCACCAGTAAATCCAGGAATGCAAGTACATGATGGTAGATGATTGATAACTTGGCAATCAGCGTTTTGGCCGCAAGTTCCAGGACATGGATCTTTACATTTTTGGTTGATACAAGCTAGATTTGAAGGACAATCAGAATTGAGGGTACATTCAGGTCGGCAACCTTCATAAGGATTTCCGATAAAATCAGGCAAACAAACACAAGAACCGGCATTGTTACGTTCTTTACAAATTGCGTTTGAGCCACAAGGTGATGGTACACATGGGTTGATTTGGTCGCGCGGTGGTGGTTTTGGTTCTAAAATTTGTTTTATTATTTGTGTACTGGTAAAAGCACAGATTTTACCTTCTGCAAGAATACATCTCTGGAAAGGATTACCAGAATAACCAGGAAGGCAAACACAATTTGGTGTGTGGCTTATAACACGGCAATCGGCATTTTGGCCACAAGTACCAGGACATGGATCTTTACATTTCTGGTTTATACAAGCTAAATGGTTTGCACATTCGCTGTTACTAACACATTCTGGGCGACAATTAGGTGGTGAACCAATAAAGTCCGGTAAACAAGAACAAGATGGTGAACCGTTGATTTCTCTACATTGTGAGTTAGGTCCGCAAGGGCTTGGCTGGCATGGGTTTACAGGTTCAGGTGAAGGTTCAACTAAAATATTGATTGGTTTTTGGCTAATTTTGTAATTTAGTAACTTACTAATTGGTAAACAACGTGTAAATGGATCTCCAGTATATCTAGGAGGACAACTACAGATCGGATTATGATTTCTAACTTCACATCTGGCATTTAAACCACAAGTTCCAGGACAAGGATCAATACATTTCTGGTTAACACAAGCTTGTGTCAGAAGACATTCTGAGCTTGATACACACTCAGGTCTACAAGTTGGAGGACTTCCGATAAAACCTGGCACACAAGAACAAACAGCTTGGCCGTTTATTTCTCTGCATTGTGAATTGGGTCCACAAGGTGATGGGTTGCATGGGTTTTTAGGCAAAGGTTCCGGTATACGAGAGCATAAAACAAAAGCGTTTCCTGTGTACCCTTGAATACAGGTACAAGTTGGTATGTGGTTGATGACAGCACATTCAGCGTTTTGACCACAAGTTCCAGGACAAGGATCAACACACTTATTTCTAACACAAGATTTGTCTCGTGGACAATCAGTATTTAGTACACACTCAGGTCTACATCCTTGGTAAGGATTTCCTTGGTATTCAGGAAGACAAGTACAAATTCCGTTGTTACACTGAGCATTTGCTCCACACGGTGATGGATTACATGGGTCTTGTGGTTGTTTTGGTGGTTCTTCCTGTTTGAAAATACAAGATTCGAAAGGATTACCAGTGAAACTTTCAGGACAAGTACAGATAGGTGTGTGGTTGATAACAGTACACTTAGCTTGTGAACCACATGATCCTGGACAAGGATCACGACATTTCTCTCTAATACAAGCTAAATTACTCGAACATTCTGAGTTAATGGTACATTCTGGTCGACAATTTGGAGGTGCTCCTATATAATTTGTAATACAGGAACACGAAGGTACACCGTTTATGTCTTGGCAAATTGAATTAGGTCCACATGGAGATGGTACACATGGATTTGTTGGTGGTAGTGTAGGTTCAATTGGTGGTGCTAAAATTTGGGTTAACGTCATTCTGAAATGTTGATAAAAATGGGCTTACGTGGTATTGGATAACAGCGACTGAAAGGATCACCGGTGTATCCTGATTGGCAACTACAGATTGGACTGTGATTGACAACTTGGCATTGGGCATTAATACCGCAAGTTCCAGGGCAAGGATCAATACATTTTTGGTTGGAGCAAGCTTGGTTTAGGGCACATTCAGAGCTTGTAACACACTCAGGTCTACAACCTGGTGGGGTACCGATATAATTAGGCAAACAGGAACAAACTGATTGTTCATTTATTTCTCTACATTGACTGTTGGGGCCACAAGGGTTTGGTTGACATGGGTTTTTAGGTTCTTTAACAGCTACAAATTTATTGTTAAATTGAGTTATTTGAGGTTTAAGAAAACTCTTACGTTCTTCTTGTGGAGGTATAACATTACAGAATCTGAATGGATCTCCTGTGTATCCTGGTATACAATTACATGAAGCTAAATGATTTATAACTTGACATTCGGCATTTTGACCACAGGTTCCAGGACAAGGATCCATACATCTACCTCGAATGCAAGCCTTATTGGATGGACAATCTGAATTTAATACACATTCTGGCCTACAACCTTCGTATGGATTTCCAATAAAATCAGGAATACAACTACAAGATCCAGCTCCATTTCTTTCTTTACAAATTGCGTTAGCACCACAAGGAGATGGGAAACACGGATTTATTGATTCTGCTGGTTTTGGTGGTTCGTAAAGTTGGCAACTACTGAATGGATTACCAACATAGCCTTGTATACAAACACAGTTTGGTGTATGGCTTACAACCCGACATTCAGCATTTTGACCACAAATTCCAGGACACGGATCTTTACATTTTTGATTTATACAAGCTAAATGGTTTGCACATTCACTATTACTGACACATTCGGGCCGGCAGTTCGGTGATGATCCGATAAATTCAGGTAGACAAGAACAAGACGGTGAACCATTTATGTCTTTACATTGAGAATTAGGTCCACAAGGACTTGGTTGGCAAGGATGTGTTGGAGGGCTTGGTGGTTCTTCTCTTATAGGCAAGCAACGAGTAAATGGATCTCCTGTGTATTTTGGTGGACAACTACAAATTGGATTGTGGTTGACAACTTGGCATTTGGCATTCAATCCACAAGTGCCAGGACAAGGATCTATACATTTTTGGTTGACACAAGCTTCATTTAGAGAACATTCAGAACTGGTAACGCACTCAGGACGACACGTTGGAGGACTTCCAATATATCCTGGGACACAAGAACAAAGTGCTTGTCCGTTTATTTCTCGGCATTGTGAATTGGGACCACAAGGTGATGGGTTGCATGGGTTCTTAGGTAATGGTTCTGGAATTTTGGTGCAAAGAACAAAAGCGTTTCCTGTGTATCCTTGAATACAAGTACAAGTTGGTATGTGGTTTATAACAGCACATTCAGCGTTTTGACCGCAAGTGCCAGGACAAGGATCAACACATTTGTTCCGAATACAGGCTTTATCTCGAGGACAGTCAGTGTTTAGCACACATTCAGGTCTACAACCTCGATAAGGATCTCCTTGATATTCAGGTAGACAAGTACAAATTCCATTATTACATTGTGCGTTTGGACCACAAGGTGAAGGATTGCAAGGATCAGTTTTAACTGGTTGTTCTTCTTGCGGCTTAGGTTGACAATAACTGAATGGATCACCAGTGTATCCTTCAGGACATGTACAAATTGGAGTGTGATTAATTACACTACATTGGGCTCCAGATCCACAAGAACCAGGACAAGGATCTCGACATTTTTCTCTGATACAAGCTAAGTTACTTGAGCATTCAGAATTAATGGTACATTCTGGTCGACAATTCGGTGGATTTCCGATATAATTAGCTAAACAAGAACATGATGGTACATTTCCGACATCTCGACATTGTGCATTTGGACCACAAGGATTTGGTACACAAGGATTGATAATGACTGGTTTAGGAGTTTCAGGTGGGGGCGCTAAAAACAAATTAGAAAATTTTTTGATTGATTTTTGCCAAAAATTTCTTACGTGGTATTGGGTAACAACGAGTAAATGGATCTCCAGTATATTGTTCCTGGCAACTACAAATCGGACTATGATTAATAACTTGGCATTTTGCATTAAGACCACAAGTGCCAGGACAAGGATCAACACATTTTTGATTAACACAGGCTAGATTTTGAGCACATTCTGAACTAACTGTGCATTCAGGGCGACATCCTGGAGGACTTCCAACATAATTTGGCAAACAAGAACAAACTGCTTGTCCATTAACTTCCCGACACTGGCTGTTAGGGCCACAAGGACTAGGTTGGCATGGGTTTTTGGGTTCTTCCTCCTCTATATTTAGAAAATTAGTAAAAGTCATAAGAAAACTGTTATTTGTCTTACTGGGAGGCGGTTCGACGTTACAATATCTAAACGGATCTCCTGTATATCCAGGTCGACAAGTACAAGATGGCAAATGATTGATAACCTGACAGTCAGCATTAAGACCACAAGTACCCGGACAAGGGTCCATACATTTATTTTTAATGCAAGCTTTATTTGACGGACAGTCAGAATTAAGGGTACATTCAGGTCTGCAACCTTCGTAAGGATTTCCAATGTATTCAGGAAGGCAAGAACAAGATCCAGCTCCATTTTGTTCCCTACAAACAGCATTAGGACCACACGGTGAAGGAATACAAGGGGTTGGTCTTTCTTGAACTGGAATTTCAACTCTTTGAACACACTGAACGAAAGGATTGCCTTCATAACCAGGAACACAAACACAATTTGGTGTATGACTTATGACTCGACATTCAGCATTTTGACCACAAGTGCCAGGACAAGGATCTTTACATTTCTGATTTATACAAGCCAAATGATTTGGACATTCACTGTTACTGACACATTCTGGTCGACAATTTGGAGGAGTTCCGATAAATTCAGGTAGACAAGAACAAGATGGGGCTCCTCCAACTTCTCTACATTGTGAATTAGGACCACAGGGACTTGGTTGACATGGGTTTGTTGGACTTGGTGGTGTTTCTTCTATTATAGGAGTACAACGAGTGAATGGATCTCCTGTTTGGCCTTGGAGACAACTACAAATTGGATTATGATTGACAACTTGGCATTTGGCATTAATTCCACAAGTTCCAGGACAAGGATCAATACATTTTTGGTTGACACAAGCTTCGTTAAGAGAACATTCAGAGCTGGTAACACACTCAGGTCTACAAGTTGGGGGACTTCCAATAAATCCTGGGACACAGGAACAGACTGCTTGTCCGTTAATCTCTCGACATTGAGAATTAGGGCCACACGGTGATGGTGAGCAGGGGTTTTGAGGTGCTGGGGCTGGTACAGGAGAGCATAAAACGAAAGCATTACCGATATATCCTTGAATACAAGTACAACTTGGAATGTGGTTGATAACAGCACATTCAGCGTTTTGACCACATGTACCAGGACAAGGGTCAACACATTTGTTTCTAATACAGGCTCTATTTCGTGGACATTCATTATTTAAGACACATTCAGGTCTACAACCTCGATAAGGATCTCCTTGATACTCAGGTAGACAAGTACAAATTCCGTTATCACATTGAGCGTTAGCTCCGCAAGGTGATGGATTGCAAGGATCAGTCTTAACCGGTTTGTCTTCTTGTGGTTTTGGGTAACAGTTCGTAAATGGATCACCTGTAAATCCTTCAGGACATGTACAAATGGGAGTATGATTAATAACTTCGCATCTTGCGTTAGTTCCACAAGATCCTGGGCAAGGATCTCGGCATTTTTCTCTAATACAAGCTAAGTTACTTGAACATTCTGAATTTATAGTACATTCTGGTCGACAATTTGGTGGAGATCCGATAAAGTTTGGTAAGCATGAACAAGATGGAGAACCACCAACATCTCTACATTGGCTGTTAGGGCCACATGGTGATGGCACACATGGGTTTGTGGGTGCTGGTGGTAGTGGTTCAATTGGAGGTGCTAAAATTTTATTGTAGGAAAAAATAAAATTTTGGTTTAATAATATCTTACGTGGAACTGGATAACAACGAGTGAAAGGATCACCGGTATATCCTGACTGGCAACTACAAATTGGGCTATGATTGATAACTTGGCATTTTGCATTAAGACCACAAGTTCCAGGACAAGGATCAACACATTTTTGATTAACACAAGCTTTAGTAAGTGCACATTCAGAACTGACTGTACATTCAGGACGACATCCTGGAGGACTTCCAATATAATTTGGTAAACACGAACAAACTGCTTGTCCGTTAACTTCGCGACATTGCGAATTTGGACCGCAAGGACTAGGTTGGCAATGATTTTTCGGTGGTTCTTCTTCAAAAGCTTTAATTTTTAAAATTGTTAAAACAATGTTGAGAGTCAGAGAGATTAAAAACACTTACGTTGTGGTGGAATTGGATTACAATATCTGAATGGATCACCAGTGAAACCAGGAATGCAAGTACATGATGGTAGATGGTTAATAACTTGACAATGGGCATTTTGACCGCAAGTTCCAGGACACGGATCTTTACATTTTTGATTAACACAAGCCTTGTTTGATGGACAATCAGAATTAAGGACACATTCAGGTCTACAGCCTTCATAAGGATTACCGATATGTTCTGGTAAACAAACACAGGCACCTGCTCTATTTTGTTCACGACAAATTGCATTAACACCACATGGTGACGGTAAGCAAGGTGTAGGTCTTTCAACAATTGGTGGAGTAGCTAAATCATTTATATTTAAGTAAAAAGTGTCAAAAATAGAAAAAGTAAACATACTTTGAGGGTTACATGCCGTGAATGGATTTCCAACATAACCAGTAATGCAAACACAATTTGGTGCATGACTTACAACACGACATTCGGCATTTTGTCCGCACGTACCAGGGCAAGGATCTTTACATTTTTGATTGATACAAGCTAAATGATTTGGACATTCACTGTTACTAACACATTCAGGTCGGCAATTTGGTGGAGTTCCGATAAATTCAGTAAGACAAGAACAAGATGGCGAGCCATTTATTTCTCTACACTGACTGTTAGGTCCACAAGGACTTGGTTGGCATGGATTTGTGGGTGCTGGTGGCTCTTCTACAATAGTCATTTAGTTCTGTTTGATTTACCTAAATTTTGATTTTTACCTAAAACTGGTGTACATCTAGTGAAAGGATCACCACTGTATCTCGGTGGGCAACTACAAATCGGATTATGACTAACAACTTGGCACAGGGCACCAAGACCGCATGTTCCAGGACAAGGATCAATACATTTTTGGTTAACACAAGCTTGATTTAGGGCACATTCAGAATTTGTAACACATTCAGGTCTACAAGTTGGAGGGCTTCCGATATAACCTGGGACACAAGAGCATACAGCTTGTCCGTTTATTTCCCTACACTGGCTGTTGGAACCACATGGTGATGGGTTACAAGGGTTTACAGGGGCTGGAGCTAAATTTCGAGTGTTAATTACAGATTTAGAATACGTTTTATGTCAAATTACCTGGAATTGGAGAACAAAGTACAAATGCATTGCCAGAATAACCTTGAATGCATGTGCAAGTCGGGATATGGTTTATTACAGTACATTCTGCATTTTGACCACAAGTGCCGGGACAGGGATCCTGACATTTGTTCCTAATACAAGCTTTATCTCGAGGACAATCATCACTAAGGACACATTCAGGTCGGCAACCTCTATAAGGGTCTCCTTGATATTCTGGTAAACAAGTACACACTCCATTATCGCATCGAGTATTAGGGCCACAAGGTGAAGGATTACAAGGATCAGCCTTAACCGGTTCTTCTTCTTGTGGTTTAACTTGACAATAACTGAATGGATCACCGGTATATCCTTCAGGACATGTACAAATCGGAGTGTGATTTATAACACTGCATTGAGCACCAGAACCACAAGATCCAGGACAAGGATCTCGACATTTTTGCCTAATACAAGCTAAATTGCTGGAACATTCTGGATTTATTGTACATTCTGGACGACAGTTAGGAGGTGATCCTGTAAATTCAGGGAGGCAAGAACATGAAGGGTTACCACCGATGTTTCTACATTGACTATTAGGACCACATGGTGAGGGCACACAAGGGTCAGTTATTACCGGTTTGGGAGGTTCAATTGGAGGTGCTACAATTACAGAATTTGAATTTAACTTTTACCCTAAAGTAAAAAATCTTACGAGGTATTGGGTAACATCTGGTAAATGGATCACCAGTATAACCGGATTGGCAACTACAAATAGGGCTATGGTTTATGACTTCACATCGGGCATTCAGTCCGCAAGTGCCAGGGCAAGGGTCAGCGCATTTTTGGTTGATACAAGCTTTATTTTGCGCACATTCAGAGCTAACTACGCATTCAGGTCTACAGTTGGGTGGACTTCCTATATAATTGGGCAAACAAGAACAAACCGCTTGGTTATTAACTTCTCTACATTGGCTGTTAGGTCCGCAAGGGCTTGGTTGGCAAGGGTTTTTCGGTTCCTCTTGTTTGGGAGCTAAATTAAGTACAATGTTAAATTTTAAAAAAAATTATTGGGTGTAGTCTTACGTTCTGGGGGTATACTACAATATCTAAACGGATCTCCTGTATATCCAGGAATGCAAGTACACTGGGGCAAGTGATTGACAACTTGACATTCGGCATTTTGACCGCACGTTCCAGGGCAAGGGTCTGTACATTTATTTCTAACACAGGCTTTATTAGAAGGACAATCAGTGTTTAGTACACATTCAGGTCTACATCCTTCATAAGGATTTCCGATATAATCAGGTAAACAAGTACAAGATCCAGCTCCGTTTCGTTCTTTACAAATGGCATTAGCACCGCAAGGGGATGGTGAACAAGGCAAAATAGTTTCTTGGGGTGGAGCTGAAAGAATAATTTTTTGGGTCAGTTTGTGTTATTATGGGATTAGTAGTTTTAAGCGAGCAGCTAATAATAAAGGCGCTTACGTTTCGGTATTTGACATTGCGAGAAAGGATCACCGACGTATCCTGGCAGACAAACACAGTTTGGTGTATGGCTTATAACACGGCATTCAGCATTTTGACCACAAATTCCAGGACATGGATCTTTACATTTTTGATTTATACAAGCTAAGTGGTTTGCGCATTCGCTGTTACTAACACATTCTGGCCGACAATTTGGTGGTGACCCGGTGAATTCCGGGAGACATGAACAAGACGGTGAACCATTTATATCTTTACATTGAGAATTAGGGCCGCAAGGTGATGGTTGGCAAGGATTTGTTGGAGGTTCTTCTGGTTTTTGTACTAAAATACGCAAATTAAATTTTTCGGATTTTGGATTTTTGTTCGTACTTGTGAAGCAACGATTAAATGGATCTCCTGTTTGTCCCTGAGGACAACTACAAATTGGATTGTGGTTGACTACTTGACATAAAGCATTAATTCCGCATGTTCCAGGACAAGGATTTATACATTTTTGGTTAACACATGATTTATCAAGAGAACATTCAGGACTTGTAACACATTCAGGACGACAAGTTGGAGGACTACCGAAATAACCAGGAACGCAAGAACAAACCGCTTGGTTATTTACAACTCTGCATTGACTGTTGGGGCCACAAGGTGATGGTTGACATGGGTTTGTAACGACGGGAGCTAAAATTTAGTGTTTTATGGGTTTTCAATCTAAGGAAACTGCAAAACAAACCAGGTATTGGTGAACAAAGCACAAATGCATTTCCGGTGTATCCTGTAATGCAAGAACAAATCGGAATGTGATTAATAACTGAGCACTCAGCATTTTGGCCACAAGTTCCAGGACAAGGATCCTTGCATTTATTTCTGATACAAGCTTTATCTCGTGAACAGTCACTATTAAGGACACATTCAGGTCTACATCCTCGGTAAGGATCTCCTTGGTATTCAGGATTGCACGTACAAATTCCGTTATTACATTGTGCGTTAGAACCACAAGGTGAAGGATTGCAAGGGTCAGTTTTAACCGGTTCTTCTTCTTGTGGTTTAGGTTGACAATAACTAAACGGATCACCGGTGTATCCTTCAGGACATGAACAAATCGGAGTATGATTGATAACACTACATTGAGCACCAGCTCCACAAGATCCAGGACAAGGATCACGGCATTTTTCTCTAATACAAGCTAAGTTACTTGAACATTCAGAATTTATACTACACTCAGGGCGACAATTTGGTGGAGAACCGATATAATTGGGTAAACACGAACAAGATGGATTTCCACCTAGATCTCGACATTCAGAATTTGGTCCACACGGTGATGGTAGGCACGGGTTTCGTATAGGTTCGGGTTCCTGTACCTGAGGTGGTGCTAAAATTGTGTATAAGATTTATTGTGCTAGTTTTTTGAGTATCTTACGTGGAATAGGGAAGCAACGGCTGAAAGGATCACCAGTAAAACCAGATTGACAACTACAAATTGGACTGTGATTGATAACTTGGCAGTTGGCATTAAGACCACAAGTGCCAGGACAAGGATCGGTACATTTCTGATTAACACAGGCTTTGTTTTGGGCACATTCTGAACTGCCTGTGCATTCAGGACGACATCCTGGAGGACTTCCGATGTAGTTTGGTAAACACGAACAGACTGCTTGTCCGTTTACTTCGCGACATTGCGAGTTTGGACCACATGGGCTAGGTTGACAGGGATTTTGTGGTTTTTCATCTTCGACAGCTGAATTATTAAAATTAGTTTGGGGGAGGAAACACAAATGCGGTTTTAAGACTTACGTTCCGGTGGTGGTAAATTACAATATCTGAAAGGATCTCCAGTATAACCCGGAATACAAGTACATGATGGGAGATGATTGATAACTTGGCAATTAGCATTTTGGGCGCAAGTTCCAGGACACGGATCTTTACATTTTTGATTAACACAAGCTTTGTTTGAAGGACAATCAGAATTGAGAGTACATTCAGGTCGGCAACCTTCGTAAGGATTTCCAATAAAATCTGGTAAACAAATACAAGCTCCTGCTTTATTTTGTTCTCTACATTGTGCATTTGCACCACATGGTGAAGGTGAACATGGAGTTATTACTTCTTGTGGTCGTGGAGCTGAAGAAACAATTTTTGATTTTATGAAGATTACAAAATTGTAAATTCTTACGTGGTGGTGGCAAACATTGAACGAATGGATTTCCAACATAACCAGAAATACAAACACAATTTGGTGTGTGACTTACAACTCGACATTCAGCATTTTGTCCACAAATTCCAGGACAAGGATCTTTACATTTTTGATTTATACAAGCTAAATGATTGGCACATTCACTGTTACTGACACATTCCGGACGACAATTTGGAGGAGATCCAATAAATTCAGGCAAACAAGAACAAGATGAAGAATTATTTATTTCTTTGCATTGTGAATTAGGGCCACAAGGACTTGGTTGGCATGGATTTGTAACTACTGGTTCTTCTTGTGCTAAAATAATTATTTTTTGATACTAATTAAAAAATTTGAGAGTTGTTACGTTTTGGTAAACATCGGACAAAAGGATCGCCTGTATATTCAGGAGGACAACTACAAATTGGGTTGTGATTGACGACTTGACATTTGGCATTCAAGCCACAAGTTCCAGGACAAGGATCGATACATTTTTGATTGACACAAGCTTGGTTAAGAGCACATTCAGAGCTTGTGACACATTCAGGTCTACAAGCTGGTGGACTTCCGATAAATCCAGGAACACAAGAACAAACTGATTGGCCATTAATTGCTCTACATTGGCTGTTAGGGCCACATGGAGATGGATTACACGGGTTTGTGATTACTGGAGCTAAAAAATTGTGTTAATTGTTTCTTGTAACAGAATGTTAGAAATGTACCTGGAATAGGATTACATAAAACGAAGGCATTACCACTATATCCTTGAATACAAGTACAAATTGGAATATGGTTAACAACAGAACACTCAGCGTTTTGGCCGCAAGTACCGGGGCAAGGATCAACACACTTGCTTCTAATACAAGCTTTATTTCGTGGACAGTCATTATTTAGAACACATTCTGGTCTACAGCCACGATACGGATCTCCTTGATATTCAGGTAGACAAGTACAAACTCCGTTATCACACTGAGCGTTTGGACCACAGGGTGATGGATTACAAGGATCGACTTTAACTGGTTCAGTTTCTTGTGGTTTAGGTTGGCAATAAGTGAATGGGTCTCCAGTAAAACCAGTAGGACAAATACAAATCGGAGTATGATTTATAACACTACATTCAGCTCCAGATCCACACGATCCTGGACAAGGATCACGACATTTTTGATTGATACAAGCTAAGTTACTTGGACATTCGGAATTAATTGTACATTCTGGTTTACAATTTGGAGGACTTCCGACGTAGTTAGGTAGACATGAACAAGATGGCGAACCGTTTATATCACGACATTGGCTATTAGCACCGCAAGGTGAAGGAAGACAAGGGTCACGAATTGGTTCTTCGACAACCACCGGAGGTGGAGCTATTTAAAAAAAAATTAGATAAAAAGCGGACAGAATTTTTGGGACTCACGTGGTATTGGGTAACACCGAGTGAATGGATCACCAGTATATCCAGGAGTGCAACTACAAATTGGACTATGATTGATAACTTGACATTTTGCGTTAAGACCACAAGTTCCAGGACAAGGATCAACACATTTTTGATTAACACAAGCTTTATTTTGTGGACATTCTGAACTGACTGTGCATTCAGGACGACATCCTGGAGGACTTCCGATGTAATTTGGTAAACACGAACAGACTGCTTGTCCGTTAACTTCTCGACATTGCGAGTTTGGACCACAAGGACTAGGTTGGCATGGATTCTGAGGTGTCTCATCTTTAACAGCTGAATTATGTAAATCAAATTTTTGTAATTTTTTTAGGCGGTTATGACTTACGTTCTGGTGGTGGTAAATTACAATATCTGAAAGGATCTCCAGTATAACCCGGAATACAAGTACAAGATGGCGAATGATTTATCACTTGACAATTTGCGTTTTGACCGCAAGTACCAGGACAAGGATCCATACATTTATTCCTGATACAAGCTTTATTTGACGGACAATCTGAACTTAGAACACACTCAGGTCTGCAACCTTCATAGGGATTTCCGATATATTCCGGTAGACAAATACAAGCACCGGCTGTATTTTGGACTTTGCATTGAGCATTTGCTCCACAAGGTGAAGGATTACATGGTGATACAATTGAGACAGGAGGAGGAGGTTGATAAGGACTACACTGAACAAACGGATCACCTGTATGTCCAGCCAAGCAAACACAATTTGGTGTATGACTGATAACACGACATTCCGAATTTATACCACAAATTCCAGGACATGGATCTTTACATTTTTGATTAATACAAGCTAAGTGATTAGCACATTCGCTGTTACTTGAACATTCCGGTCGACAATTTGGAGGAGAACCAATAAATTCTGGAAGGCATGAACAAGACGGTGAACCGTTTGTTTCTTTACATTGACTGTTAGGACCACAAGGATTTGGTTGACATGGATTTGTTGGAATTACAACTGGTTCTTCAAGCGCTAAAAATTTCTCTTTAGATAAAACCTTGTTGATTCATTCCTTGACTTACGTATTAAGTTGCAACGAACAAAAGGATCACCGGTATATCTCGAAGGACAACTACAAATCGGATTATGGTTTACAACTTGACATTTAGCATTAAGACCGCAAGTTCCAGGACAAGGATCAATACATTTTTGGTTTACACAAGCTTGGTTAAGTGCACATTCTGAGCTTGAAACACATTCAGGACGACATGTTGGAGGTGCTCCAATAAATCCAGGAATACAAGAACAAACTGCTTGCCCGTTTATTTCCCTGCATTGGCTGTTAGGGCCACAAGGTGATGGGCTACATGGGTTTTGTGGTGGAGGTGTCACAACTCGATTACAAAGAACAAAAGCATTTCCTGTGTATCCTTGAATGCAGGTACAGATGGGAATGTGATTGTAAATATTACATTCGGCGTTTTGGCCACATGTTCCAGGACAAGGATCCTGACATTTATTTCTGATACAGGCTTTATTTCGAGGACAGTCATTGTTTAAAACACATTCTGGTCTACATCCTCGGTACGGATCTCCTTGATACTCAGGATTACAAGTACAAATTCCGTTATTGCATTGTGCATTTGGCCCACAAGGTGAAGGATTACAAGGATCTGTAACTACTGGTTCTTCTTGTACTGGAGGTTTAGGTTGGCAGTAACTAAATGGGTCTCCAGTGTAACCATCAGGGCAAGTACAGATTGGTGTGTGATTTATTACACTACATTGGGCCCCTGAACCACATGATCCTGGACAAGGATCTCGACATTTTTGATTAATACAAGCCAAATTTTGAGAACATTCAGAATTGATTGTACATTCTGGTTTACAATTAGGAGGACTTCCTATAAAGGTTGGTAAACAGGAGCAAGATGGAGTTCCTCGAATATCCCGACATTCGCTATTTGGACCACAAGGTGATGGTACACAGGGGTTTAAAATGACTTCAGGTGGAGACACAGTTGCCGCTAAAATATTTTTTTTTGTAAAGTTTTAAAAAATGATTGCTTTTCTTACGTGGTGGTATTGGGAAACATCTGGTAAATGGATCACCCGTATAACCCGACTGACAACTACAAATTGGGCTATGATTAATAACTTGACATTTGGCATTAAGACCACAAGTTCCAGGACATGGATCAGCACATTTTTGGTAGATACAGGCTTTAGTTAATTGACATTCAGTACTGACAACACATTCAGGACGGCATCCTGGAGGACTACCGACATAATTAGGTAAACAGGAACAAACTGCTTGACTGTTAACTTCACGGCACTGACTATTAGGGCCACAAGGGCTAGGTTGACAGGGATTTGTTGGTTCTTCTTGTACCGCTTCAATTCAAATATTAAACAAAAATTGAGAGAGAAATAGTAAAACTTACGTTGTGGTGGAATTGGATTACAATATCTGAAGGGATCACCCGTAAATCCAGGAATACATGTACAAGACGGAATATGATTAATAACTTGACAGTTTGCATTGGGACCACAAGTTCCAGGACATGGATCTTTACATTTTTGGTTAACACAACCTTTATTTGACGGACAATCAGAGTTTAAAACACACTCAGGTCTACATCCTTCGTAAGGATTTCCAATATAATCCGGTAGGCAAGTACAAGATCCTGCTTTGTTTTGTTCTCGGCATTGAGCATTTGCACCACAAGGAGATGGATTACAAGGATTTATAGATTCCTGAATTGGTGGTGGTAACTGACATTGACTAAACGGATTTCCTGAATATCCAGGCAAGCAAACACAATTTGGTGTATGACTTATAACCCGACATTCAGCATTTTGACCACAAGTGCCAGGACAAGGATCTTTACATTTTTGATTGATACAAGCTAAATGATTTGGGCATTCACTGTTACTAACACATTCAGGTTTGCAATTTGGAGGAGCTCCTACAAATTCTGGAAGACACGAACAAGAAGGTCCTCCATTTGTATCTCTACATTGAGAATTAGGTCCACAAGGAGACGGTTGACACGGATTTGTGGGTGTTTCAACTGGTTCAGGCACTAAAATTGAGTTTGGAGTTTCTGAAATATTTTAAAAATTTAAAGACTCACTTTGAGGGATACATCTAATAAATGGATCGCCGGTAAATTGAGATAGACAAGTACAAATTGGGTTGTGATTTACAACTTGGCACCTAGCATTAACCCCGCATGTTCCAGGACAAGGATCTATACATTTTTGATTGACACAAGCTTGGTTAAGGGCACATTCTGAGCTTGAAACACATTCAGGTCTACAAGTTGGAGGACTTCCGATAAAACCTGGCACACAGGAACATACAGCTTGTTGGTTGATTTCACGACATTGACTATTAGGGCCACAAGGTGAAGGATTACACGGATTTTTGATTGCAGGTTCTAGAAAATTGTTGGTTATTTTCAAAATTTTGGTTTTTTGGAAAATTACTTTCTATAACTCGGCACGAAATAAAGGCATTTCCGGTATATCCTGACGGACAGGTACAAATAGGAATGTGATTAATAACTGAACATTCGGCATTTTGGCCACAAGTTCCAGGACATGGATCAACACATTTTTTCCTTATACAAGCTTTGTCTCGGGAACAATCAGAGCTTTGAATACATTCAGGCCTGCAGCCTCGGTATGGATCTCCTTGGTACTCAGGATTACAAGTACAAATTCCGTTATTACATTGTGCGTTTGGACCACATGGGGAAGGATTACAAGGGTCGTCTTCGACTGGTTTTGGTGCTACAATAAATATCTGTAGTATTGTGTTATGAGTGGAAAAGAACCTACGTTCTGGTGGTTTAGGCTGACAAAAACTGAATGGATCTCCTGTATATCCTTCAGGACATGAACAAATCGGAGTATGATTGATAACACTACATTGTGCACCAGATCCACAAGATCCAGGACAAGGATCTCGACATTTTTCTCGGATACAAGCTAAGTTACTTGGACATTCAGAATTTATACTACACTCAGGTCGACAATTTGGAGGACTTCCGATGTAATTAACAAGACAGGAACAAGACGGATTTCCGTTAATATTTCTACACTGGCTATTAGGACCGCATGGTGATGGTTGACAAGGGTCGGTTATAACCGGAGGTATTGGTGTTGGTGGTGGTGCTAAAATTTTTGTTAAGTTTTGTTTGGAACTAAAATTTTATGACTTACGAGGAACAGGATAACAGCGACTGAAAGGATCACCGGTATATCCTGACTGGCAACTACAAATAGGACTGTGATTTATTACTTGACAGTTTGCATTTAAGCCACAAGTTCCAGGACAAGGATCAATACATTTTTGATTTGAACAGGCTTTATTTAAGGCACATTCAGAACTAACTGTACATTCAGGACGACAGCCTGGAGGACTACCGATATAGTTTGGTAAACAAGAACAAACTGCTTGTCCGTTAATTTCTCGGCATTGCGAGTTTGGACCACAAGGACTAGGTTGACATGGGTTCTGAGGTGTTTCGTCTCTAACAGCTGAATTATTAAAATCAATTTTTGAATTTTTTAAAATTTGTTAAGACTTACGTTCTGGTGGCGGTAAGTTGCAATACCTGAACGGATCACCTGTATATCCAGCATTACAAGTACACGAAGGTAAGTGATTAACGACTTGACATTGAGCATTTTGTCCACAAGTACCAGGACAAGGATCCTGACATTTATTTTTAATACAGGCTTTATTGTAAGGACAGTCTGAATTTAGTACACATTCAGGTCTACATCCTTCATAAGGATTTCCAATATAATCTGGTAGACATGTACATGATCCTGCACCATTTTGTTCT
Source organism: Tribolium confusum (assembly GCA_029207805.1). Classification (NCBI taxonomy): domain Eukaryota; kingdom Metazoa; phylum Arthropoda; class Insecta; order Coleoptera; family Tenebrionidae; genus Tribolium; species Tribolium confusum. The sequence continues at coordinate 29,216,099 of JALGAY010000006.1, read as the reverse complement.
CTACATTGTGCGTTTGCTCCACACGGAGATGGTGAACACGGTGACAAGTGTTCAGAAGGAAGAACAGCTAAATTTACAATTTTAAATAAAGTTTTTTCTGGGAGTAATATCTTACGTGGTCTTGGGGTACATTGAGTGAAAGGATCGCCGATATAATTCGGTGGACACACACAATTTGGTGTATGACTTATAACACGACATTCAGCATTTGCACCACACGTTCCAGGACATGGATCTTTACATTTTTGATTGATACAAGCTAAATTATTTGCGCATTCACTGTTACTGATACATTCTGGTCGGCAATTTGGTGGTGATCCTTTAAATTCTGGAAGACAAGAACAGGACGGAGATTCACCTGAGACTTTACATTGAGAATTGGGGCCACAGGGAGAAGGATGGCAGGGGTTTATAGGAACAGGGGGTGGAACATCTTCCGCTAAAAAAATTTGGTTGAAGAAAATTTGTGAAAATTATTGGAGAAATCTTACGTATTGGTAAACATCTAACAAATGGGTCTCCACTGTATTTCGGAGGACAACTACAAATCGGGTTATGATTTACAACTTGACATTTAGCATTAATTCCGCAAGTGCCAGGACAAGGATCTATACATTTTTGGTTGACACAAGCCTGATTTAAGAGGCACTCAGAGCTTGTTATACATTCTGGACGACAAGTTGGAGGACTTCCGATATATCCTGGGACACAAGAACAAACAGCTTGGCCGTTTATTTCTCTACATTGACTGTTGGGGCCACAAGGTGAAGGATTACAAGGATTTTTCTTGGTTTCAACTAAAAGAATTAATCATTTAAGAGTGTTTGTTGAAAGAAAAGATGTAAATACCAGGCACTTGGGAGCAAATAATAAATGCATTTCCGACGTATCCTTGAATGCAAGTACAAGTTGGAATATGATTTAAAACAGTGCATTCAGCATTTTGGCCACAGGTTCCAGGACAAGGATCCTGACATTTACTTCTAATACAGGCTTTATCTCGCGGACAATCAGAACTTAGGACACATTCTGGTCTACATCCTCGGTACGGATCTCCTTGGTACTCAGGATTACAAGTACAAACTCCGTTATTACATTGCGCATTAGGGCCACAAGGTGAAGGATTACAAGGATCTGTAACTACTGGTTCTTCTTGTACTGGAGGTTTAGGTTGACAATAACTAAATGGATCTCCTGTGTAACCATCAGGACAAGTACAGATTGGTGTATGGTTGATTACACTACATTGTGCTCCAGCTCCACAAGATCCTGGGCAAGGATCCCGACATTTCTGATTAATACAAGCTAAGTTTTGAGAACATTCTGAATTTATTGTACATTCAGGGCGACAATTTGGTGGACTTCCTACAAAATTTGGTAAACAGGAACAAGAAGGAGAATTTCCAATATCTCGGCATTGGCTGTTTGGACCACAAGGAGACGGTACACAAGGATTTGTTAGAACCGGTTTTACTGGTTCTGGAGGTGGAGGTGGTATTGGTACACATCTAGTAAATGGATCACCAGTGTATCCTGACTGACAACTACAAATTGGGCTGTGATTAATAACTTGGCATTGGGCATTAAGGCCACAAGTGCCAGGACAAGGATCAACACATTTTTGATTAACGCAGGCTTTGTTTTGGGCACATTCTGAACTGACTGTGCATTCAGGTCGACATCCTGGAGGACTTCCAATGTAATTTGGTAAACACGAACAAACTGCTTGTCCGTTAACTTCGCGACATTGCGAGTTTGGACCACATGGGCTAGGTTGACAGGGATTTTGTGGTTTTTCATCTTCGACAGCTGAATTATTAAAATCAGTTTGGGGGAGGAAACACAAATGCGGTTTTAAGACTTACGTTCCGGTGGTGGTAAATTACAATATCTGAAAGGATCTCCAGTATAACCCGGAATACAGGTACATGATGGCAAATGGTTAATAACTTGGCAATTAGCATTTTGGCCGCAAGTTCCAGGACACGGATCTTTACATTTTTGGTTAACACAAGCTTTGTTTGAAGGACAATCAGAATTAAGAGTACATTCAGGTCGACAACCTTCGTAAGGATTTCCAATAAAATCTGGTAAACAAATACAAGCTCCTGCTTTATTTTGTTCTCTACATTGTGCATTTGCACCACATGGTGAAGGTGAACATGGAGTTATTACTTCTTGTGGTCGTGGAGCTGAAGAAACAATTTTTGATTTTATGAAGATTACAAAATTGTAAATTCTTACGTGGTGGTGGCAAACATTGAACAAATGGATTTCCAACATAACCAGAAATGCAAATACAATTTGGTGTGTGACTTACAACCCGACATTCAGCATTCTGTCCACAAATTCCAGGACAAGGATCTTTACATTTTTGATTTATACAAGCTAAATGATTCGCACATTCACTGTTACTAACACATTCTGGTCGACAATTTGGAGGAGATCCGATAAATTCAGGCAAACAAGAACATGATGGAGAATTATTTATTTCTTTGCATTGTGAATTAGGGCCACAAGGACTTGGTTGGCAAGGATTTGTAACTACTGGTTCTTCTTGTGCTAAAATAACTATTTTTGGGTACAAATTAAAAAATTTGTGAGTTGTTACGTTTTTGTAAACATCGGACGAAAGGATCGCCTGTATAATCAGGTGGACAACTACAAATTGGATTGTGGTTGACAACTTGGCATTTAGCATTTAAGCCACAAGTTCCTGGACAAGGATCGATACATTTTTGATTGACACAAGCTTGGCTAAGTGCACATTCAGAACTAGTAACACATTCAGGTCTACAAGTTGGAGGACTTCCGATATATCCTGGTACACAGGAACAAATTGCTTGTCCGTTTATTTCTCTACATTGGCTGTTAGGGCCACAGGGTGATGGATTACATGGGTTTTTGGGGATTTCGACTAAAAGTTTTCCTTGTAAAATAAATCGATATAAAATTTGTAAAATATACCTGGAATTGGAGAACAAGCAATAAATGCATTACCGATATATCCTTGAATACAAGTACAAGTTGGAATATGGTTTATAACAGCACATTCAGCGTTTTGGCCGCAAGTTCCAGGACAAGGATCAACACACTTATTCCTGATACAGGCTTTGTTTCGTGGACAGTCATTATTTAGGACACATTCAGGTCTACATCCTCGATAAGGATCTCCTTGATATTCAGGTAAACAAGTACAAATTCCGTTATTACATTGTGCGTTTGAACCACACGGTGAGGGATTACAAGGATCGGTTTTAACCGGTTCGATTTCTTGTGGTTTAGGTTGGCAGTAACTAAATGGATCTCCAGTATATCCTTCAAGACAAGAACAAATCGGTGTATGATTTATAACACTACATTGAGCTCCAGTTCCACAAGATCCAGGGCAAGGATCTCGGCATTTTTGATTAATACAAGCTAAATTTTGAGCACATTCTGAATTTATAGTACACTCAGGTCGGCAATTAGGTGGTGCTCCTATAAATGTAGGTAAACATGAACAAGAAGGTGAACCACCAACATCACGGCATTGCGAATTTGGACCACATGGTGAAGGTACACAAGGGTTTATTGCTACAGGTCTAGGAGGTTCAATTGGGGCTAAAATATTTTTTATTACGTTTCTATAGTTATGAAACAAAAAATTTCTTACGTGGTGGTATTGGTACACATCTAGTAAATGGATCTCCTGTGAAACCAGACCTACAACTACAAATGGGACTGTGATTGATTACTTGACAATTTGCATTTAAGCCACAAGTTCCAGGACAAGGATCAGAACATTTTTGGTTAATACAAGCTTTGGTTTGTGCACATTCGGAACTGACTAGACATTCAGGACGACATCCTGGAGGACTTCCGATGTAGTTTGGTAAACAGGAACAAACTGCTTGGCCATTAACTTCGCGACATTGCGAATTTGGACCACAAGGACTAGGCTGACATGGGTTTTTAGGTGTTTCATCTCGAACAGCTGAATTATTAAAATCAGTTTTTGGTGAAAAAATTGCGGTTTTAAGACTTACGTTCTGGTGGTGGTAAATTACAATATCTGAAAGGATCTCCAGTATAACCCGGAATACAAGTACAAGACGGTGCATGATTAATAACTTGACATTGTGCATTTTGACCACAAGTACCAGGACATGGATCTACACACTTATTCCTGACACAGGCTTTATTTAAAGGACAGTCTGAACTTAGAACACACTCAGGTCTGCAACCTTCATAGGGATTTCCAATATATTCAGGTAGACAAACACAGGATCCTGCTCCATTTCTCTCTTTGCAAACCGCATTTGAACCACAAGGTGACGGTACACAAGGATTCACCGGTTCTGGTGGTGGTGGCGGTTTTTGAATACATTGAATGAAAGGATCTCCTTCAAATCCAGGAATACAAGCACAGTTAGGTGCGTGATTTACAACACGACATTCGGCATTTGAACCACAAATACCACGACAAGGATCAGTACATTTTCGATTAATACAAGCTAGATTTAGAGAACATTCACTGTTTGTAACACATTCTGGACGACAATTTGGTGGAGAACCGATAAATTCAGGCAGACAAGAACAAGGTGGTGAATTATTAATGGGTTTGCATTGCGAGTTGGGGCCGCAAGGGCTTGGTTGGCAAGGGTTTATTGGTACTGAAGGCGGTTCTTCTTGTGCTAAAAAAATATTGTAAAGAATAGAATTCGATAATTTTTTTTTTTACGTTTTGGTGAACATCTAGTAAAGGGATCTCCGGTAAAATCAGGAGGACAACTACAAATTGGGTTGTGGTTTATTACTTGACATTTGGCATTGAGACCACAAGTTCCAGGACAAGGATCAATACATTTTTGATTGACACAAGCTTGAGTAAGTGAACATTCTGAACTTGTTATACATTCAGGACGACAAGTTGGTGGGCTACCTATATAACCAGGGACACAAGAACAAACAGCTTGTCCATTTATTTCTCTACATTGACTATTAGGGCCACAAGGTGAAGGGCTACATGGATTTCGTATGGGTGGAGCTAAAAAAGGTTTTAATAAAAATATAGAAGGACAATGGAGTTAAATTAACACACTTTCTAAAATATTGCAAAAAACAAAGGCATTTCCGGTGGATCCTGAAGGACAACTACACATAGGTATGTGGTTTGTAACAATACAGACAGCTCCTTGACCACAAGTTCCAGGACAAGGATCAATACATTTATTCCTGCGACAGGCTTTATTTCTGGGACAGTCATCACTGAGAACACATTCGGGTCTACATCCTTGATAAGGATCTCCTTGATATTCCGGAAGGCATGTACAAATTCCGTTATTACATTGTGCATTAGAGCCACAAGGTGAAGGATTACAAGGATCGGTTTTAACCGGTTCAATTTCTTGTGGCTTAGGGTAACAATTATTGAATGGATCACCAGTAAATCCTTGAGGACAAGTACAAATAGCCACATGATTAAGAACACGACATTCAGCTCCAACTCCACATAATCCTGGGCAAGGATCTTTGCATTTATTACGAATACAAGCTAAATTGCTTGCACATTCATAATTTTCTACACATTCTGGTCGACAATTTGGCGGATTTCCGGTAAATTCCGGTAGACAAGAACAAGATGGGGATCCTCCAATGTCGCGACATTGACTATTAGGGCCACAAGGTGAAGGCAAACAAGGGTTTGTTGGTACAGGGGCTGGTCGTATTTCAACAGGGGGTGCTAAAAATTCTAAATTGGAAGGGCATATTTATGATAAAATATTTGTCTTACGCGGAATAGGGTAACAACGAGAGAATGGGTCACCAGTGTATGCTGGAAGGCAGCTACAAATTGGGCTATGATTGATAACTTGGCAATTAGTTGACAATCCGCAAGTGCCAGGGCAAGGGTCACCACATTTTTGATTGATACAAGCTTTGTTTGAGGTACATTCAGAGCTGACTACGCATTCAGGACGACATCCTGGAGGATTTCCAATATAATTTGGCAAACAAGAACAAACTGCTTGTCCGTTTATTTCACGACATTGACTGTTAGGACCACAAGGGCTTGGTTGGCAAGGATTTGTTGGAATTACATCTCTTGGGGCTGTTTAAAAAATAATTGGGATTATTTTGTATCTCATTAGGGTTTTTTTCTTACGTTCTGGTGGTAAATTGCAAAATCTAAATGGATCTCCTGTATATCCCGGAATACAGGTGCAAGATGGAGAGTGATTTATAACTTGGCAAATAGCATTTTGTCCGCAAGTTCCAGGGCAAGGATCAATACACTTATTTCTAGTGCAGGCTTTATTCGAGGGACAATCCGAATTATGTATACATTCCGGCCTACATCCTTCATAAGGATTTCCGATATATTCAGGCAAACAAGTACAAGATCCAGCTCCGTTTCTTTCTTTACAAATCGCATTAGCACCGCACGGAGACGGTGAACAAGGTGTCAAAACTTCAGTTGGGACTTGAACTGAAATTATTATCAATGTCAAAACCGCGACCGCTTTTTTAGTATTTCGTGCGCTCAAGCCGTGGTATTAAACCATTACAACTCGCTTTATTATTAGCTGCTTTGCGCAAAATTGCGTGGGGGGGGGGCATAAGCTCGTTTATTAGGGGGGGGCGGGTCAATTTACCTAAGCATTTGGGGGGTGGGCAGGGGTTGTGTAATGTAACGCTGTAACCGTTTCCGTTTCTTTGGTTTAAAGCTTTGGTTATTTTGTTTGGGGGGAAAACGTTTATACCGCATTTTGGCCAGGGAGGGGACATGTAATAGCAATTGGGGGGGCATTAGGGCGTTGATGAAGCTCGTTGTTATCGTTGGGGGATACGATTCCTTACCTTCATGTATCCCCAGAAGCAAAAGCAGTTTGAGAGCAGCAAAGAGCATGCAAACAAACTCCAGCAGAAATCAGAGAAATTATAGTGCTGGAGTTTGTAGTAGTTGAAAAAGAAAAATATACATAATTTTAACAGAGCAGTGTCATGTCTTATTTAATAGTTAAACTAATTAAAAATTTGAATAATTAAAAGTTAAGTCGCTGCAGTCAAATACAGCAGAGAACAATTTCGAAATTACGTAAAGTCTTCTACTTTTTAGAGCTGTTTTAATTTTTTTACGTCATTGATTTAAGTTCTATCTTTAATAGTAACAGATTAATAATTTTAAAACGATAGCACAAACATTTAGTCGAGAAAGTCTTTATACGAGAGCTAGACTTTTACAGTAAATATTCTATTGTTCCCTGCTACAATTCTCTCATCAGTGCAGCGTATCTTTAAGTTTTATTTAATTACTATAGACTGATCTTTTATATGTTTTAAAATTGTGAATTTAACAAACCTCAAATTTTTTTTTCAATATTTCATGACATTGCTTCTATTTTGTAAAATAAAAATCCTACCTGGTAAGACGATCGGAGTACATATTGAGAAGGGATCTCCTCCAAATCCTGAATGACACTCACACACTGGATTATGATTGACCACTTTACATTCGGCATTTTGTCCACAACTTCCGGGGCACGGATCGCGACATCTCTGATTCATACACGCCGTTACACTAGAACATTCCGGGTTAATCGTACATTCCGGTCGACAATTCGGCGGAACTCCGATATAATTCTCGCGACACGAACAAGCCGGACTTTCACCCCGAACTTGACAAATCGAATTCGGGCCACACGGACTCGGCACACACGGATTTTCCGGTTTACGTTCGATTATTTGGTTACAACGGGTAAATGGATCTCCTGTCATTCCTTCAGTACAGCTACAAATCGGGTTATGGTTGACAACTTGACATCGGGCGTTGATTCCACAAGTTCCGGGACAAGGATCAACGCATTTATTATTAAGACAGGCTTTGGTAAGAGGACATTCAGCACTGACGATACATTCTGGACGGCAACTTGGAGGACTTCCGATTAGACCTGGTTGGCAAGAGCAAACTGCAACACCGTTGTTGACACGGCAGAGACTGTTAGGGCCGCATGGAGATGGGTTGCAAGGATCACGAGGAACGTCATGTTTTTTGATTGGTCGGCACTTCGTGAAAGGATCTCCTTCAAATCCTTGAGGACAGCTACAAGTAGGAATATGGTTGACAACATCGCAGATTGCGTCTTGTCCACAAGTTCCAGGACAAGGATCAATACATTTTAGATTGCTACAAGCTCGGTTAGGGGAACAATCAGTATTCATTGTACATTCAGGTCTACAACCCCGATATGGATCTCCAAAGTACTGAGGAAGACAAGTACATACTCCATTATCACATTGGGTGTTAGACCCACACGGTGATGGATTACATGGGTCTGTTGGTGTTTTAGATTCTTCAGGTTTAGGTTCAAGTTTACACTGAGTAAACGGATCGCCTACATATCCAGCAATACAACTACAAATCGGAATATGATTTTGTACCCGACATTCAGCATTAAATCCACATGATCCTGGACAAGGATCTCTGCATTTTTCAGTAATACAAGCCAAGTTCGAAGGACAATCAGTGTTTACTACACATTCTGGACGACAATTCGGAGGTGCTCCAGTGTAATTCGGAAGACAAGAACACGAAGGTTGCTCACCCACAGCTCTACATACTGAATTTGGACCACATGGTGACGGTTCACATGGATTTGTTGGTTTTGGTGGTGGTAATGGTACTGGTGGTATTTCATAACATCTTAGGAAAGGATCTCCTGTTAGTCCAGAAGGACAACTACAAATTGGATTGTGGTTGATTACTTCACATCTGGCACCGACTCCACAGGTTCCGGTACAAGGATTGGCACACTTGAATTTATGGCACGCACGATTTTGAGGACATTCTGAACTGACAACACATTCTGGTTTGCAATTTGGTGCAGATCCAGTGTATTCTGGTAAGCAGGAACAGACAGCTTGGTCGTTGACGTTTTTGCATTGACTGTTAGGACCACAAGGGCTAGGGTTACAGGGATTGATGTGAAGTGGTGGTGCAGTAACAGCTGAAAGTATAAATTTACTACTGAAAAAAAATTTCGGCGATAGACTTACGTGGTGGAGGTGTACATCCAGTGAATGGGTCTCCAATATAGTCCAGGATGCAAGTACAAGTAGGCACGTGGTTGATAACTGAACACTCAGCATTTTGACCACAAATTCCAGGACATGGATCACCGCATTTGTTCCGAATACAAGCTTTATTAGTGGGACAATCTGAGCTTAAAACACATTCTGGTCGACAACTCTCGTAGGGATTTCCTTGGTAGTCATCAATACATCTACATGAACCAACTCCATTTCGTTCGGTACAAACAGCATTTGAACCACACGGTGATGGTTCACATGGATTGACTGGTTCCATTTGTTGAATAGTACATTGTTCGAAGGGATTTCCTACAAATCCTGGAGAGCAAGAACACGAAACTGCATGGCTGATAACTCGGCATTCCGTATTTAAGCCACAACTTCCAGGACAAGGATCTTTACATTTGTTGTTAATACAAGCCAAGTTGCTTGGACAATCTGGGTTGATCACACACTCCGGTCGGCAATTTGGTGGACTTCCGGTATAATCCTGAGCGCAACTACAAGATGGCGAATCTCCGACTCGTCGACATATTGAATTAGGACCGCATGGAGAAGGAACGCAAGGATCTGTTGGTGGCGGTGGTGGAGTTGGAGATGGTGGAGGTAAAGCACGACAACTCTGGAACGGATCACCTGTTTGTCCTTCAGGACAACTACAAATCGGGCTATGGTTGATAACTTCACAACGAGCGCTTAATCCACATGATCCTGGACAAGGATCAACGCATTTTTGATTGACGCAAGCTTTAGCAGGAGTACATTCGGCACTAACAAGACATTCTGGTCGACAAGACGGTGGCGCTCCGACGTATCCTTGAAGACAGGAACAAACTGCATGATCGTTGATATTTTTACATTGACTGTTAGGACCACAAGGAGTAGGATTGCAAGGATCAGAAATTGGTGGAAGTCTTGGTTCAGATACACGACAGTTAGAGAAAGGATCTCCAGTGTAGCCGTCAGGACAAGAACACGTGGGAATGTGATTTATAACGTCACAACGAGCATTTGTTCCACATGTTCCAGGACAAGGATCAACACACTTATTTCTGATACAAGCCTTATCTCTACTACATTCCGCACTAAGAACACATTCTGGTCGGCAGGACTCGTAAGGATTTCCAATAAATTCCGGAAGACAGGTACAAACTCCATTATTGCATTGGGCGTTGGGACCACATGGTGATGGATTACATGGGTCTCTTGGTGCTGGTGTTGTCACAGGGATAGGGGTGCACTGAACGAATGGATTTCCAGTATGGCCGTCTTCGCAAGTACAAACAGGAATGTGGTTTAAAACGTGACATTTCGCACTTGATCCACAAGATCCTGGACAAGGATCTCGACATTTTTGATTGATGCAAGCCAATTGACTGCTACATTCTGAACTGATTGTACATTCTGGACGACAATTAGGAGGAGCGCCGATGTAATTTGGAAGACAAGAACAAGATGGGACACCTCCACTGATCTGGCATTGTGAGTTAGGACCACAAGGAGATGGAACGCAAGATGGTGGTCGTTCAGTTGTTGGTTCTGGAACAACAACTACAACAAAATATTAAATAAATCCTTTTATAAATCGATTAATTTACCTTGTGGCGAGCATTTTGTAAAAGGATCTCCAGTAAATCCTGGCGGACACGCACAAATCGGGCTATGATTTCGTGTACTACACTGAGCTCCAAGTCCGCAAGTGTTAGGACAAGGATCACGACATTTCTGGTTAATACAAGCTTTATCTGAGGAACATTCTGAGCTTACAACACATTCCGGTCGACAATTTGGAGGTGCTCCTATGAAATTAGGAAGACAAGAACACACAGCTTGCTCATTTACGTTTCTACATTGACTGTTGGGACCACAAGGTGAAGGAGTACAAGGATTTTCAGGTGCTCGAGGAGGTTCAATTGGAACTTCTCTACATTGGAAGAACGGATCTCCAGTAAATCCGGCAGGGCAATTACAGGTTGGAACATGATTGTTGACTCGACATTCGGCAAAAGAACCACAAATACCAGGACAAGGATCAACACATTTAAAGGCAACACAAGCAAGAGTTGGAGCACAGTCAGTATTGACTTCACATTCTCTTCGACAACCTCTGTTGGCATCGTAGGGGTCTCCTTGGAATCCAGGAAGACAGAGACATGCTCCTGCATTGTTTTTCTCTCGGCATTCAGCATTTGGACCACACGGTGATGGGAAACATGGAGTTGCTGGTGGTGTTCGTTCAGTGGCTGTAATAATAATGAGAAACATTAATATTTGTCAGTTATTTTAAGTTTGGCGGTAGAAAAAATCTTACATGGCGGAGGTGGCAGTATACAAGAAGAGAAAGGATCACCAGTATACCCCGGGAAGCAAGAACAGACCGGACTATGATTAACAACAGTACATTGTGCATTGGTACCACAAGTACCCGGACAAGGATCAACACATTTTTCATTTTTGCATGCTTTATAGTTAGGGCATTCAGAGTCATTAATACATTCAGGTCGGCAATTTGGTGGTCGACCAACATAGTTTTGTAAACAAGAGCATGCAGGTTGGGTACCAACAACTCTACATTGAGAATTTGGTCCACATGGTGAAGGTATACAAGGGTTTGTATCATTCCGAGGTGGAGGTACTGAAATGAAAAGAAGTAAGAAAAAGAAACAGAATAGAGTAGAAACGTACTTTCAATTCTAGAGCAACGCGTAAAAGGGTCTCCAGTGTAACCCGAATTGCAAGTACAAATCGGATTATGGTTTACGACTCGGCAATCCGCGTATAACCCGCAAGGAGTTGCTTCAGCCCGACAAGGATTAACGCATTTTAGATTTGAACAAGCTTTGTCTTGGGAACATTCAGAACTGACTACACATTCCGGCCGGCACATTGGAGGTGTTCCAATATAGTTTGGTTGACAGGAACAAACTGCATGACCGTTTATTTCGCGACATTGACTGTAAGGACCACAAGGACTCGGCTGACAAGGGTTTTTCGGTGGTTCTTCTTCAACTAATAAAAATTGTGTTTTATTTGTGCAAATTTTTTCGTTTAAATTCTTACAAGGTTGAATTAGAATGCACGCTCGTAGTGGTTCACCGGAATAACCCGGAATACAAGAACAAGACGGTGCATGATTTATCACTCGACATTCTGCATTAATTCCACAAGTTCCAGGACAAGGATCAACGCATTTATTATTAACACACGCTCGACTTCGGTCGCAGTCAGAATTTGTAACACATTCAGGTCTACAACCGGAATAAGGATCTCCGAAATACTCAGGAAGACAACTACATGAACCAGCACCGTTTCGTTCTTTACAAATAGCATTTGCACCACAAGGTGACGGATTACAAGGATTTGCCGGTCGTTCAGTAACTGGAGTAGCTGAAAGAATTTAAGATAAATATTGTGTTAGTGAAACTTAAATTAGAGTTAGAAATTCTTACGAGGTGGAAGAGGAGAACATCCAGTGAATGGATCACCAGTGTATCCCGCAATACAGACACAAACAGGAGAATGTTTAACTACAGTACAAGTCGTGCTTGAGCCACAAGAACCAGGACAGGGGTCTTTACATTTTTCATTTTGGCATGCAAGGTTTCCTGGACATTCTGCGTTTATTGTACATTCAGGTCGGCAATTAGGAGATCGGCCAATATAGTTTGGTAAACAAGAACAAGCCGCTTGCGTTCCAATTACTCTACATTGGGAATTTAATCCGCAAGGAGAAGGAACGCAAGGGTTACCAGTAGGTTCAGGAAGAGCAGGTTCTAAAAATAATTTTGTAGAAGAAATAGAAAAGTGAAGAAAAGTAAGTCTTACTTGGTTGTAATACACAACGAACAAAAGGATCACCAACGTAATTCTCAGGACAAGAACAAATCGGATTATGATTTACAATTTGGCAACGTGCATTTATACCACAAGTGCCAGGACAAGGATCTTGGCATTTACTATTGATACAAGCACGGTTTTGGGCACAATCAGCACTAACCATACATTCAGGTTTGCAAGATGGTGGAGCTCCGATATAATTAAGTTGGCAAGAACAAACAGCATGATCGTTTATTACTTTACAGTTACTGTAAGGTCCACAAGGTGAAGGAACACAAGGGTTACCTTTAGGTTCTTCAAATTCTTTAAATAAAATAAATTAGTCGTTTTGTTGAGTTTTGATTTAGTGTCTTACTAGGAGGAGGTAAATGACACGAAGTTTGAGGATTTCCAGTATATCCAGGAAGACAAGAACATGATGGTGCATGATTATTAACTCTACATTCGGCATTTAAACCACAAATTCCAGGACATGGATCACGACATTTATTATTACTGCAAGATTTATCTCGTGGACAATCTGAATTTGTAACACATTCTGGCCTACATCCTGAATAAGGATCACCAAAATAATCTTGGATACAAGTACAAGACCCGACGTTGTTTCGCTCTTTACAAAGTGCGTTAGCACCACAAGGACTAGGATTACACGGATTGCGTTGTTCTTCAACAGGTTGGATAACTAAAATATTTTTGAGTAAATTTTTGAGTAAACAAAAAGTGTTATTACTTGGTATCAAATTGCAACCGGCAAAAGGATCTCCCGTGTAACCAGTTTTACAAGAACAAACAGATCGATGAGTGATTACAACACAATCAGCAAAAGCTCCACATGATCCAGGACAAGGATCAACACATCTTTCATTTTGACAAGCTCTGTTACTTGGACATTCTGAATTGATTGTACATTCAGGTCGGCAATTTGGAGGTCTGCCGATATAGTTTTGAACGCAAGAACATGCAGGTGTATTCCCGATAACTCTACATTGAGAGTTGGGACCGCAAGGTGAAGGTATACAAGGGTTTCCAGGTGGAGGAGCTGGTTTTGCTAAAATTGTTAATTGAAAAGAAATTTTTGAATTCTGGAAATTACTCTTACGTTGTTCTTGCAAACATCTAACAAAAGGATCGCCTGAAAATCCAGCAGGACAACTACAAATTGGATTATGATTAACAACTTGGCATCTGGCATTAAGACCACATGTGCCAGGACAAGGATCTTGACATTTTGTGTTTATACAAGCTTTATCTAAAGAACAATCAGCTGAGATCATACATTCTGGTTTACACATTGGAGGTGTTCCAATGTAGTTAGCTTGGCAGGAACAAACCGCATGGCCGTTTACAACCCGACATTGACTATAAGGACCACATGGACTAGGTTGACAAGGTTCAGTCTTAGGTTCTTCAAATACAGCTAAAGTATAACAATTAGAAAAAAACCTGGAAAGTTATAAGGTACATACTAGGTTGTGGTAAGTGACATGCAACAGCCGGATTTCCTGTATAACCGACTAGACAAGAACAGGACGGAGCATGATTTGCTACTATACATTCAGCATTCAACCCACATGTTCCTGGACAAGGATTTTTACATTTGTTATTAATACAAGCTTTATCTCGCGGACAATCAGTGTTGATAACACATTCCGGTCGACAACCAGAATAAGGATCACCGAAATACTCCGGAATACAAGTACAAGATCCTGCACCATTTCTTTCTTTACAAATAGCATTGGCTCCACAAGGTGAAGGATTACAAGGATTTACAGGTTCGGGTGGAAGTTGAGGAATAAGAGAACAACCGGCAAAAGGATCACCAGTATAGCCAACTTGACATTGACAAACCGGTGAGTGTTTAACAACGGTACAAGTACTGTAAACTCCACAAGAACCTGGGCAAGGATCTCGACATTTTTCATTAAGACAAGCTAAATTGCTAGGACATTCCGCGTTTATTGTACATTCGGGTCGACAATTTGGAGGCCGACCAATAAAATTAGCTAAACAGGAACATGCAGGTTGAGAACCTACGACTCTGCATTGTGAATTAGGTCCACAAGGTGAAGGAACGCAAGGATTTCCACTAGGTTCCATGGGAGGTTGTTCTAAAAATTTACAGTGTAAAACAGATTTTGGGGTGTTTTCTTTATCTCACTTGGTATAGGGATACAACGGACGAAGGGATCTCCTTCAAATCCGGAAGAGCAGCTACAAATCGGATTATGGTTAATTACATTACATCGGGCGTTTAAGCCACAAGTTCCAGGACAAGGATCGCGACATTTTTGATTGATACAAGCTTTATCTTGCATGCAGTCTGTACTGACAGTACATTCAGGACGACAAGATGGTGGTGTTCCGATATAATTATTTTGACAAGAGCAAACAGCTTGTCCGTTTGAGACGCGACACTGACTGTAAGGTCCACAAGGTGAAGGCTGGCAAGGATTACCTTCTGGTTCTCCTAAAGAATAGTAAGAAAATAGAAATAGAGTAAAGTTTGTTGTCTTACGAGGTGGGGGCGGAGGTGGAAGGTGGCACGACCTTAAGGCATTTCCAGTGTACCCAGGTAAACAATTACAAGTTGGAGCATGATTATAAACTCGACATTCGGCATTTAATCCACAAGTTCCAGGACATGGGTCTTTACATTTATTATTGACACAGGATTTATCTCGAGGACATTCTGAATTTGTTACACATTCGGGTCTACATCCTGAGTAAGGATCACCGAAATAATCCTGGATGCAAGTACAAGAACCTGCACCGTTTAATTCGCGACAAATTGCGTTACTTCCACAAGGTGAAGGGTTACAAGGATGTTTAGGTTCTTCGACAACCACAACTAAAATTTTTTTATTTACGTTTTGTGTTTTTTTATTTGAGTAGTTCTTACTTTGTTGACATCCAGAGAAAGGATCACCGGAAAATCCTTGCAAACAATAACAAACCGGAGAGTGATTTATTGTTCTGCATTCAGCGTTGACTCCGCAAGAACCGGGACAAGGATCAACGCATCGTTCATTTTGACAAGTTTTAGTTAAAGCGCAATCTGAGTTTACAACACATTCAGGTCGGCAATTTGGTGGTTGGCCGAAATAATTTGATAAACATGAACAAACAGGTCGGTTATTTGAAACGCGACATTCTGAGAATTGACCACAAGGTGAAGGTATGCAAGGATTTTTTTCTTCGATTACAGGTGGGGCTAGAAAGAAGTACATGCAATAAAAATAGAAAAAAGTAAAGTTAAGAGTCTTACTTATAATAACTGTACATCGTGTGAAAGGATCACCGATGTATCCTGAAGGACAACTACAAATCGGATTGTGATTGACCACTTTACATAAAGCATTAAAACCGCAAGTTCCAGGACATGGATCAGTACATTTTTGAGTAAAACAAGCTTTGTCCAAAGGACATTCTGAGTTTACAACACATTCAGGTCTACAGTTAGGTGGAGCACCTAAATAACCAGCTGAACAAGAACAAACTGGTCGGTCATTTTGTACTCTACAGATACTATAAGGGCCGCAAGGTGAGGGTACACAAGGGTTTCTTCGAGGTTCTTCATAAGTAACTAAAGAGAAATTTTTGAAAATTTTGTTTTGTGATTGGTTAATTGTCTTACTGGCTGGAACTTCACGACATAAATTTAGGGCATTTCCGGTATATCCCGGAAGACAATAACATTGCGGATTATGATTTATAACTTTACATTCAGCATTAACGCCACATGAACCAGGACAAGGATCTCTACATTTCATTCCTAAACATGCTTTATCATGAGGGCAATCATTATTCATTAAACATTCCGGTCTACATCCAAGATAAGGATCCCCGAAATAATTTTGAGTACAAGTACAAGACCCAGCACCGTTTCGTTCTTTACAAATAGCATTAGCCCCACATGGTGAGGGGTTACAAGGGTTTCTAGGTTCATCAACAGCTATAAAAAGAAGTAGAAGTTGCAGAAAAAAGTTTTTCCAAGCTAGCGAAAATCAAAAACTTACGTATAACAGGATTGCAGCCAGCGAAAGGATCACCTTCATATCCTTGAAGACATGTACAAGTCGGTTGATGGTTAAACACAGCACATTGGGCATTATACCCACACGAACCGGCACAAGGATCTTTACACTTGTTATTAACACACGCGAGATGCGACGGACAATCTTGATTGATAACACATTCGGGTCGACAATTCGGAGGCGCTCCTAACATACCAGCGAGACACGAACAAACCGGACGATCGTCTACTGGACGACACTCGGCGTTAGCTCCACAAGGAGATGGAATACAAGGACTCATTGGTTTTGGTGGTTCAGTTTTGGGTTCTTCTTGAGTACATTGGACGAAAGGATCACCGACGTAATTAGGAGGACAACTGCAGATTGGGTTGTGGTTGACAACCTGGCATCTGGCATTGTACCCACAAGCTCCAGGACAAGGATCTTGACACTTCTGGTTGATACAAGCTTGGTGTTGACTACATTCAGAACTGACTAAGCATTCTGGCCGACATAAAGGAGGAGCACCGAAATAACCGACTTGACATGAACAAACGGCTTGGTTGCCTTTAACACGGCAGATACTGTTAGGACCACAAGGTGAAGGTTCACAGGGATTTTTCGGTGCTAAATTTAAGAAATTAATAATTTGTTTTTGAGTTGTTGAAATTACTTACGTTCATGTGGTGCTTCTCTACATCCAGTAAAAGGATCTCCAATAAGTCCTCTTGCACAAGTACAAACCGGAACATGATTTACAACACTACATTCAGCTCTTGTTCCACATAGTCCTTGACAGGGGTTTCGGCAGTGTTGACTTAAACAAGCTAAATGACTAGGACAATCCGCATTAATTGTACATTCAGGACGACATCCCCCAGCATAAGGATTTCCAATATAAGGAGGAATACAACTGCATCTTGCAGCACCGTTTGAAACTGTACATTGAGCGTTTTCTCCACAAGGAGACGGATTGCAAGGATCTTTGGGAATTTCTGGGATTTTTGAGCAACCGACAAAAGCATCACCGTCGTATCCTTGAAGACAGCTACAGAATGGTGTGTGATTGACTACATTACATTTTGCATTAGGTCCACAAGTGTCAATACAAGGATCAACACATTTTTCTTTGACACAAGCTCGGTTCTTTGGACATTCCTGACTAATTACACATTCAGGACGACAATACGGAGGACTTCCGATATAATTAGGACTACAGGAACAAACCGGTCGGTTTTTCTTAACTTGACAGATTGAATTAGGGCCACAAGGAGACGGACTACAAGGATTTGTTGGCGGTATTCTTGGTTCTTCTGTTGGTGGAAGTTGGTAACAATTAACGAAAGGATCTCCTTGTTGTCCTGAAGGGCAACTACAGATTGGATTATGATTGATAACAGTACATAAAGCGTTGTTTCCACAAATACCAGGACAAGGATCTGAACATTTCTGATTGATACAAGCTTGAGTCTGAGGACATTCTGAACTGACGATACATTCAGGTTTACAAGCAGGAGGTGCTCCGTGATAATTTGGTAGACAAGAACAAGTTGCAAAACCTTGAGAAGAGACTAGACAACGACTGTAAGGACCACAAGGTGAAGGATCACATGGATTCTCGGGAATTACATGTGGCAGTTCTGGTAATGTGAAAGGATAACACGTAACGAATGGATCTCCAGTATGATGTGGTGGGCAGAAACAAATAGGAATATGATTGATTGTTTCACATTGGGCTCCAACTCCGCAAACGCCAGCACAAGGATCAACACATTTACTGTTAATGCAAGCTTTGTCTAAAGAACAATCAGGGTTTATCACACATTCAGGACGACACGCAATCCAGGGGTTGCCATAAAATCCTTTTTTACAAACGCAAGCCAAAGCACGGTTTTGTTGTTTGCAAAGAGCGTTTGCTCCACATCTGACATTTTCACAAGTGTCAAGCCGATCTTGAGGTCCTGTAAAACGAAATTTTATTTTTGGTTAGATTATTAATCGAGTACTTACTTGTTGGTACAGAGCAATGTTCAAAAGGATTTCCTACAAGCCCTTCAGGGCAACTACAAGCTGGTGTGTGACTGATAACTGTACATAACGCATTGACTCCACATGATCCTGGACAAGGATCAGCACAAATATAACCCAAACAAGCTCTATTAAACGGACAATCAGCATTTGTAAGACATTCAGGCCGGCATTGGGGATTCCAAGGAGCATCAGGACCCAAACAAGGATCACAAATTGCAACTTGTCCTCCGTAATTGTTACACTCGATATTTGCACCACAAGGAGATGGTAAACAAGGTTTTGAAACGTTTGCAACTGGTGGAACAGGCGGTGTTGGTAAACATTGATAAAATGGATCTCCCATGTATCCTTCAGGACAAACACATGTAGCTGTATGATCTCGGACTTGACATAACGCATTTAATCCACATAAATTAGTAATAGTGCAAGGATCTACACAATGTCGGTTTAAACAAGCCTTGTTGATAGGACAATCAGAATTTAGAACACATTCTGGATGACAACCACTCTGGGGATCTCCTTGAAAATCAGGCAAACACGAACAAACTGCCCGATTACTAACAACTTGGCATACAGTATTTAATCCACAAGGACTAGGCAAACAAGGATTACGTTCTGGCATTGGTTTAGGTACTGGGAAGCACCGAATAACTGGATTTCCGGTAAATCCAGCCTCGCAGGTACAAACCGGATGATGTTTCTCAACACGACAATTTGCATTATTTCCACACGATCCAGGACACGGATCGCGACATCTATAACCCATACAAGCTTGGTGATCAGCACAATTATCATCAAAAACGCATTCATAACCGTGACATCCTGCAGGTCCTGTAGGATCACCTCCCATACCATCAGGACAACGACACATTGATTTACCATCAGGTGAAACTACACATTGAGCTCCAGGACCACAAGGGTTAGGAACACAAGGACTTGGTGGTTCTACACGACACCCTGAATAAGGATCACCGATATATCCAGGCCGGCAGTAACACTGTTCCTGATTATTTGAAACGTAACAATCGGCATTTAAGCCGCAAGGACCGGGAGAGCATAACATAGGGGCAAGATGTGGTTCGGCACAAAGACGATAAGGATTACCGGAAGTACCATGTGGGCAGTAACAAACAGGTTCTCGGAGAGGATCACAAAGAGCACCTTGGCCACACATATTAGGTTCACATGGGTTTTTAGGTTCGATGCAACCGCGAATAGTGTTTGGACTTTCTAAGTAACCTGGGAGACAAGTACATTTTGCAAAACCGTTGCTCAAAATTGCGCATTGAGTGTTAGGACCACATGGAGATGGATTACACGGGTTTGCAGGTAAAGCGCAAGGTGTCTGAGGAGGAGTTCCTTCGTATTCTGGTAAACAAAAACAAACTGCTTTACCACCAACGACTCGGCAACCAGAATTTGGACCACAAGGATTAGGTGAGCACTCGTCACCTTCTGGAACTACATAAAAAAACTATAGTTTGGACTAGAGTTTGTTTTGGGAGACTTACTGCAATTAATAAAAGGGTTTCCAGTTAGTCCTTTAGGACAGAAACAAACAGCACTTCCTTTATCAATTTCACACAAAGCATGTATTCCGCAAGGATTGGGATCGCAAGGGTTTGTCGGTGGTCTACATCCAATTCCTGGGTTTCCTTCGTATCCCGGTGGGCATTTACACGTTGGTCTGTGGTTCAAAACTTCACAAACTGCATATGGGCCGCACCGACATGGAGATCCACATTGGCCGTTAATACAAGCTTCACTTGGTTGGCAATCGTTGTCTGATCGGCAACCCAAAACTTGCTCACAAATAGTATATGGGTTTCCTTGATATCCGGGAAGGCATCTACATTCAATTCCATGGTTTTTGGGTAAGCATTCAGCGTTTTCGCCGCAAGAATCTTCGAAACACGGGTTGATACACATTCGGTTAAGTCGGTCGCACAGTTTATTGGGTGGGCAGTCTTCGTTATATTGGCAAATGGGTTTATAATCCGTGACTGGAAATTTTGGTTTTTGAGCAAATTTTGAGTGATTTGACACTTTTGAGTACCTAGAACACAGCCAACGTAGCCGTTTCCTTGATAACCTTCAGCGCAGCTACAGTCAGATCCGTGGTTTGTGTTAACGCAGACTGCATTTTGGGCACAAGGATTGTGGATATCGCATGGCCTTTGACATGCATTTCCGATGCAAGCTTCAGTCAATGGGCAATCGTTGTTGTGGGTGCAACTTACTAATAAAACGTGCAAAGAACAGAGTAAAAAGAAAGGAAAACTATTCTAGTATATACAATCTTATACAAATTTTACAATTTTGTTGATTAGACTGTTATGTTGTTGATTATTTTATTTACAAGTTAAATGTTATCTTACTTGTTTTAGATTTGAAGCATTTAATTGCAGGATTTCCTTCGTATCCCATGGGACATGTACAAATCGGTCTGTGCATTTTCACTTGACACTTTGCAGTGTCAGCACAGGCGTTAGTAAACGCACAAGGATCTTCACACAACGACATGTAACAAGCCTCGCTTTCGAGACAGTCCATATCTGATTCGCATGGTTTAGGTGCTTTTGGGTGAGGTGGTTCTGGTAGAGAGTTAGAGATTAATAATATTATAACACCAAAATTAAACACGAGATTAAAAGGGTCATCAGTATTTACAAAGTTACCAAACCAAAAAAATTACCATGCAATTATTACTTTTTTTAAAATATTTAATTTGGTGCAATTAGTTTTCAATTTACAAAGTGTGGAAGTGACTTTATACAAGAGTCTTGTTTTCGGGGTGGGCGATTAACTTGTGGCTTATACCTTGCAAGCAATTCCGTTTAGGATTTCCAGAGTATCCTGGTGGACACATGCAGATCTCCTTGTGGTTTTGCGCTGTACAAATTGCGTTTGGAGCGCAACGGCCACCAATTGCGCAAATGTTAATGCATTGTTGACATAGGCATGTTTCAAAAGGCGCACAGTCTGAGTCCGATTTGCAAAGATTAGTTAGGTTAGTAGTCCGTTCTGTGTACGTTTCGATCGGTATAGGACTTGTGGGAGTTACAGTTAACGTTGGTTCAGTTGTTGAATAACTTCCAGAAGTTAGAGTAGGTTTTGTATTTACAGTTCTAACCGTTTCACTACTTACTGTAGTAGGTTGTTCAGTACCAGTTGTTGATATTTCAGTAGTTACACCAAAACGAACTACCGTTTCAGTTTTTTCAGGAATTTCTGTTTCAAAAGTTGTGAAAAATTTAGTTGTTTTTTCAGCTTCAGTACTTGATTGAATAACTTGTTGTGTAGTTGCTTCTGTTGTTCCTATTTTGCTACTTATTGTAAAAGGTTGTTCAGTACCAGCTGTCGGAATTTCTGTAGTAATACCAAACCGAGATACCGTTTCTGTCTTTTCAGAAATTTTCGTTTTGGCAGCTTCAGTACTTGATTGAACAACTTGTTGTGTAGTTGTTTCTGTTGTTCCTATTTTACTAATTATTGTAGTTGGTTGTTCAGTACTAGCCGTTGAAATTTCTGTAGTAACACCAAAACGAGGTACTGTTTCTGTTCTTTCGGGAAGTTCCGTTCTGAGAGTCGTAGAAAATCTAGTTGTTTTTTCAGCTTCAGTACTTGATTGAACAATTTCTTGTGTAGTTGTTTCTATTTTGCTTCTTATTGTAGTGGTTTGTTCAGTAGAAGCTGTTGTAATACCAAAATGAGGTACCGTTTCCGTTCTTTCAGGAATTTCCGTTTTGGCAGCTTCAGTACTTGAATGTTGTGTGGTGTATTCTAAAGTGCTACTTATTTCTGTAGTTTCTAATTTACTTGAAGTTTCTGTTACAGCTTTTGTGGTAATTTCCTTTGGTGTATAAGTTTCTGTAGAAGTTTTTGGTAAAGTAGTAGTTATAATTAAAGGTTTTGTTGTTGTTTCCGTCATTAAATTAAATCCAGGCACTGATGTTTCTTCTTTTTTAGGTACAGTCTCAGTAAAGTGTGGTACTTCTTCGTTTGTAACAGAAATAACTGTAGTTTCTTTTGCGTATTCTGTTGTAACAGGTGAAATACTTGCTGCCTTTTCACTAGTAAACTCAGTGATATCAAGAGTAGTAAATTCAGTTTTTTCTGTAGTAGCTGCAGGTGTTACTTCAGGCAAAGTTATTTTTTCACTTGGTAACTCTGTTGTACTCACAGTTGTTTCTAAATTAACAGCTGCTTGAGTAGTAGTGCTTGGAGTTGTTCCTGGTCCAACTACTATTACCGGTACTGTTGATTCTCCTGTTGTTGGCTTTTTTGTTTCAGGAGAAATAAACAGTTTTTCAGTGGTTGTTCTTGCCGTAGTTTCAGAATAGCCTGTTACAGTCTCTGGTAATTTTTCCGTGGTAGTTGTTCTTGATGTGAATTCTGTTACTCTTTCTGAAGATATTGATATACCAGAAGTTGGTTCTGTTACTATAGTAACTTTAGGTACTCTAGAGAATTCTGTCGATTTTGTACTAACAGGAGTTATACTAGGATAAGTAACTGTTGTTAATTTTTCTGTAATTAGAGTACCAACTGTAGAAGCTGTAGGAGAAGTGTACAATTTTTTTGTCGATAATTCCGACTCTCCCGTTGTAGTTTCAATTTTTTCAATTGGAGAAGTATACTCACTTGTAACACTTTCAGTTATTGGAGTAACAATCGGTGTTACAGTTTCTATTTTTACAGGTGAAGTAAACTCTTCTATTTGTTGTGTAGTTGTCATTATAGGTTTTCCATAAGTTGTTGTTTCTATTTTAGGTGGTGAAGTAAATTCGTATATTTTACTTGTAGTAACTGTAGGTAATGTAGTTTCACCTTCTTTTTTAATAGGTGATGTATATTCAGTCTTTCCCTCTTCAATACTGCTAGTAGAATAAAATTGAGTTGTAGGTTTCTCTTCAGCACTAGTACTAGTTTTCACTTGTTCTGTAGTAACAGGTACAGGATATTTTATTGTTGTTACAGGTGTTCCTAAACCTCTTGTAGTTAAAGTAACAGTTGTTTCTGGTAGTACAAAAGCTTTTGTTGTTTCTGCTGTTATTTGGGTACTTGCTTCTGGCAAAGTTTCAGTACTAGTTTTTATTTGTTCTGTAGTAACTGGACTAAAGTATTTTATTGTTGTAAATGGTGTTTCAAATTTTTCTGTTGTTACAGGAGTTTCTAAACCTCTCGTTGTCATTTCTGGTAAAACAGAAGCTTTTGTTTCTGCTAGAGTTTCAGTAGTAGGTTTTTCAGTTACAAACTGTTGTGTAGTATGTTTTTCTGTTAAAAATTCTGTTGTACTTTGCTCTACAGATACAGTAGATATAGTTGTTTCTTTTGGATATTGACGTGTGGTTAAACCAGATGTAGTTGTTACAATAGTAACAGGTTCGGCAGTTTCTTCAGTTTCTGTTATCTTTATCTCTGGAGTAGTTTGTTTTGCAAATTCTGTAATTTCACTCGGAGGCGACGTACTCACAGTTTCTGTCGCAATAGTTTCTTTTACAGTTATAGGTGGTACAGTTACATATCTTACTGTAGTAATTGGTTCTTTTGGCAAAGCTGTTTCAGTAGTAGGAACATATTGTGTAGTAACTAAATATTGCTTCGTTGTGCTCTCAGAAACAACTTGCTCTGTAGTACTAACAGTAGATGGGACTTCAGGCAAAGTTACTACAGAAGATATTTCTTCTTTGGGGGTAGTAACTGACACAAACTTAGTCGTCTCTTTACTAAATTCTGTAATTTGTCCAGTGCCTGTACTTACTGTTGTAGCTTTTTCAGTAACCGAACTAATTGTACTTTCAGGTACAATCGTTTCAAGATATTTTGTTGTTTGTTCTGTTTCTGTAGTTATTGGAATAATTGTATATTTTTCTGTACTAAATTCTATAGTTTTTTCTGTAGTTTCTGTTTTAGGAGTTTTTGTAAATGCAGTTGCAATGTATTTTTCGGTAGGTACCTGACTAGTAAAACTAGAAGTAGTTGTAAATCTTCCACTTTCTGGAGTAGTCTTTTCAGAAATTTTTGTTGTAAATCCGGCAGTAGAAATCGGCGTTTCAGGAGATGTGGAAGTTGCAAATCCGACAGTAACATATGGTTCCGTACTGTAACCAGTTAATTTTGGAACACTTTCCGAATATAATTTTGTTGTGTGTTCTTTTTCTGTTGTTTGAGGTGTAAATATACTTTCTGTTGTTTTCTGTGCCTCACCTGGGATAGTATATATTTTTATGGTAGGTACTATGGTTACCACCGGTACTGTAACATATTCTGTACTTGTTGTACCTTCAGTTGCAGTAGCAACAGAAGAAGTTGTTTTAGGTAAACCGACAACTGTAACAGGTGTCATTTTTTCTTCTTTTGCTGTTGCTTCTGTAACCGGAACTAAAGTTGTTGCATATTTTTGAGTTGTTTCAGTTGTTAATTCTGGTTTTATTCTTGTAGTCAAACCTGGTGTGATACTTTCTGTAACAATTTCAGGAATCGTAACACGTGAAGTAGTAGTTTCAGTTGTACTTTCAGTAACAGTTGGTATATACTTTGTTGTAGTTAATTTTCCTCTAATTTCTGTTGAACTTTCGGTTGTAATACCTGTGGCAACAAATTCTGTTGTACCTAATTTTGGTGTTGTTTCAGGTAAACCGACAACAGTAGCAGGTGTCAGTTTTTCTCCCTCTGTTGTTACTTCTGTAAACGGAACAAAAGTTGTTCCATATTTTTGTGTTGTCCCAGTTGTGAATTCCGGTTTTGTTCTTGTAGTCAAATCTGGTGTGATACTTTCTGTGACAATTTCAGGAATCGTAACACGTGAAGTAGTAGTTTCAGTCGTACTTTCAGTAACAGTTGGTATATACTCTGTTGTAGTTAATTTTCCTCCAATTCCTGTTGTACTTTTAATTGTAACACCTGTGGCAACAAATTCTGTTGTACTTAATTTTGGTGTTGTTTCAGGTAAGTCAACAACAGTAGCAGGTGTCAGTTTTTCTCCCTCTGTTGTTACTTCTGTAAACGGAACAAAAGTTGTTCCATATTTTTGAGTTGTCTCAGTTGTAAATTCTGGTCTTATTCTTGTAGTCAAACCTGGTGTGATACTTTCTGTAACAATTTCAGGAATTGTAACACGTGTAGTAGTAGTTTCAGGAGTTTCTGAAATATATTTTGTAGTAGTTAATTTTTCTTTAATTCCTGTTGTACTCTCAATTGTAACACCTGTGGTAACAAATTCTGTTGTACCTAATTTTGGTGTTGTTTCAGGTAAACCGGCAACAGTAGCAGGTGTCAGTTTTTCTCCCTCTGTTGTTACTTCTGCTATCGGAACAAAAGTTGTTTCATATTTTTGTGTTGTCCCAGTTGTGAATTCCGGTTTTGTTTTTGTAGTCAAACCTGGTGTGATACTTTCTGTAACAATTTCAGGAACCGTAACACGTGAAGAAGTAGTTTCAGGAGTTTCTGAAATATACTTTGTTGTAGTTAATTTTTCTCCAATTCCTGTTGTACTCTCAATTGTAACACCTGTGGCAACAAATTCTGTTGTACCTAATTTTGGTGTTGTTTCAGGTAAGTCAACAACAGTAGCAGGTGTCAGTATTTCTCCCTCTGTTGTCACTTCTGAAACCGGAACAAAAGTTGTTCCATATTTTTGAGTTGTTTCAGTTGTAAATTCAGGCTTTACTCTTGTAGTAAAACTTGGTGTCGTAACAATTTCAGGAATAGTAACATACAAAGTAGTTTTTGGAATATATTGTGTTGTAGTAATTTCTGTGGTTTTTTCAGTTGTACCACTAGCGGTAACAAATTCTGTTGTAACATTTTCAAGAGTTTTGATTGTTGTTTCTGGCAAACCTACAATTGTAGCAGGCGTTAATTCTTGTGCTTCAGTTGTTACTTTCGAAACAGGTACAAAAGTTGTTTCATAACCTGGAGATGTTGTTACAGTTGAAATGTGTGAAACAATTTCAGGAGTTGTAATATGCGAAATAACAGTTTCAGTTGTATATTCTTTTATATGTTTTTTCGTCGTTTCAGTTGTAAGATTTTCAGCTTCAGTAACAAGTGTTTTACTTGTTGTTTCAGGTAAACCAGTAACAAGTTCTTTTGTTGTTATTTTGGAAGTTGGAACATAAGTTGTTTCGTATTTTTGAGAAGTTGTTTCAGTAATTAATGATTCTGGAGTCGTAAAAGGTGAAGTACTAGTTACTACAGTCATTTTTTCAGGATTTTCAACAGTTGTCCCTTCGCTTAAGGGTTTAACAGTTGTACTACCACTAGTAACAAATTCCGTTGTACCCAATTCTGTAGTAGTTAAGTTTTTTTTTACAGTTACAATTGATTTAGGTGTTGTTTCAGGTAAAGCAATAATAGTAGCAGGTGTTAGCTCTTCTACTTGTGTTGTTATTTTTGAAATTGGTATATAAGTTGTTTCATATTTTTTCGAAGTTGTTTCAGTATCTGGAGTTGTAAAACGTACAGTAGCACTTTCTGTTGTACCTTCTTTCATACGTTCGGTAACAGTCGCAAACGTAAATTCTTCAGACTTTATAGTTGTATCACTAGTAGCAACAAATTCTGTTGTACCTAATTTTGCTGTAGTTACGTTTTCTTTTTCAGTTACAGCAATTGTAGCAGGTGTTAATCCTTCTGTAGTAACAGATTTGAATGTTGTAACCGTTTCAGTAGTAAAACTAGTACTAGTTGGTGTTGTTTTTTCAACAAATTTTGTTGTTTCAGGTAAACCAATCACAGTTACAGGACTAGATTGATAAACTTCAGTTGTAAACTCAGGTTTAAGTCTTGTTGTTAAAACTGGTTCGGTCGTTGTTTCTGCTGAAACTGTAGAAATTTCTGGTACAATTTTTTCAGTTAGAACTTTGGTAGTAGCATGAACAAATGTAGTTTCTTCTGGATATTGTGGCGTAACTGTAACTACTTTCTCTGTTGTTGTTGTAACAGGAAAAACTAATTCGGTTTTTTCTGTTGTTGTAACAGATGGTCTACTTGTAAAAACAGTTCCTGGTTTATAAGTAGAACTAATTGTTGTTGCTGCTGTTATATTTTCAATAGGAATAGAAGTGTATAATTCGCTTTTAACAGTTGTGGTTTCAGCTGTTGCAGAAGTGTAAGGTGTCATTGTTTCAGTTGTTTTTTCAGAAATAGATTGTGTTGTTAATTCTGTACTTCCACTAGATGTTAGGATAGTAGGAATAGCACTAGTTTGTTTTGTTATTTGTGAAAAAGTCACAGTTTGTGTTTCAGTTAGTGTACCTGGTGTTGAAGCCATATCTGTTATAATTAAAAAACAAACAACAAAGTAAGTAAAAGTGTTTTATTAAAATTTTTAAATATAATACAAGTGACTATGGAGATGTTAGTAACATGTGCAAAATGAGAAGCAAAAGCTAACCACAACCAAAATAGTGAAAATAAGTAGAAATACAACTATATATACACAACAACTAAAAAATAAAATTGTGAGTTGTACATTTTCACAATTTGAAATAAGAGAAACCGTCAGTCATATTTGACAACAGCATTGAGCGTGAATATGACAAAAAAAAAGAATAGAGTGTTGCTATTTTTACAAATTTACAATTTTGTTAGGAAGAATATACAGTTAGATGATAAAAGCTGTAACACAAAATCATGATAAATGTTTTATAACATCAATAACTGTATTGTTACGATGTACTTTACCCTATAATTGTTGCGATGGAAAAGCTGTCCAGTTCAAATGGCTTTTTCCTTGTTAAATTTTTGCAATTATGTAGGATGGTAAAGGGAAGGAAATGGTTTGATAAAAAACAGCAACACATTTGTTGTAATCTTAAATCTAATAAACCCAGACTTGCTGGACTTACCTTTGATACAGGCTCCAGTTGTAGGATCACAGGCAATTCCAGGTGGGCAATGTTCACAGCCAGGTACAATTTTTGGTTCCTCACCTAATTCAATTTTATTTACCCAAGCTTTTACCTTTTGTTTGTAATACTTACCAACAATACATTGGCACCCATCACAAATTAAATTACTAGCACCACAATCAGAATGTTTTTGACATTGGCAAACTGTAAAATTTGGTTAGTTTTTGTTTGGTACTAAACAGATATGTTGTACCTTTAACACACACGGGTTGATGGTCTTGAACTTGGCAATCATGTGACTCGATACAAGGATTAGAAACTAAGCATGGATTGTGACATTTTCCATTGATACAAGCTTGTTGACCTGTGCAGTCCGTATGCTGATAGCATTTGATGTCTATGAAAAGCATTCGAATTAAACTGGTGCTAATATACAAACTACAAGTGCACGAACAAAAATCATGATTCAAAAAATACATACAACAAGCAAAAAAGCTGAAAACATAAGCTCAATGTTTACAAAAAACTACACTAAAAGACACCACAAGCACCCAACACCAAAACGCAAAACTACACAATATATACAACAAATATATACACCAAAAAAATGAATTCGATCAGTTCTCTCTGAGAACTTGAGTGATGATCCACACTAAACGCCATGCAAATGATGTCCATTTGTATTTTGGACCTTGAACCTCGGGTTGTATAAGAGGTTGTGATGCAGACGCAGAGTCGCTAACTTTAATTTTGTTTACCTGGATTTACTTTACAACCAATCTTTTCCTTTATTGTTTGGTTTAGTGGACACAGACATACAGGCTCATGGGCAATCACCTGGCATGTTACGTTGGTTATACAAGGATGGTAATGGAGGCAAGGATTAATACAAGCATTCTTTATACATGTTGTGTTAAGGGAGCAGTTACTAGGAACGGTGCAATAATTTGACTCAGGTTGTTCTGTACTGAAAACTGGTCGCGTACTAGTAGTACTAACTGGTTCTTTCGAAGTTGATAAAGCTTTAGCAGTTTCTGTTCTAGAAGCTGTAAAAGCGGTTGTCCCTTCAATTATTTTATCAGATTCTGTCGTAAAAGTACTAGATTCAAAAAATGTTGTTTCATAAAATGGTTGACCAGTTGTGGTTGTCATTTCTAAAGTAGTTTTAGGTAAAACCGAAGACAACATTTCTGATTCTGTTGTTACTAATTCTTTTTCTGTTGATACCGAGATTTGACTAGTTTTAAATAATTTTTGTGTAGTGTACTCTGACATTTCTATTTCAGAAATTGTTTCTGTAGTAAATTCTAGTTTTTCTCTTGTCGTTGAGCTTTCCGCAGTACTAATGTCTGTTATTTCTTTTGTGCTTTCAGTAGTAACAGTAGTAGTAGCTTTTTCAGAAACTTTTGTACTAACTTCAGGTGTAGTAACATGAAAAGTACTTGTTTCTGTTGTTATTTCTTTCGTACTTTCTGTAGGAACACTAGCACCAGATTTTTCAGAAAATTTTACTGTTTCAAAAGGTATAAATTCTGTTGTAGTATATTCTGGCTTTACTTCTGTACTTGACAAAGTTTCAGAAGTTGTACTAGTTTCTTTCGAAATTTCTGCTCCTTCTGCAGTAACACTAGCAGTAACAAATTCTGTTGTGGTAAATTCCGGTCTTATTTTTGTGCTAAAGAAAGGACTACCACTAGTTTCTGTTGCAATCTCTTTTACCAATTCTGTAGTAATAAAACTCGATTTTTCTCCAATTTCTGTTGTACCACTTGTAGTAATAAATTCTGTTGTAGGCATTTCTGGCTTTATTTTAACTGTTGTTTCAAGAAAACTAGTTGTCTTACTTTCTACTTCAGTTGTTAAATATTTTGTTGGACTTTCTGTTGCTTCAGGAGTATAAAATTTAGTTGTGGTTTCAGCTTCTGGCTTAAATCTAGCCGTCAAAGTTTTTTCAGAAATAATTTCAGTTGCTACTGTTTTTTCTGTAAAAATTTCAGAAGAATAAGTTGTCGTTTCAACAGATTTTGTACTTTTCTCTAATTCTAAAGTAGAAGAAGTTAATAAATTCATTGGAGTTTCAGTAGTACTAGAAGTAGAAAATGGCTTAATTGTTAAGAAAATTAAATCTGAATCTGTTAACATCTTTTCAGAAGTTGGTTTTTGAGTTGTTTGTGTTTCTTCTTCTGCTTTTGTTGTAGCAGAAATTTCAGTTTGTTCAGTACTAAACAATATTTTTTCTGTTGTAGGTTTTTCTGGTTTAATTGTTTGTTCTGTAGTACTAAATTCTGGGACCATTTTAGTTGTTTCAATTGTACTATATGGTTTGGTTGATATTTCTTCTTTCTGAGTTACTGGAGCAGTTTTTTCAGTAGTAATAATGGAAATTTGTTCAGTTGTGGTAAATATCTGTTCAGTGGGTGTTTCAACTTGCGTTTTGTTATTTTTTGTGACTGGTATAGTTATAGGTGTTGTCGTTTTAATAATATCTAGGTTAATTCCCCTTTCACGTGTTGTGCTGGTTTGGTTATAAGGTTTAGTAGTGGATGTGGGTTCAGTTAGGTTAGTAATTTTGGGAATGGCAGGAAAGCATTGTATTAACGCATTGCCTTCGTAGCCCTTTGGACAAGAACAATTGGCTTTGTGATTAATTGGTTGGCAGTTGGCGCCTTTGCCACAATTCTTGGTGCAAGGATCTATACATATGTTTCCAATGCAGGTTTGTGCTTGTGTACAATCGGAGTCCTGAGTGCAGGTAACTTTTGTCGCGTTATCAGCTGTGAATACATTATACAAGATACACACAATTTGAATTTATTTACAAGAGAGAGAGAGTGGTATTAGTAAAGTGCAGCGGTTAGATTAGTGTAAGTATAGTGAAAGATATGAAAATAGAAATACTGTTGTCCTGAGAGTGGAAGAGCAAAGTGAAAACAAACTGGAGAACACAAGTGGTAAACGGCTTGTCTTTGCAGCAGTTTATCTTTACTTGTAAGTAGATAACGACTTTGCATAGAAAGTTGTTGAATTACTGGCATACTGTAACCGAAAGCAACGTAACTCATCGTTCATTGATGTTTGTCGTCAAGCACTAAGAGTTTGCACCGAGAGTGTATGTTTACCTTTGAGGCATCCATATTTTGGGTCGGATATAAATCCGGGCGGACAAAACTTGCAAATAGGTCTATGATCTTCGACATAACAGGGCGTGTTCTCGGGACAGCTGGCAGTCGCACATGGATCTTCGCATCGGAATGCTCTGCACGCTTGGTGCGCCGGACACCCATTGTCTCTCAAGCAAATTGATAGCGAGGGATTGCAATTTTTTAAGCAAATACAAACGGGTTTGTGGTTTAAAACATCGCAGCCTTTTTCAGGCGGACAAGGTGATTTTTTCAACGCGGTACAAGGATTCTGACATACACCTTCAATGCACGCCTTATTCGCCGGGCATTGCTCATCTCTCGCACATTCGCTTATTTCTGGCGCACAAGCGATCTCTCCACGGTCATTGACCACAAAGCCGCTTTTACATACACATGTAGCTCGGTGATGGGACACTTCGCATTTCTTATTTCCGGTGCATTTAAACGCGGGGTTGGAACAAGGGTCGAAACATTCGCCAGAAGCGGCATTACATGCAAGTTCAGGAGGACAGTGACTATCTCTACGGCAGTGAGCAGGAGGAAGGAGAGGCCGCGGTTGCGAAGAGAGACATTTGGGGTCGGGTCGGCATTCAGTATTGGCCATACCCACGTGGCATTCTGGACAGGAGCACCGCGGCCGGTGCAAAACTGTCCGACAGAGGGCATTCAGGCCGCAAGCGCCGCGTAGTGTGCATGGATCTATGCACTGGTAGTTGATGCACGCCTTTTCGGTGGAGCATTCTAAGTCACTGTTACATTCGGCATCTAATTCGGGGTGGGCAAGAAAAAAAAAGAAAGCAATCGTAAGAAAACCGTGAAGGAAGTTTGGTTTCGGACAATACACAAACAACGCATGCGGCCGTGACAAGACAGTCAGAGGCTGAGAGAAATGAAAGAGGCCATCTCAACCGAACAAGCGGCAGTATTTACAAGCGCAGATGCGAGAAACCAATCCTAATGTACAGAAATTTATGTGAGAATGCTCCTTTCATAGTTCCCAATCTGACTTATCAGCCAACGGATCCGCTGCGATATCACCAAACGAATTTAACACAAGTGTGTGGAATGTGGAAAGGGCGTGTTGGGATCGTGTGAAAGGCAGATTGGAACCCTGAAGTGTACATTCCACATGTAGTGTAACACGCGACGCCATATTTACAATATATACGCCGATCAAACGCAATAACCTAGACCATATACTCCACAAACACAAAATCTTGCTACAATTTTATATTACGAGTGTTATTGTGAATTAACGTGCAGACTTTTTGTACACAGTGTATTAATTTATGAGATACATTTCTAATGCACAATTGCATTAGTTCAGCGGGAAGCCTATGTACTGTATACAATGTTTGTGATTCTTGGAATTGTGTTATTGTGAAACTTTGCTTACCCCTTGTACATTCTACTTCAGGCCGACCTGTATGTCCTGGCAAACAACGGCAAACAAAGAACGCCTGCTCGCGAATACATTCCGCGTTCTTACCACAACCTTCCGTACGACAATCTACCACATTTCTTTCCTCTACAGTACCTAAACAACAACAAACATTTATTAGTTAGAAAAAATATCTTCATTCTTTACTTTTGCTAAATTAATTGAGCCAAGAGATCTAGAAAGTATCTTTTGAGTGTCTCAACGACGTCATTATATTGATAAGCAGCGTTGAATCGTTCGCGTTATTAGCGTTTTTTCTACCTAATAATTTACAACAAAATGTTGGAAACTTTGTTTAATCTCTCTGCCTAAAAACAGCAAGAGCCGTTTTTTTTGATGTGCTTAATTTCTGGTATTTTGGTCAACACGCTTGGACATTATAATTCGACCACATAAATAATAATTATTTATAGTTGCCCAATTTTTTTATACAATCTTAAAATAAATTTAAAATTTTTGAAAAATTGTGTAGGGTTTTGAAAGATACTCTTTCTCGTGTTAGGCATGAGAAACTACTTGTTTTTGTTAAAGATCTGAACACTATAGGTTTAGTTCTGAAGAAATTTCGTTTTTCTGTATTAGATGTCTTTGTTCAATTAATTGACAAACTAAAAAGACTTACATTCTATCGTTGGGTCGCCTTTAGGTAGATCCGCTGGACAGAAACATTGAGTCTCCTTTCCTTTAACAATCCTACATTGAGCTCCAATTCCACACAATTTCTTTTTACATAAATCAACTAATTCGGGTTCACAGACACAACCTCTGTTAGGGTCTCCAACACAACCCGGCAAACAACTACACTCATATCTTCCATTGATATCTTTACATTTCGTGTTAGCCCCACACGGGTTCTTCAAACACTCTTCATTTCCACCCTTTTTACATTCAACTAAAGCATTACCAAACAATCCTGGAGGACATGAACAGTGCGGTTTGCGGTCAATAACCCGACACTGAGCATTAATTCCACAAGCTTTATTTTCAAGACATGGATTTCGGCAAGCGCCATCAGGACTGCATCTTTTGTTACTTTCACAGTCTGTATCTAGCCGGCATTCGTAGGGCTTACATTCAACTTTAGGGTCTCCCTGGTATCCATCAGGACATAAACAGACTTTTCTTCGGTCGGTTGCTTGACAAATTGCGTTTCGGCCACAACTATTCGGATCTTTACAGACGTTAACACATTTTTTATTTCGACAAATTTCAGAAGAAGAACAATCGTTATTTGAACGACAACCAGGGAAACAAGAACCTCGAGTACAGATTTGTCCACGAGCACAAGGAGATTGAGTTGAGCATTTGTTCCGACATTTGCCAGAAGCACAAGTTTCTCCACAGGAACAGTCTTTTGAAGTGCGACAAGATTTAGTACAGTAACCGAGCTCATCACACTCACAAGTGCCATCACATTCGGTTACAGCTTTAGTGCATGACACTAAAGGATTTCCTAAAAAGTTTGAAGGGCAACTACATTGGGCAACATGGTTTTTAACTTTGCAGTCGGCACAGATGCCACAAGTTGTGTTATAATCGCAAGGATCTGTAAAATAATTAATTTAAAAAAATTTTAAAGTGTTAGGAGAGACTTACTTTGGCATTTGTTATTAATACAAGCTTGGTTTTGTGGACATGACGAGTCGCTACGACACCCAATTTCACAAAGTCGGTTTTTACAAACTTCATTGATACTACAGAAGTCATCAGAATTGCAAACTGTTCGACAAACACCTCTTACACATTTTTCATCAGATAAACAATTGTGGTCACTAAAAAAAATTGTTTTTTTGCTTGTGGAAAACAAAAATGTGATAATCTTACGTTCTACACATTTTCTGGCAAACAGCGTCATAACAGACATGTCCTTGTACACACTCAGAGTCAACACTACATGGTTGTACTGGAAATCGACAATACTCTAACGGATTTCCTACAAGAGGCTGTGGGCAAGTACACAGTTTATTATGATTGATAACTGCACATTCTGCGTTTGTTCCACAAGCTGTAGGTGAAGCACAAACATCAACACATTGATTTCCTAAACACTTAAACTCAGGAGAACATCCTGAGTCACTTCTGCATCCTATTGAGCAAGTCAATCCTTCACAAATTTCTCCGTTCTTACAGTCATCATCTCTGCGACAAATCGGTTTGCAAACACCCGTATTCAAATCACATCTCTCATTATTGAAACAACCGGAATCAGACGAGCACAGTGTTTGACAAGACTGCTCAATACATACATTGCCAGGATCACAATCTCTGTTTTGAGTGCATGGCTGAGCAGGTGCTCGGACACACCCGATTTTGGGAGTCGGATTTGGAACGAAGCTTGTACCACACGAGCAAGTTGCTCGGTGGTTTGAAACTGTGCATTGTGCATTGAGACCACAAGGATTTTCTAAACAAGGATTTACACATTTGTTGTTTCTGCAAGACTCGGTTCCGGTACAGTCATCATCGTTGTGGCACCCAAAAATACACATATTGTGGAGACAGATGTGGCCGAGGAAACAGTCGTTATCTACTCGACATGTTAGAATGCAATTTCCTTTAAGACACTTTTCGTTAAATGCACAATCATTATCAACTTTACATTCCGGATGGCATAAATTTTCACGACAGATGTAGCCAGGAGCACAATTTTGATTCGAAGAACAGGAAATTGGGACTAAATACAAGAAATGAGTTAGATAATTTGTGAGAGAACAAGGAAATTACTTACGTCTGAAACATTCAATATCCTGGTTTCCGGTGAATCCCGGAGGGCAACTACATTGTTTTAAATGATTGTTAACTCTGCATTCAGCATTCATGCCACAGGCTGACCGTAAATCACAAGGATTAAGACATTGACCTTGGAGGCATTGTTCAGTCGGAATGCACTCTTCGTTAGTTTGACAAGGAGCTACAAAAGAAACCCTCAAGCATGTTTCCCAAATTTTTAACAAGACTTACGTCTGCAGATATCGCCGTAACAATAGGTGTTAGCTGGACAATCTGAAGTATGTCTACACGAAACAGGTTTTGGTGTACAACCTAGACTTAAATCACCTGGATTTCCTTGATAACCATTCCGACAACTACAGTGTCCTTTATGATCAACCGCAATACACTCAGCATTAGGACCACAAACTGTTCTCTCGCACACATCTCTACATTTATGTAAACCATTTGATTTGTCGCATTTAGCAACACTTGGACAGTCTTTATCTGAGTTACATTCAACTGGAGGTCGACAACCTTCATTATAAGGGTCTCCAACTAAACCTTGTGGACACTGACATCTGAAAGAACCTCTCGAGTTGTGACAACGAGCTTTAGGTCCACAAGGGTTATCCGCACAGAAATCTATAAGCCGGCAACCAGAATACGGATCTCCTGTATACCCAGGTTGGCAATAACAAACTTGTTTATGGTGTTCAGCTGAACAGAGAGCATTCCGCCCACAAGGATTGTTAACCAAACAAGCTATCTTGCACATGTATTGGTCACAGAGTTTGTCGTTTGAGCATTGATCACTCGACTCGCATTCGACATGTTGACAACCGAGTTTATCATCATTTGGATTTCCTTTAAATCCGATTTTACAAATACAAGAAGCTTCGTGGTTTTGTGAGACGCATTCAGCGTTTCGGCCACAAAGAACACCTTCACAGACATCAATACATTCATTTTGGCCAATTGTATTTGCCAGACATTTTTCAGTGAATGAACAGTCGTCATTTGCCCGACACTTAAATTCTTGTGTACAAATATTGTTTTGGCAAAATTGGAAATCAGGACATGACGAATTTGATTTACAAGTCGGTTGGCAAATTCCTTGAATACACAACTGGTCTGAAATACACTCCCGAGATGATGTACACACCGAAGTACAAATTCCGTTGTAACACTGAGATCCTGCAGGACATTGCGTATCGACAGCACAGTACTGAACAGGAACACAACCTAGGTGTGGGTCACCAGTTGTACCAGGTTGGCAGGAACAAACACCTACGTGGTTATTCGGCCGACATTCTGCTCTCTGACCACAGGCATTTACCAAAGAACATGGATTCACACATTTTGAGTCGATACAAGTCTTGTCCTGGGAACAATCATTGTTGTCTTCACATTCAATCGGTATACAATTGTGTTGGGAGTCTTCTCGTGTCTTTGAGGAACATTTACAGGTAGCTTCGTGATTTAGTGGGATACATTCAGAGTTTCGGCCACATGCGTTTGGATTTTCACAAGGATTTCGACAGAAATTGTCAACACAAGTTGCAGATGAAGGACAGTCGGTATCAGTGAAACAGTCTCCAGGTTTGCGGCAACCTCCAACAACAGGGTCACCAACAAGGCCTTCACCACAGACACAAGTAAAACCACCTTCGTTGTTCAAACACGTTGCAGATTTATGACATGGATTTGAAGATCGGCATTCGTCAATATCAACACATTTGTTATTTATTAGGGTGTAACCCTCAAAACAGGTACAATATGCTTGGTGGTCTTGAGTGAGACACGTTCCTTTACCACAACTAATCTGGTCGCAAGGATCTAAACAAAATCAATAATAATAATTTATATTTAAAAAATTTTTGAAAACTTACTTAGACACTTGTTGATTTCGGTTTCACATCTTC
Organism: Tribolium confusum; assembly: GCA_029207805.1. Taxonomy (NCBI): domain Eukaryota; kingdom Metazoa; phylum Arthropoda; class Insecta; order Coleoptera; family Tenebrionidae; genus Tribolium; species Tribolium confusum. The sequence goes on along the minus strand of JALGAY010000006.1, from coordinate 29,178,071 downwards.
TATCAGAAGCACAATCTCTATCTTCTAAACATTCGACTTTGAAACAACCCAATTTGGTGTCAAACGGATCTCCCAAATGGTTTGCAGGACATGAACAAGTTAATTTGTGACCAAAAACATTACAAACTGCGTTAGGTCCACACCTGACTTCTTCACACGGATCTTGACATTTCCCAGTTTTACAGACAAGATTATCAGCACAATCAGTATTTCTTCGGCATTGATTTGGTGAGAGACACCCAGGTTCAATAAAGGGATCACCGACAGTTCCTTCGGGACAGACACACCGGTACGAGCCTTTCTGATTTTGGCAGACAGCAGTAGGATGGCAAGGATGGTCTTCACATTCGTTTATATCTTCGCATCCTTGTGGTGTTCCAATAAATCCTAAGCCGCACTTGCATTGTCCTTTGATACAAATTTGGGAAGAACGACAGTCGGAATCAACAGAGCATCCAGGTTCACAAAGACCTCTCAAACAGACTTCTCCAGGAAGACAATTATTATCACCATAGCAGACTTTAACACAGGCACCATTTTCACATCTTTCTCCAGTTGCACAATTTGTGTTATCGTGACATTGAAATGAGCATTGATTTTTTAAACAGGTGTAACCACGAGGACAGTTATTTTTGCTTTGACAAATTAGAGGAATTCTTATGCAACCCTCGTTAGGTGTTGGGTTACCCTCAAAGTTTTCAGGACAGGTACAAATAGTTTTGTGATTTTTGCAAGAGCAAATTGCGTTGGGTCCACACGAGCCTTCAAGGTGGCAAGGATCTTGACATTTATTATTGACACAGGCTTGGTTTGAAGGACAATTTTTGTTATTGCGACAGCCAATAATACACATTCCGTTGATACAAGCTTGGTCTTGTCGACACTGACTGTGACTACCACACGGAATCATACATATTTTTTCCAAGCATTGTTCTCCAAATGAACAATCTTCGTTATTTCGACAAACAGCTCGGCATTGTCCACTAAAACAAACTTCATTTCCACAGTCTACATCAGTGTTACACGTTGTTGCAATTCTGACACAACCATCTTGTATTCCATGAGGTCCAGGAATAAATTTAGCTGGACAATTACAGACAGGTTTACGATTATCAACTGTACAGATCGCATTAGGACCACATTGGTATTGGTCACAAGGGTTAACACACTTTCCATTAAGACAAACAGCTCTCGAAGGACAATCTTTATCTCCATTGGGACAATCTCCTTCCGGTCGACAACCCGCAGTGAAAGGATCTCCGATCGTATTTGGAGGACATTTACAAGTATGTCCAAAATTAGTGGCTTCACAAATTGCTGAAGTGTGACAAGGATTAGGGTTACACACTTCAACAGGTACGCATTCAACTTCAGCGAGAGGATTTGGACTGTATCCTGGAGGGCACTGACAAATCGCTTTGTGGTTTTCTGCAATACACACAGCGTTTGTTCCACAAGATTCTTCGTCACAAACATCATAACAGGTATGAGTTAATCTGTTACAAAGTTGGCTCGGTGGACAATCAATATTGTAAACGCAAGGAACTGATTTACAACCTGCATGTGGGTCAGTTGGATCACCTACGAATGATCCTGGAGGACACTGACATTGCGGCACGTGGTTATTTGTAACACAAACAGCATTAGGACCACATGAAACGAAATCACAAGCTGGTTTGCATACAAGCACATCGGAATCTCCGTGTTTAGTACAGGTTTCATGTTCGGAGCATTGAGCATCTGTTGTACATTGATTTTGCATGATTGGTTTACAACCGTTCCGGTCTTTGGGATTTCCGGTAAACCCGGAAAGACATTGGCATTGTCCTTTATGTGATTCAGCAATACACGCAGAGTTTATAGGACAAGTGAAATGTGAACAGACTGGGACACATTTAAGAATTCCAAGAGCATCAGGTTGACACGCAGAGATTGGTTGACAATCCTGGTCGGTATTACAATCAGGTACTGAAGGTTTTTCACAAGAAGACGAAACAGGGTTCCAGATGTAGTCATCCCGACAGGCACAAGTCGGATGTCCAGCTGAGTCAATTTTACAAATTTCATTTAAGCCACAAGCGACAGTTTCACACGGACTTATACATTTCTGAAGACCAGAAACATCAACTGAGCAGATTGTTCCAGGTTTGCAGTCACGATCATGTTCGCATTCTCTTTGATTGACTCGTTCTTCCGGTTGGCATCCTAGATTTAAATCACTTGGGTCTCCGTGGTATCCCGGAGCACAAATACAAGACGATCTGTGATTCTCAGAAAGGCAAAGTGCATTAGGACCACACTGGATTTTACTACAAGCGTCCAAACATTTTCTCACACCTTTACCTAACTGGAAACAGATTTCGCCATCTTGGCAATCAAGATCACTAGCACAGCGACCCTCAGTCGTGCATCCTTTTCTCAAATCATTTGGATTTCCGATATAACCAGGAGGACACAAGCATTGACCATCATGACAGTTAGCTCGAGGACCACACTTGATTTTTTCACACAGGTTTTTACAACGACCTCTCTCACAAGAGTATCCAGAAGGACAAAGGACTTGATCGTTACAAGAACATGTTTTGACATCTTTACAGATACCTCCTTGAACTTGAGAGCACATAATAAAGGGATTTCCAGCGTAGTTTTCTTTGCAACGACAATCGTAACTTCCGATTGTGTTAATACAGACAGCACTTTGACCACAGACGTTACCACTACATTCGTCGATGTCATGACAACCGATAAAGGGATTTCCAGTAAAGCCTGATTGACAAAGACATTGAATATCGTTGTAGCTTTCTCTACATTCAGCATTTTTCCCACAAGTAGTTGAATCACAGGTTTTGCGCTCAACTTGTGAACAAACTTCATACGGATTTCCGGTGGTTCCTGAATTACAAACACATTTGTTTGTGGTTCCGTATTCGCAATGAGCGTTTTGTCCACACGTTGGGATACAAACAGGTCCAATTATAGCTACAGAAAAAACATTTTTATAATTTTGTTGTTCGTGTGGTGATGGTGGGGTAACTTACGAGGCATACAAATGAGTTCAGGTGTACCAATAAAGAACGAGTCGCAAACACACTGATTTGTGTCTTTATCACAATGAGCACCAACTCCACAAATGACTCCTTCACATCTTTCTTTACATCTTCCTCCAATACAAACGTAGGGCTCTTCACAAGGGTTTGAAGCTGAGCAAAGGTCAGTTGTACATTTTCCTCCAGGAAATGGATTGCCCATGAAACCTTCAAGACATTTACAGGTTGGACCTAAATTAGTAGGAATACATTGAGCTCCTGAGGCACAAATAACGCCTTCACAAACTGCAAAAACACACTTAGATTTCAAATTTTATCTTTTGGAAAAACTTACCAGAGATACATTCGCCTTGTGAATTTTCTGCATAACCAACTCGGCATCGGCACCAAGCAGCGTGATTTTCTGGTTCACAGTACGCATTAGGGCCACATGTTAGTGCCCCACAAGGGCTAATACAAGTTCCTTCAACACAAGCTAAAGTATGGGCACAATGTTCATTTGACTGGCATTGAGATTTTCCTGTTCCTGTTTCAATAATACAACCACCTTTGTATGGATCTCCTGTCATTCCTCGAGGACATATACATTTATAACTGCCTTTTTGATTAATACATTGGGCACCGTAAGCACAAGGTGTGTCTGCACACTCATCTACGTCAACACAGCCCTGAAGAGGATTTCCCTTGTAACCTGCTTCACAAAGACACTTTGGAGGATCACTGGGAGTACATCTGGCATTAATCCCACAAACAAATCTTTCACAAGGGCTTTTACACCGGTTGTTATCTTGAGGATCTGTGAAAAACGGTGGTGGACAAACGCATTCTCCTGGTTGAACACATTTTTCATTAGCTGAGCATTCATTATCATGGATACACCTTTTCTGAGCTGGTGAGCATAACCCATTGTATGGTTCTCCACTGTATCCTCTTGGACAATGACATTCGTATGACCCAATTGAATTAACACACTCAGCTCCGTATCCACATACTTGTTTGCCTTCTACACATTCATTGATATCGATACATGACCCATCTTGGACTGTTTTAAATCCTTTAGGACAGGCACAGTAACTCACACCTCCGGTTATTGTAATACATTCAGCTCCATTGGGACAACTACCATCAGGCTCACAACTTGCCAAAACGCAATTACCATCTGTGAGTTTGTAAGGAGGTTGGCATCGACAGTCCGGACTGTTACACTCCAAACATTCCAAAAACGGATTTCCGTTAAATCCAGGAGGACACTGACAGTCGTAACTTCCAGGCAGGTTTTTACAAATTGCGTTAATACCACACGCTGGTTTATCTCGGAATTCTGTACATTCATCAACATCTCGGCACTTTCCAGTATTGTGGTCACGGAGGTACCCTTGGACACAGATACAAACACTACCACCAACAAAATCATCAGCGATGCATTGTTCACCAGGTGGGCAAGGCTTAGAATCGGAACAACTAAACGGAATTTCGTTTTTGGCACATCCTGTTCTGTACGGATCACCAGTGGTGCCTCCAGGGCACTGACAAGAGAAACTTCCAGGTTCGTTTTTACAAATTGCACCGAGTTGACATGGATTACCGGCGCATTCGTCGATATCGACACAACCTAGGTTAGTACCAGTGAATCCCGGTTGGCATATACACTTAGCTTCCTGGTTGACAAGCATGCATTGTTCGTTTGGTCCACATTTAGTAGCTTCACAAGGATCTAGAATATTTTTTTAGAGAAGTTTTAGTAAAATTGAGGGGTACGTACGTCTACATTCGTTTCCAACATTAGGTTCAGGACACAAGCACCGTTTTTTATGGTCACAAATTGCATTTCCTGGGCAGTCAGAATCTGAATTACAAGTCACAATTTCGTTACATTTGGTTCTAGGATCAGGACTTGGAACTGATCCTTCGGGACATTTACAACTAAATGAACCAAGAGTGTTTTCGCAGAGAGCACCAATTCCGCAAGAATTAGGTTTAGAACATTCGTTTATGTCATCACATTGGATTGAAGGGTTTCCGGTGAAACCTTGAGGGCATTGACAGGCAAAAGTTCCTGGTAAGTTTGTACAAAGAGCGTTTTTGCCACAACGGCCGCTTGGACCATTAATTGCATCACATTCGTTTATATCTAGAAAAAAATAATTAGATTTGAAGGAGGTATTAGGTTTTGGCGAAGTACCAATACAGCCGGCTGCAATATCATGAGGGTTAAAAGTCCACCCATCTTCGCAAATACAGTAAGCTTCTTGACCATCAGGTTTACAATAAGCGTGATCACCACATTTTACATCTTCACATGGAGCTTTACATTGTACCATTGGTGGTGCTCCAACAAAACCATTTTCGCAGTCACAATGGAAACTACCAATTGTGTTTGTACAAATTGAGTAAGGACCACAAGGTTGGGCTTGACATTCATCAATGTCCACACAGACTGATCCTTTAGCCACAAAACCTTTTTGGCAAAAACACTGATTTTCAATACATTCAGCATTATTTGTACAGTCGAAATTCGATTTGCAAAGAATATTTACGTCTTTCTAAAATTGTAATTTTGGGTTAGACTAAAGATTTAGTGGGGTTGAGAAGTCTTTACTTGTTCACAAGCAATTTTCGGTGATGGTTTTCCTTGGTAGCCTTGTGGGCAAATACAGTTATATCCTGGTACAGCATTTTCGCAAATAGCGTGTGTTCCACATGGTTTTTCAAGAACTTGACACTCATCAATGTCTACACATCCTTTGAAAGGATCACCAGTGTAATCCTCTTTGCAGGTACAAGTGAAACTTCCTAGTGTGTCTTTACAGACTGCATTTTCTCCACATGGATTTGTATCGCACTCGTTTATATCTGAGGATAAGTTTAAAACATTTTGTCGAAAAATTCTTATAATTTTTAAGAAGAAAAACCTATAGAAGATAGACTGAAAGAAACAGAACAGGTAAAGACAAGATAAACACATATACAAAAGAAACCAGATCTGAAATTGAAACTGGGATTAAACATAAGTGTACAAAAACATTGTATACAGTACAGTTAGGCTTGTAGATAAAATTCTAGTGTTATGGGGAAAATAATAAATAAATAAATAAAATCATTAATAACTAAAGATAATACGAGTATAGGTCTAGGTATAATCTTAAATCTACGATCGAAACGAACTAGAAGTGGTTAAAAGTGTAGCAAAAAGGCAAAGCTTAAAAAATATATCGACTAACTTTCGCAATAAAGTTGTCCCTGTCCTGTAAACCCTTGTGGGCATATGCATTTATATGAACCGGGAACGTTAATGCATTTAGCGTTTATCCCACAAGCTCCAGACCTTCCACATTCATTAACATCCACACAATCTTCATTTCCTGATCCTGTGTATCCTTCAGGACACAAACAGGTGTAACTTCCGTTAGTGTTGACACACTGTGCAGTCGGCGCGCAAGGATTCGAGCTGCACTCGTTAATATCTAGCGATTGTTAAGCGTTAGCTCGTTAACTCGTTAGAAGAAGAAAGATTTTCTTAGTAATTAAGGCACTTGCAGCTAGATTAATATTGTTAGCTACAAATACCTTTTGTTAATTAGTGTTAATCAATTTTTGTACAAGAAAATCAGTCTTCACGTGTTTGTTTCTTGATGACACCATATTTACAAATATTTACAAATTTCTTGTAACAAATACCTGTACATGCAGTTAACGGATCTCCGATAAATCCTGGAGGACACGCACATCGGTAACTTCCTTCGAGATTCGAACAGATAGCGTCGCGGCCACAAGGATTCGCTCGTGAGCATTCATCCATATCGGAACATCCAATCGTGTAAGGATCACCCTCGAATCCTGGCGGACAGTGACACTGTCTTCCACCTTCTAAATTTGTGCAGATTGCTCCAGGACCACAAGCGTTCGGATTTTCGCATTCATTTTGATCAACGCAACCATCAAAAGGATTACCAATGAATCCTTCAGGGCATAGACAAGTGTAGTTACCGGGTGTGTTCTGACAGAGAGCGTTTTGGCCACAAGCGTTCGGTTGGGCACACTCGTCGATATCTGTGAGAGAAATTAGAAAGAGTCTGGAAGATGTTTTGGGGTATTACCAAGACATTGAACTTCTCCGTCTCCTTGAAATCCGGGGTTACATTTGCAAAGGAAGTTGGCTGGGAGATTACAACACCAAGCATTTTCTACACACCTTGAGGCAATTGCGGGATCCTCGCATTCGTTAATGTCTGAAATTTTTTGTTTGGAAAGTGTGAGGTTTATTACATCCCTTTTAATGCTCTGTCAGTTCGTGAAATGACTATAAATACGTATTTTGTCTCTAACGGTAAATCAGTATACAATGCAGTAATATGTCAATCAAAGAAAAGCTCGAAATTTTGGATGAGTTAACTGGTCATCTCATAAAGCTCGGTAAGAGCAATGTCCGCTCGAGATCAACGAACTAAGTTTGCGGCAGTAGTTGACGCGATATTTTTCATTAGCGGAAGAAAACACTGATGATGGCGCCGTATAAACGAAACTTGTTTAAGAGAAATTTTTTTAGGATATTGTACTGTTATTACAATGAGTACAATCAAAGAGCTAACCGTTACGTCCCTTCACTCATTAATAATTTTATTTACTCCCGTTAAAGTCAATAAAATGGTTTATCGTCGTTTCTTGCTGTTACAATAAAACAATTTGTTTTGGAAAAAAGGACCACAAGCAGGGCTGTAATTTGTGGCTTCTGAGCATGCTATAACAACCTACTAAGAATGCGTAGGTTCGAGTTACACTAAACTCAGAGTAAAAAGTACTACCGCATTCCGTCTTGGATCATTAAGTCCATTTTGCACTTCTTCAAATCAACTACTGTACCCCTTCATTACAAAAATCTGAATTAGGCAAGTCCCGTTAATCGCATATGATTTATGAATACCCGGTTATCGGTTTTGGCAAGGTTCATTGACCATTCTATTTGAATACGCAAACACTAGTCTTTAGAAGGCATTTTACTAGATCCAAGATATCCTTTCCAGGGGTAAGAAGAATCCGAATTGAAAGCGAAGCATTCCTGGGCGCTAAGTATAGTCGAGCGGCCGTGAGGAAGGTCGTGACTGCGATATTGAAGATTATATGCCATGTTCATAAAATTCACTAGCTGGTTTTCATTTCACGACTAACAGTAAAACTCGACCGCCGATGGGAGAATTATACAATGATTTATTACTTACCCTCACAGTGGAAACCATCGCCTTGGTAACCAGGGTAACAAGTACATGAAAAACTACCCAAGGTGTTGGTACAATGTGCAAAGACGTCACAAGGACGATATTTACACTCGTTCTCGTCTGGAAAGAAAATTAGATGCCAATATTAGCTATTGTTGGGCAAATTAGCTTTAGCCTTGAACAGACAGTTAAACAGATTTTTTAGAGACGAGCTAGTTAATTTTGATTTATTATTCTTTTACTTAAAGCGTGATAGGTTTTATGAAGGTGAAGGATAAAGAAAACAGGATATATTAAAAGTACCAAAAGGAAGTATGAATAATTGAAAAAGAACCGTATATGTAATAAAATTTTATTTAGATTTACAGAGATGTAAACTTATATAAAGTACTGTTTTTAATTTTCATTTATTTTTTTATAAACAAAATATCTATTATTGTTAACTACAGTTTTTCTAAAAAAATTAATATCTTTAAGGACTTCTTCGTGTGCGTTCGGTTTTTGCCTAAATTTTTTCTTAAATTAATTTTCCTTTTCTTTAAGATGTTATATAAAAGGATATAGTGTAGTATAATAAAGAAAACAAAGATATGTGTAAAAATGACAAAAGGAAGTCAGAATAATTGAAAGAGAACCGTAAACGTAATAAAACTTTTATTGAGATTAAATCGTTTATTCCTAACTGTTTCTGGCTGTTCAAGTTGGTCTAATAATGAGAGAATTTTCTGTTTAGATTTTGCAAAAGAACAGAATCATGTTTAGTGTGCGAATAAATGACATTTAATTGGTTGTCGTGACTGATTGAGATCTTGATGTTATCAAAAAGAGTGTACAGTTTTAATTACCTGGAACTTCACAATTGCACCCTCCATATCCATCATTACAATGACATTGTCCGTCTAGACAGACACCGTTTTGGCATGAGGATCCATCTTCTTGATGACAGTCATCTGGAAGAAGAGAATTGTTGAGCGACAATACAATTTATTATAGAAGGTTAAAAGGCACTCGGTTTAAAAATAGTAAAACAAAAGGACCCCTCGGAGCTCGGATACATAAAATTAGAAAAAAATCAAGTAGAATAGCTCACGATCTCGTGAATATTGTTGGTGTTGTTGGAATGTAAACAAACGAGATAAGTAATGAGCTTTGGGGGGGAAATTTTTGCATTTGTTCAATTAATTGCTCCGTTATTGTGGAGATGGGCAAGTTCAAGAGCGTTCGTGTTGGCCTCTGGGTTTGGAAATTACAACGGTTCTTGTTTTCCCAATGAAATTAATCAGTTGCTAGTTATCCTTGTGGTAGGGCGCCCACTGATCCTCTGGAAGGCAAGCTTGTTTTTGTACAGTATCAGCGTTTGCTGGACATTGTTTTGTCTTCGTGCACATGAATCATTCATTGGCATTTAAATGGCGAGCTTTTGTTCAAACACAGACAAGGGAATATATCTTGGGATGTTCAGAGAGCTTTCGATTTCTGTTCTCGGCAATTTATTGCTTTTGTTTCAATAAAAATGCAATTGGCCTTGATGCTGAGCGATTTATAGCTTCGACTACTTTTTCAAATTTCTCGTTTTTAATCACGAAATTCGCTATGCTTTACTCTGGATGAAAAGGCGTAATTCATGCAAATTGGTTACAGTGTTGCAAGCTGATTGCTGTTTTGCAACGACTCTATTTGCTCAATTCATAATTAAATCAGGTTTCAACTCGTGTTAAATTTTTTCCAAATTTTGTTAACTACTACTTTCTTTTTCAAAAAAATTATGAATCAGAGGATGTAACGTGACAACTTAATAACATATCACACGCTGAACAACATAATGAATAATTATTATTATGTAACTATCACCGTGAAGATCTTCCTTCAGAATATTGTTCTACATTATAATATATGAAATTAAGTTCAAGTTTGCTAGATCACTATAAGGAAATCAACAATATTCTTCTAGTTATAACAACACTGATATTAACACTTGAAAGAAGCTGCTTCAAAGGAATTTCATTTTCCTGCTAATCCAATTGTGCTAGTTTCTTCTAACACGCAAAAACTTTTTTACGAATATCTTTATACAGATCTAATTTCTAAACCATTTGTTATTTAAATTTCAACCTGCTTTATCTTGAAAAATAATAAACATGATTACAAATAGAAGTATGTACATATATCTTTTCACTATTTGCTATTAAATTTACAAAAGAAGCATTTTGATTTTTAAAAGTTTTTTTATATCATTTATTATTGTACCTATAGCTTTTTGTACTTTTTTGGTTTTCTATTTTATAATTTTTTTTTTAAGATTCCTTTAATAAAATGTTAATTTTATTTTTTTTACAGATTGACCGAAGAACTATCTGACATTATATCAGGTTTTTCTAAAGGTGCGCGTTGCCTTAGTATGCTAATAGTAAAGCTTTTCCTAAGCATTAATTTAAAATATTTATTAAAACACCATTTTTAATTGTTGAATTTAGAATGTTACAGAGATTTTTAGTTGATTTTGACTTATTGTCAATTGAAATTCACAATATTTTGAATCCTTCCGCTAATTTACACTGTTTTTCCTTCATTTGTAAATGTCTCGTTTTTTTGTTTTACTTCTTTTAAATAAACACTTTTTTTATAACTTTTTGTTTTATCTTTTACCACATAATTGCTTTATTTTAACTGTTACGTTTGTTATTAAAATTATTTTTTATTCTAGATAAGCAAGTCTAACTGAGCATTTCTGAGAAATGTGCAAACCGAGCTTTGTTTACTCATTGTTCTAGTATTTATCTTTATTAATAATAATTTCCAATTTCGTCATGTATTTCATAAGTTGTTCGTGCATTTAACCTTTCAATGCAAATAGTATAAAACCTTCTATACTCGAGTATATCTAACACTCCCATAATTTAATCTCGGAATCAAATTGTCTTGAAACGGTTATCTGTTATTTTTCTCTCGGATTTCCAAGTCGCGTTGGTGTAATCTATCCCGCAGCCTTGAAACCTCTGTTAGGGTTCTCGTTAGTAGCAAAAAATGCCTTCATCCAGTCTCCTAGTCTCGATAAAATACAAGCCAACTACGGTGGTCGAGTAATTGAGAACTAGGAAATCCAGTAGTACTTAAAGTGTTCTTATTGATATTCTTGAGATAACACCCGTTTTGTCCATGTTTAGCCACGCTGGAAGCTTCCATTTGACAAATAAGAAAACGTTAACAACTAATAGAAAAACCAGCAAGAATTTTGCAAATCTACACCGGAGAAAAGTGGCAAATTCTTGCTTTGATGCATCGAGGATTAGATTACGTACTAGATACGCACTAGTGGAAAAGAATTTTTTTTACGTACTTGTACATTTTAGTTTGTCGTTTAGTTCGTCAGAGCCTAAAAAACAATTCGGTACTCCATCGCAGAGCTTTGATAATTCGAATAATTGTAAAACGTCCGTCGATTCATTTACTTGACAACCAAAGTATCCGTCCTCTAGATTCAGAAAAAAGATTTCTTGTTTTATACCAAATCCAATCCCGCTAAAGGACTGGGCAGTCTGAAACAAACAACAAAAAAAATTAGAATTGTTGGCCAAAATGACAATAATATAAGTAGAACAATGACAATGAAACAAAGTATTGTATATCAAAAAATCAGCGATAGTTTTAAACAGTCTTATATGTACAACAAAAATTGACATGTACAACTAAAATTAGAACAATTAAAACTGTCGAAATTATAACAATTTAAATTAGACAATGTTATTAGACTTGTAGAGAAAATTGAGCTAGTTTTAGAACAATCTTACTTGTACAACAAAAACTGTCTTAATAAACAACTAAAATTAAGACATTTTTAGTTGTACAAATAAAATTATTATTAATTTTAGTTGTACCGGCTAGAATTAGATTAATCTGGTTAACATTAATAATATAAAAAACTATGGTACTGTTGGTAGTCATAAATTTCTAATAGTCTCATTGGCTGCAACAATGGCACTTACTTTAAAAGACAAATAAGAAAACACCAAGTTCTACCAACTAACAAAATTATTTCAACTGTTTTCTGTGATTTGTTAACTATAACATTTGAACATAAGCAGGAACAACACCAATTGAAAAAACAGTTGTACAAATAAAATTTAAACATTTTGATCGCTGCTTACAACGACAATTTAAATGAGAAAAAGTAGCAAACAGTCGTACAACTAAAATGTAGAAATATTGTTAACGAGTTGGTAAAAAAATTGTTCTACTTTTAGTTGAATTAATAAAAATTGTTCTAATTTTAATTGTACCAATGAGAATCGTCTTAATTTTAAACACTAACAAAAGCAACCAAAAATGTCTATAAGCGTTTGTAGATAACATGATTGGCTAACTATAGCGATGGCAATTTAAATTTGCCAATCGTAACGAGGACTTCCTAAAATTTAGACACTCTATAGGCTACTTCAATAATTTTTAATTTTAATTTACCAATAAGAAAACAACGAATTGTACAAGAAAAATGTAGACATTTTGATTAAGATTTGTAATCTGTAAAGTAATACAATCAGAGTTTTACAACAAAAATTAAAAATATTTTTTACAATTGAATTAACACATTGTACTAACTTTAGTTGTAAAATTAAATAACATTGTATAATTAAATAGAATAACAACAATTTAAATTGGAGAACGTTAAAAAACCAGTTGTACAACTAAAACTTATAGAACTTATTGCCAATTGTTTTATTTTATTTTTATTTTCATACTAATTGTAGTTGTATCAAGAACAATCTAATCGACACAGACAATAACAATTAAAAATAAAATACTTATATTATTTAGTAGCGCTCTAGTTTAAATTAGCTAAGAAAACATAGCTGAACAACAAAATGTTATTATTGTCAATTAATGTTTGTAGTTGTACTAACCAAAATTATCTTAATTTTAGTTGTATCAACCAGAATTTTTCTAAAACAATAAAACAGAACTACTACTCAGAAAGAAAAAACTGTGTTGTACAACTAAAATTTGAATTATTTGATTAGTTAAAACAATAAATGTTGTTCCAAAGCAATCAATAAGGTAAAAGCATAAAATTTTGCAAATTTAAACATTGTGATTGGCTACAGCAATAAAATTTAATTTGGCTAATGAAAAAGAAACTTTTTGGACAATTTAATTAAAACAATTGTGTTCAATCAGTTTATAAAATAGAAATATAGTAACTGTACTATATTTGGAAAATGAATGGCTAGAGCTAGACATTTAATTTGGACAAGAAAGTATAAATTGTACAACAAAATTGTCGATAAGACAATTCAATTTTGCTATTAAAAATAAAACAACAGTTTTTATTGTCCAGAAAAAGCCAGTGATACAACAAAAAAATTTATTTAGTGCAGCTACGACATCATAAAATGGTATAAATTTAGACACTTTGATTGACTAAAAATTATAAATTCTGGTTGCTTGTGGGAATGGTTAGCCTAATTGGTCAACTAAAATTATGACACGTTATTGCCTACTTTAAAAATACAAAAAGTTGTACAACTAAAACTGGATATATACAGTATAAACAGAGAAGAAGAAAGTATTAAAGAACATTAAAGAAAAATATTTGTACAACTGAAATATAGACAACGAAACTATTTTAGTTAGTAGTAGCACTAACTGAAATTAAGACAATCCGATTAGCTGTATCAATAGTAGTATCAACTATAATTTAAATAATTCGGTTGGTCATTTAATTTAAAAATATTGTAATGCAATTTTGGTTAGATTTATTAAAAAAGGTGTTGATTGAATCCCACAACCGCATTGTTACATAATTCCAATCAATATGCACTTATTCTTCTTTGGAACAACCACGCATTATCATGATTACACGGAAGTCAATCAAGGTTTGAATTAATGGTCGATTAGACTCCAAAGTCTATAAAAATTCAAATTATTTGCACAACCCTAGTAGAAGGTTATACTACAAAAATCTCAACAAAATAAATATTTAATTTGCAAGATCCGTTAATGACGAGGATTTGGATTTATGTAGTTTGTGTAAACAAAACTTAGAAAGAGTACAGTTAGATCTCAATAGATAATGTCCTTGTTACGTCAAATTGTTTACATAATTCATGTAATCACCGCCTGATGTCCAGAGAAAAACCAGCTTTGGAATCATTTAAGTGTCTCAGAATCTGATAAAAGTGAATTTAATAAAAATCACGACCTTCGTGTACAGTAACGGTTTTAAAGAAAACCTTCAAGAAAGGAAACGGTTTCGCTCGATAACTCTATATCCGGTCAAATTAAGTGCAATTTAAGAGTTCAAATTTACATTTCACAATTGGTCAGGGTCTTAGACTCATCAGTTTATTTACAAAAATAATTCGCAACAAAGATATAATTATTTCAAAATCTATATGCTAAATTGTTGAATCGTGCTCTTCGAGGTGAATAAAATGTCCCATAACCGTTATCAGTTACGATTTTATGATCTATCTCAACAAATCATGCTTGGAGCTGTTATTATTAGAAATTGTCTGCTGGAATTCTAAAATATAGGTTTGACTGTATCGCGTATCTCTATAATGGATCAGATATTATTACTAAACGCTTTATAAGAAGGTACGGTACAACGAGGAAAAAATTTGCTAAATTACTACTCTCTAACAAGACGCAAAATTAAAGCGAGTGACAGAGCTTTAACCCCAAATACTCTCACTAACAAGATTAAATTACTTAGAACATTCTGAATTAGTTCCGCCAACAAGCACTAACAGTAAAAAAAAATTAAGAAGCTCCAATCACATGACAATAAAGGAAGATAATGACAATAACAGAGTGTTATTGAAGTAATTTTCAAATTCTAACTGGTAGTAGTTCTCGTTGAAATGATTCTAAAAACCCAATCTTATAATGTTCTACCTACACTGGTTACTTCAAATCTAGTTGAAATTATTTCAAACTATACTCATGAGGTCAGAAAGTAACTACACAAGTGTAATAACAACTCATTATCATAGACTTTTACATGTCACTGTTTGAAACAATTGAAGCTGTAAATAAGCACTTCTTTTTTAACAATTGTGACAACAAATACGTAATCACATTTTTTTACAACACTGTTGTTGAATTTTGTTTATTTTGTAAGTCAGATGGTTAAATAATAGCTGATTTTATTCGGCTGGGATAATTAAGATTTGTGTCGTGCTAGTTAATTAAATGTGGACACTGTAATTGGCGCCTTAACCAAAAATTGACCTTTTATTGTCACTATAACATCACAAGTTAAATTAGAAAAAAATTCGGATTAAATTCTGTATCTAATCTGAGCATTTTAAGAAATTTAACAGCTTCTATTTAATACAAATTGAAGCATAAACTGGAATTGACTTTAAATATGTGAAATACTTGTTTTTTAAATTAAACATTTAAGTTTTTTGGCAAGAATTGTGGCAAAAATTAATTAGAAAAACTGCTTGGCTCGTTGAGATTTAAAAATTTCTAAAACTGTAAAGGTTAATTCAATTCCCAAATACTTATCTAATTTTTAAGATAAATAAAATGTTCCTAATCTTTCTAGGAATTCCATTCACATGTCCAATTCCGGAAAGGCCTAGAGCTAAACAAAACAGTTACTCCTCTAATTACCTCTTTAAATTTCAAGCATTGTATTTAAAATTTTCATAAGTAAAAAAAAATAAATGTATTTTCGCGCGTCATAAACTAAACAATTCCGTTATTATACGGTTTGCTTTAATAGATGCAAATTTTTAATATTTGGGTGGAATAAATTCAATATTTTTGCAACAACAGAGTAATGACCCGTAATAAATATATAAATATTCATATTCCCATCGCTTTAAATAAGAACAATAGTAGAATTTTTGAAAAATCTAAATGAAAATAATGAAGCAGTTGAAGGCACACAGCACGAAACCGGAACCAATAACAATGCGTTCAAATATGTTGTAAATGGATCTTCTTTTTGCGTTCATGTGTGTATGGTCGATGACTCTTGTGGCGTAGTTCAAGCAACCACAATTTGTAGTAAAACGTGTGAAACTACTAATGCCGTTAGAGACGTACCTTTTTTACATTAAAAAAATATTCTTATTGGATATCTTTTTCCCGATTAACTTTCAAGAGGAAGTTTCATTCAAGCATAGCCAAAAGTCCACCTGTTGCATATTAGTCAATGGAATTGGACGCAGGCCACGAGCGACTATGGTATTGGCCGATCAATTAAGGATTATAACGGTTTTGAAACCAATAAAGATTAGAGATTTCAGTAACTGTACTTATTTTGATTTTTTTTTCTGTTGGTAAAGGTAATGAAAGTAAAGCGGACTGTATTGTTGTGGAATAAAGGAAGGCTTTTACTTAATGGAGTTGAAAGGAAACTTTCAGGCTACAAAATAAAATAATAATTAAATCTGTCTTATAATTATTATGATACAGTATTTCGATATAAAGAATTTTATTTCTAAACAAACTGCTCACTTTTTAATGTTTAATTATTCGTTATTATATCTATCAACAAAAATGTGTACAAATCTAAAGCTTCTGGTATTATATGTGCTCTCATGTTATTCACTGTTTATTATCACAATCAGTACAATTGTTTAACAAATTTTATTAAAAGAGGTCTCGTGTTCTTGAAAAACAAACAAATAATATTTAAGTTTTCACCTCACCACACCCGATTTAGAAAATTAAATAGAACTGTCTAAAACTAAAGAAGCGAGAATATTTAGACGAGACAGCTTTGACATATCAAGTCTTTTAAATAGTGTGTTTTTTTAGCGTCCCCTATATCTATTAAAACTTCCAAAAAATTTATTATTAAACAGCAGAACACTGTCTATTGTTCAAATTAAAAAACGCAAATTTTTGTTAACTTGTTAGAGACACTCTATATAAATTTATAATATCAGTTTAGTGTCTAATTAGACCATTCTGAATTTACTGTATTTACTATCAAAATTGTTTGTTTTATTATTGAAGAAACAGACGGATGTACTGGTCATCTCATAGAATAGTGTGTTTTTTAAAATGTCAAAACTGTTAAACTTGGATTTCTTTTTTTTTCAAATTTGGTTTGCCACTACAACAATAAGATTAAATTGTTCTTATTGTAAGTGCTACTGACTAGGTTTCTAGCACAAAAAACAAAGTTTATATTTTATGTTTTAACAGTATTTTGCACAGTAATTTCTAACATCTAAGATAACAGTATTAATTAGTTTTAAATTTGTCTTAGCCGGCTCTGGTTTTACAACTTTTGGATCGCTTTTTATAATTTTAATAGTGGCATCAAAATCTTTATAGATTACCTTTTCTTAATTATTTTGTATTTAAACGAGTCAAAAAGTAGTGTAGAAATCTGTAGTTGATAGTAACCTGTTGCAACCCAAGATGGCACTTTGCAATTAGAGCTAATAAAGTCCCTAAATTTTAAATTAAAAAACCTGTCATCTGTACATCAATTTAACTTTTTTATTTTATAGTTGATTTATATCTGGAAGGAAATGTGACTAAAGTTGTAGATAATTATCACAGTTAAATCTTTCCAGCTTTGTTGTTGACTTTTTTATTTTTTTTACCTGTTTTGCTGCCGATTTTGGTCAGCTTTCCTTTCAGGAATACATCACTTTATTTAGCACCTTAAATCCGTCGTTCTCTCTTCTTAGAAAACCAATTCTTGTGGGTTGTATTATACAGATAATTTCTTTTATTGCCTTGTCAAAAAGTTACAACACAAAAACTCAATTTCGTGTTATTCATCATTGTAATCCTTCTCATATTGCTTCAATTTTTCACAACCCACAACTCGTGCTACATTTCCAGAAGTTAGATAAACTATCGATTAGTCATACTGAAGGTAAAAGAAAGTGAATTTGGTGAATAATTAAGGTTACAAGTTTAGGTGTTCAAGCAGAAAATATCAATAAACCTGCTTTACCTAACAATTATATTTAATTATTGAAATGAAAGCCTGAATTTCTCTTTGTAAATCAAGTTCTTGTCGACAAAATTTCAGTTTTTGAATTTTTTTCCGGTGAAAAACTGGTCGCTTCACTGGAAAGGAAATAGGTGAAGTCGTTTCCAAACTACAAATTACGAGTAATAAGTGTTTGGACAGAAGTTGATGTTAAACGATAGTCGCGATATAATCTCGTTGCAATTTTGTTTTTATTATCGCGTCTCATTACACCGCGTGATTTTAATTTAATATCCTTGATAAGAGACGCATGACTTAAATACATGTCGAAAGGTAGATTTTTTCCTCATTTTCAATCTCAGATTTCAAATAAACACATCATCTTAATCGAAGATGCAGTTAAGTGAAGAGCAAGTTAATTGCATTGTAGCCACCGATGCGTTTCAAACTATTTTCACTTTCGGTGTTCTTCGAATCAATTCACCACCTACTTAACACCATTTTTGATATACAGTTAGGAAATAAAACCGAGAGTTGATGACGAAAATTCGGTAATTATAAACCTACAAAACTTCCGTATAAGGATCTTGTAGGATGATTCTGCAAATTCTGACCCCTAACGGGATTAAATTTGTCAAGGCTTGCCATATGTTGTAATGATGATGATGATAAAAATTGCAGTTAATGTAGTGCAAATGTCCAGTAATTGTTTTTGAATTTCTACTTCCTGGTGTAATCTCTGATGCATTATGTAATGCAGTTTCTATTACCATTTAAAACAAGATTCGGTTTTTTTCTTCGATAATATTAAAATTAAAACAGGAAAATTCTATCAGCATATGTCGATTGCAGGATTGAAAATGACTTCCTGCTGACAATCGACGACAATGTCATAGTTTAAAAGAGAAGCGAGTGTTAATTTATAACTGACGTAACTGAAACCTTTAAGGAGTTTGCTAGGCGTGGCGCTTGACAGAGAGAAATTGGTGCTTAAATACTGAAATAGACTGAAATTTTCCTTGTTTCAAGTCCAGTTGCATCCTGCAATTTGCCCTGCAACTATTAGATAAACTTGTAATAATTTTATCTCCGGAAACGAGCCTCTTCCTCTTAACAATTCGCGTTGTTATCGTTTAGAAAATTGAAATGAATCAGCATTAACGGCGGTTTTTTCGTCACGTAAAACCCACCTCTGCATTGCAATTAACACACCAAAGAATTCAAACGGTAAGTCAGGACACTTCCTGAATTTTTCCTGCTCCATAATGTGAGAAAATTTTCAGTGACTTCTAATTAACGCCATATGTGTCCGATCGAAGGTATTGTAAGTCTCAGAAACGTCGTTGTTTAATGACAATTAGCGACTGATGTATATCTGTGTTTGGCGAGGTTTGACTCTATTTTATCCTGGGAGGATTGTGAAAGGACTATTACGTCACGAAATGGGCGGATGCGTAGGAAGAAATGTCCTTCAGTGTCGCACAACCTTATTTGGTGACCACAACCGGTCTTCACCTTTATAAGCCACCCTCTAACGAAACAAACATAAACAGTTTTCTCACTACAACTAAAAAAAACACAAAAGTAACGTCTCATTTTGTCCACGCGTAGACGTTATAAAAAAAGGTTTTTGACGTCATATAGGTCACAAAACTGACCAAAACGCTCTTAGAAAATTATTTAAGTCGTCACAAAAATAATAAATAAATTACTAAATTATCAATTAACAAAAACATTTGTTTTAGTTTAGAGTATTCTATAACAAATGAGATTTATTTATTTTTTTAGTTACTCTGTTTACAGAACAGTACAAAAATAATTTAGAAAAATATCGAGTTGCTCGCTCGTTTGTAAAAATATTTCTCTGCCTTGTCATAGAATCTCCAATTACGCACCAAAGTTTTTTCGACTTGCTGGGGACAAAGCACTGAAAAATGATTAAGACATTTAAAATCCGGAACGACGCACCGACTAGAACTTGTTATTTCAAGCTTTAGATTATTAAAAACTCATTTGCGGCCAGGATCACTCTCGGGAAAATTAATAATCAAGCTGAAAATTGTAAATTGCGTTACGCTCCATTGATGCCAACACCAAATTGGATGAGAGGACGTTCACATTTTCTTTCAGTTGAACTAAAGCGTGAACAAGCAGAAAGCGAATTTCAAATTAAAAAATTGCTATTTTCTCGTACTGCAAGCCTTCAGCATCTTCATTGATGGCACGATTCTGCCTCTCAGAGCAACAATTACAACATAATATTGCCATGACAAGCCTTATGATTATCCCATCGGCCACAAGTTTGATATGGCCTACCGCAAGCAGAAAATTTTAAAAATTCGGTTCTCATAAGCTGTCACCGCCCAAACATTATCATTAAAATCTCAAAACAAAAATGTAGAAACTAAGTCGTAAATTTAATAATTAATTTCAGTGAAATACGAGACGAAAAATATTTTTCCGATTTAACTGTACAAGTTTTCACGATGATGTAATTTTTGAATTTATTTTTTGACTGACATATTAACTTATTTAAACAGATGATTATGTTAAAATTGTAAAACATCATGGCCATTTATTGTCCTCTTACGTCACTTCAAACCTGTTAAGAATTTCGATTTTATAGCTGGACTCTTCTTTGAACACTAAATGAAGTGCTTAATTAGCTTATTACTTTCAAAATACAAAAGAAATATTTTAATGATTTAGATTTGACATAAGTAAGCAATTAATTCAGCAAAAAAAACTTCCTGGCTCAAATGTAATAGACCTTGAAATTATTAATTTCATCTTATTACTGCCAAAAATTCCAATTAATCGATATATTAGAAAGTCATTTAATAAAGTTGCTTGTATCTAACGGTCAAGTCAATAATAGAAGTTATCGAAGCCAAAAGTTCACTTTTAATGCAAAATATAATTTTCTCAATAAAATCCGGTTTTGCTTTTAGCATGTGTTGAATTAATTTACTAGTTTCCTGGTTTTTTGTATCAAACATATGTTCAATTACTTGTAGGTGCCCTCTGGACTTTTAACGGTTTTCCAATTCGATCCTTATGGATTAAAACACTGTATTTTCTAAAACTGTGTAATCTAGAAATAACTGTACGAGTGGTTAAAGGGAGTTCTAAATCACATTTTGCATGCGATTAGATAACTGTTTGATCGAGTTTATAGGACTTCTATCCTAAAGACTCTCTCTTATAATTATTTCCTTGTTTTTCACTGTTAGAATATCAAAACACTTGTAAGAAGAAAAACAAGTTTTTTTTTTAAATTTAAAACTACACAAAATATGTAAAAATTATATTTTTGGTATAGTGAACTGTAAAGCATTTTTACGTTGAATTAGATAATGCAGGAAAGTAGAATTTGGCTCGACTAGGGTAGCTCAGACTAAATAACTAATCAAAATATCTACTAGAAGGTAATTCTAATTTATACTTCAATTTGTATTAATCCGGATTTGTCAATAAGTCTGAAAATAGATTAAATTAATCCGCATTTTACCCTAATCCAACTTGTAAAACCTGTCAGACTGAGTAGTGAAAATAAAAAGAATTTGGGTTATCTCAAATTTTTCTTTAAAGCTTGGTAGCATCTCACGATTGAAACATTTTTTGAATAAGAAGAACCTACTTAAGGTTTCGTTTTATTTAGTTAGGACTTTTGCCTGTTTTTGCCGGATGTTGACTTTGTATAAAATTTCTATTTATTTTCTGGTCGTAAACTTATGCAAACGGCTTTTTGCCACCATATGATCGGTCAACAAACTTTCTGCTCTGTGTGACATTCTTCATATTTTACTGTTAGAAATGTCTCATCCTTTTTTCTTTATCGCCTCACGTTTTGATCTCACTTTCTGATAAAATCTTGTACACGTGCTTCTATGTTCCGTGTCTTCACTTTAAGACAAGCTTAATTAATACGAATTTGGAAGAAAAGAACGGAAATGAGACTTGTTATCAATGAATCACTTGGAAATTGGCATTGATATCCTTGAACCTTGTCAAGGTTTCAAAAGGAGTAATAAATAAAGAGTAACAAAAGAGATACTTCCAGTAGCAGCGGCTGATAAAATCGCCATTATTATTCCGTTTAGGCCTATTGAAACGTCATTCGAATTTTATGCATTTCTCTCAAGCCAACAATTATGTTTTCATAGATTTATTTATGCAGGATAAGTTAGGATAATTGCACCTTTCGATCTGTATAAATTTTGAATTTTTCTCTGATTTATTTTTATTTTTTGGTACCGTTAAAAAAATTCAAATAATAAACATAATGCTCTCACGGTAACTAACGGTTACGAAAAACAAAAGTGCCACAAAATGAAGATGCGTGCGTAACGGGAAATTTATATCACAAATTGTGTTGGGAAAATAGAAAACATGAGTTTTGTTGAATTTTTACCAAAAGTTAAGAACGTTGACTTTATCTCACGAAAAGACCGTTAGATTATGAATAAATGGATTGATTCGATGCGCAGAATCCTAACGTGGATTATTTTAATATTGTTACCTCATACAATGCGAAATTATAACTCTCCCATTCAGTGGAGCCAAGATATTTCTCTTAGGCGCCCTTAATTTTAATCACCATGTAATACACAAACACTAATTAAATTGGCGATAAATTTTTTTCGACGTTTCGACAACTTTTTTATTGTTTCTTCAGAAGCATTTGTAAAAAGAAAAACAATAAAAAAAGTCTCTAAAACGTCGCTGATTTCTAAAAAATAATTTACTCTACTATCAAAGCTGTACAAGGTTTTATGTAATTTTTTATCAGCTGTTCGGCCGATTGGTGGTAAAATTAATCTGCTATAAAAATAACAGTGAGTAACTGTTAGAATAAAGTCATTTTTGACGTTTAAAAGCTGAGATTTAAATTATGAAGTATAATATAAAAAAATTGCAAAATCTAGGACTTGCCAGATTATTTTTAAAAACAAAAAAATGTACTGCTTGGAATGTAAATGATCTTATTACTTATTCAAATCACAATTTCAAGAAAGCGGGATTTCCACTTGCCGACCATCTTCGATGACTCACTTCCAAATTTTAAGAGTCAGAACCTTGAAACCTTGAAAGAAGTCTCGTCAAACACTTAAAAATGTTTTAATTACTTGAATTACACAATTTTTATAAAAAGTGAAAACACAATGCTCTTATCTACAGATCTGCAAGGCTGCAGACTATAATAATCATGGTCAATTATATAAATGACCCATGAAAGTTCAAAGAGTGATTTATTTTTCACAACTAGCTCTCTGATGTAATTATTGTGCGGTTAGATTCACTCGAACTTTCTTCTAGTGGACAATCCTGGAATATTGATGAGTTTACAAAATTTAAATAAAACAATGGTCATCTACGAGTATTACTCACGATTATTCTAACAGGATTTAGTTGTGACATCACGCCCATCTTATTTTAAAAATAAATCTTAACAACTGCTATAGTGATTTCGTTTCAGCGTGTTACATAACGTAAAGTAGCAAGAATAGAAACTGACTAATTGCTAAGATTCGCGGTTAGTTTAAAAATTGCAACAGGATTGATGCATTAGCATTTATGGTAGTGATAAGGTATCAACTTTATGTAAATTAGAAATGCAACAAAGTTCATTGATTCAAGACGTCATAAAGATTTTTCCAGTTGAGTTTGTTGCTTAGCCGATTGGAGTCTTCCAGTAGAAACACTAACCAACTTGTTGGAAACAGTTAACAAAAATAAACTGCTTGACTGCTTGTTACAGTTTTCTAATAATAAAAAATACGGGTAAAACGGCAGTGAGATCAAGGATTTAGATACTTTTCAAGAATTTGTGTTCGTCGCTTGACTAACTGTTGAAGTCTCTGTTAATTTAATTACAGTTTTGAGATCTGTACTAATTTTGTAAAACTTGTAACTTGTAACAATATCAGAATCGAGTTTTAGAATAACTGTTTTATAGGAGCACTGTAAGAAATATAATAAATAATTAAAAATGTCAGAAACGGGTTTAATTTAAATATTTTTCAGAAGTTTAAGTTTGTCGTTTGACTGCTTGTTGATTTTGTAAATATACAAAACTGATAAGAATAGCAGAATTAGTTAGAATAACTGTTCTATAAAAGTAATGTCAAAAATATGGGTTCGGCGCTTGACTACCCGTTACAGTCTCCCGATAATAAAAATGTTTGGGAATTGGCGTCGATAATAACGGGTAAAGATTTTTAAAAATTCAGAAATGTGAGTTTTCTGCTTAACTCACTATTAAAGTCTCTACAATTTAGAGCTTATTTAAATTTACAAAATTTCCAACAATAGTAGCAGTTTTAGAAATTTGAGTTTGTCGTTTGTGCAACTGTTAAAGTCTCCAATCAAAAACAATTTAAAATTTTTCTAATTTTGCAAATCGGGTTTTAAAATTTTAGAATAGGTAACTTCTACTAACAAAGTAATGCGAAGATTATGGATTTAACGCTTCATTGCCTGTGACAGTCTCTGAATAATAATAAATATTTGTGCTTCTGTATAAATAACAATTAGAGTCAATAGCGGGTACAAGATACAAAATTTTATATTTTTCAGGAAGACAGATTGTCGCTTGACTTGGTGTTAAAGTCTCCAACCAAAAAAAAAAATGGATTTGTCGTTTAATTGACTTTTGGAGTCTCTATTCAAAAACCATTTTTTGGGCTATCCATTTCGAGATTGATAAAGTAAAAATCTGTATACCGACATCGGTCAAAGATAAACGTCAAGTACGCTGTCATTTATTTAGTTGACATTCTGTCATTTAAGAATATGGAGCATTTAACAGTCGACCAACGCGTTAAAATTATTAAATCTTATTATAAAAATAGTGATTCTGCCGTATCCACATTTCGCGCTTTACGAGCAGATTATGGTCGTCATAATCGTCCTACAAAGCAAACCATATTGAATACAGTGAATAAATTTGAACAAACTGGATCTGTTACTGATATTGTAAGGCCTGTGCATCATCGAAACATTCGCAATGCTGAAAATATAGCTTCTGTAGCTGAAAGTGTGGAAGAAGATCCATATTCGTCAATTTCTCGTCAAGCTCAACATTTAGGCCTATCTTATGACTTATTATGGTGTATTTTGCATCTAGATTTGCATCTTCATCCATATAAAGTCTATTTGACACAAGAGCTAAAGCCTGCTGATCATGGACAACGAAGAACATACGCAAATTGGGTGTTGGAAAAACAGACCGTTGATGCTGATTTTTCGAACAAAATTTTCTTCAGTGATGAAGCTCATTTTTCGCTTGGTGGATACGTTAATAAACAAAACTGTAGAATTTGGGGCTCAGAAAATCCACAATTGTTTGCAGAGAAGCCATTACACCCGGAAAAAGTCACTGTTTGGTGCGCATTTTGATCTGGTGGTGTGATTGGGCCGTATTTTTTTGAGAACAACCAAGGATGAACCGTTACCGTCAATTCTGAGCGCTATGGCCGCATGTTAACCGATTATTTTTTTACGAAAATCGAAAATTATGATCTTGACAATATGTGGTTCCAGCAGGATGGAGCAACCAGTCACGTAACACAAGCAACTCGAGCTCTTTTGCAAGAGAAATTTTCTGGATGTGTGATTTCGCGATTGGCTGATGTCAATTGGTCTCCAAGATCCTGCGATTTGACGCCTTTGGATTTCTTTTTGTGGGGCTACGCGAAAAATCGTGTTTACGCAAACAATCCTCAAACTCTTGACGAATTGAAAACTAATATTCGTAATGTAATGGCCGAGATACCGCCCGAAATGTGCCGGAAAGTCATTGAAAATTACCTCAAGAGGATCAAGGCCTGTAAGAAGTCCCATGGAGGACATTTGAATGATATCTTGTTTAACTAAAAATGGCAAGAATCAATCTTTAAAATGAAATAAAAATTACATTACATTTCGAATATTTTATGTTTTTTTTTAAGTTTACTTTATCAAGCTCGAATTGGATAGCCCGTTATTTGAGTTCGTCGTTTGATTAACTGATAAAGTCTCTAACCAAAAACCATTTAAAGCTTTTCTAATCTTACAAAAATGGTTAATAATAGTAAAAGTAAAAAACGAAGTATTTAAATATATTTTTAAAATTTTATTTCGTCGTTTGATTGACTGTTGAAGCCTGCAAACAAAAACCATTTTTAGGAATGTGAGTTTATCGCTTGACTAATTGTTTAAATTTCCAGCGTCTAACCAAAAAACTGTGTAAAACATCTAATTTTACAAAAGTGGTTAAATAATATTAAGACTGAAAGACCCCAAATTCAAATATATTTTTCGGAAAATTGGATTCGTCATTTGATTGACTCTTGAAATCTCCAAACAAAAACCGTCTATAAAGTAAAACTTTTCTAATTTTTAACATTTATAATTGTAATATCAACAGTTTGGAGTTTAAAAATTTGGAATAATTTAAGAGACATTAAAAATAATATTTTTCAGCAATGTGATTTCGTCGCTTGACTGACTGTTGAAGTCTCTAACTAAAAACACACTAAGTTTTTTTAATTTTACAAAATTTGTAACAATAACAGAATCACAACCAAATTGAATTAATTTGAAAAATTGAGTTTGTCGCTTGATTGAAGTTAAAGTCTTTTTAATCAGAAAAAATTTCTATTTAATGGCAAACTCTTGTTGCAGCAATCAGAAAATTAACCTCAATTTTTGATGGGTACTTAAAGAGAAACGTAGACACCCTTAAATTCCGGTAATTACATAACCTCGAGTGGGTGTTATTGTTTTGTAAATTTCAGGTCAGAACCTTGATCTATACATAACTGTCTTATCTGAAATATTATCAAAATTGTTGTTTCATAATAAAATTTGCGAGACTAAAATAGGAAGTAAAAGTAAAATTGTTTCAATTTGAACAAATATAAATAATCATTGTTGAGTAAAATTAATTGGCATTCAGTTTAGTTGAAATTTCACGAATGGGTGAGCAGTTGGAGTTACAAAGTGTGATTAATTGCCGAAAAAAAGAAAGGATAATAGATTTTTTAACTGTTTGTGTATTTACATAAGTGAAAAACCTTGATTTTTCGCAATTCAAAGAATTTCAGTATTTTTGTATTAACAATTCATCAAACGTCAATGACTTTGAGACACAATAGCAAGCTAACAGGAAGTACGTGATCTTCCTCTGGAGACACAGGATGTGAGTGAAGAAAAAACGGAAATACCGCCATCAGTGCATTCCCAAATGCAGGTGTCAAAAAATGACATCACTTCTCTATATAGAGCACTTTCAATTACTCCACCCAGGCGTACCAACTTTAGCACGAACATTAACATACAAAGAAAGTGACATTTCGAATTGTCCTAGATTTACAGTTAAGTCATTAGAAGGATAATTTATTAAACCAACAAGAAAACCTATACTTAAGCCATTAATTTTGGCAGATTTGGTGTTGCCAACACCCAAAAAATAAAAAACCCACGAATAAATTATCCCTGCAGGTAGGTGGAAATTTATCACAGTTTTTTCGTGTTGCAGCAGCGCCGGTTTTAAAGCAATTATTTTTCTTATGCTTCTTCCCATGAAATCTTCAGAAATTAATTTTTTTACAGTCGTTTAACCAGTTTATGACGTCGTAAAAATTGTAATTTTGCAAGGGTAAAGGTGAAAAAGGACTTACCGTCATGTGCAGCCACATCCAAACGACTAGCGGAAGTATTATCTTCATTTTTGCTGAAAAACATTAAATTATAATCAAATTTTTACTAAATGTGCATCGGAAAAATTGCCTCCAGCAGGATTTCAACTGGGTCAAAGACTTTCATACTGCGAACAAAAAGAACCAAAGAAATCACTTTCAACCAAATACATATTTGGTCGGGCTCAATTTACGTTTCCTGCTGCAAACCTCATTCTGCACGAGAAAAATTCTTTAATGAAATATTAAATTTTCATTTCCTGTTACTGAATTTCAACACAAATTTTTTGATAACAGACAGAATTTTTATTTTCTGCTGTAATTGCAAGACAAGTTCCGTTGCAGGAATTTTTTACAATGAATTAATACGTTAGCTCTTCGGAATAAAAATAATAATAGTCAGCGTAAGAAACACTGAATTAAAATATTTATCAAAGGATTTTTCAAGAATGTGAGTCCGTCACTTTTTGACTGTTCAAATCTTTAGCCAAAAAACCGTATAAAGCTTTATTAACTTTATAAAATTTCTAATAATAATAATAATATTAAAAGACACAAAATATAAGTATTTTTTAGAAACTTGAGTTTGTCGTTTATGTAACTATTGAAGTCTGCAACCAAAAACTATTTAGGACTTTTCTAATTTTGTAAAAATATCATAATTTAGTATTTTCAGGATAGTGAGTTCATTACTGAACTGATTGTTGAAGACTCCAGCCACAAAATTCTGTAAAACTTTTATAATTTTACTGAATTTAAATATTTTTCAGGATTTAGGTTTGTTGTTTGATTTACTATTAGAGTCTTCAACTGAAAACTATGAAAAACTAGTAATTTAACAGAATTTGTAAATATACAAAAAAGATAAATTCGATAAAATATTGAATTTTCAGTTTCTCCTACAAATGCAGAACAAACTCAGTTGAATTTTTTTTAAGAATGAATTGATACATCAAACCCTCAATTAAATATTGTATTTTCATTTTCTGCTGTGAATATATGCCAGCCTCCTTTTGCAGGATTTTTTGTTAGATTTTTTTTAACAATGAACGAACGGTAAAAAAACAAAGCGCTATACATATTCATCTGTAATTATTGCAGACAATACTCTTAATAAAGAAATGTGTAAACCGTTCAAAAAACAAAATAGAATAAAATAGGACGAGAAACAGTTGATAGAGTTGTGTTAAAGTAAATAGGAAGAAATAAAGAAATTTCTGCAATTAGTTGAAATAATGTGTTGGTAAGTGGAGCATCTGAAGATCTGTAGAACTGTAAAATCTCACGGCTGAAGTTTTTTCTCCTGTATTTCCTGTCTAATTACATGAAAAAAACCTCAAAACTAATAATAGGGCGCTGAAACTGAAAAATTCCTGCTGAGAGCAGTTTAATTACCCCAACCTAATTACATAATCCGCTTTCTATTTTGAAATGAAGTATCTAATAGAATATCAATTACCGGCGCCTGAAAAATCTCCCTGCTATTTCAGGATTTTTCAAACCATAATAATAAAGTGCAGATATTGCACGTTTCAGCCGAATCGTGTTCGATTTTCTCACGTGACGTGACTATTTCTCTGAAAAACTGGATTATGATTACGTAAAAAAAATGCGAAAGTTTGCGTGAGTTTTAATCGAATGAAATGACCACGTGCTGTTTTATGATAATTAAGTTCTACCAACTGAAAAATTCATAAATCGCGAGGTTTAGTTTACAGTTACGGTTTGATGGCTTAAAACAGTTTTTAGGCGACCCCGAGGTCGTTTAATCCTTTCACGTGTATTATTTCAGTGCATATCCGCTAATCTGGACAAGGACGTCTGATTTTGACGAAACTGAAACTGAGAGGTGCTTATTAGAATGCATTCGTTATCTTCGGATTTTCAGAAACGCCTCCGGAGCTAATTATAAGGTGGTAGGTGATATATTTATTGCGAGTGTTGTTTATG
This sequence comes from Tribolium confusum, assembly GCA_029207805.1. NCBI lineage: Eukaryota > Metazoa > Arthropoda > Insecta > Coleoptera > Tenebrionidae > Tribolium > Tribolium confusum. The sequence goes on along the minus strand of JALGAY010000006.1, from coordinate 29,148,265 downwards.
AAAGTTTATTTTCAACGAAGGGTTAATAAAACCAGTTTAACAAACGAGATTTATTGCAAAATTGTTAATTTCGCTAGATCAGGTTTAATTGTTTCCAGTGGGATGGTTTATTTAAACAAAATTTTTTCAGGTTATCTCAAGGACTGAAATTAGAAACCTGTAATTTTAACATTTGGGGTTTCAAAATTTTTAAGGGGCGGATTTGAAAAATAAATTATTTTTGACTTAATTACTGATATTATTAGTTAGATTCTGACATATTATTTACCTGAGAAATAACAAATGGTCTATTCATGGTTTAAAGCTGGGGGGCTAAAAGGTTTCTAAACCTTTTTTTTTGCTTTTAATTTATTTATTTTATGTATTTTACAGTAAAAAGTTTGAGAAATTTTAATGATGACTCATACAGGAAAATTTTAAAACTGGCTTAGACACGAAACCTATTTTATTAAATAGCAATTATAATAGATAATAGCGAAGACCTATTAAAGCTTAGGAAAATAATTTTTGAAATTTTGAAATTTGAGAGATGACTGAAATGCTTAATTAAAAAAGAAAAATAGCTGGATTTAAAACATTTTCAAGCTCTAAATTTGGTAATAGCTTACCTCCTTAAACTGAAAGATTTATTAATTTCTTGAAAAGTATTAAAATCAGTTTTTAATTAGAGATTTTAATGCTGTGTTAGAAAAGAAAACAGCAAGATTTACAAGCTTATTACCCTATATTTAACACAAATAAAACACTATTTTTTAAGCAGAAATCTCAATGGTATAGCAGTCAAAAAAATTTTGGCAAAAAATTTTAATGCTCAGCTAGACGCCAAACTCATTTCTAAAACGGCACTATTTTGCATAATTTGCTGATAAATTTTAAGACTTTTAGCATTAATTAAAGCAAAAGAGCAAAAGTTTTTTTTGAATGATTTTAATACAAGATTAAGCAAAAAAAATAGAGAAGGATTTAGACACAAAACTTATTTCACAAATAGCGGCATTTTTAAAATTTGGTATCTGTTAATAAAGCGCGCTATTAACCTAATGTATACAGTAATAATTATATCGCTATTAAAATAGCATTTGTTAAGTGATGCAAAAGTACTTAGCGATGCATAAGCATTCTAAATTTAGCTTTCAATGCAGTTCTAGTACAAAAAGGTTAAGAGCTTTTTAGAAAATCATGTTTTTGCATTATAATATTAGTAACAAGGACCTTCTATTATTCTTTTAAAATTACATGTCATAAACGGTATAGCTAACTTTATTGCACTTTCATAAAACAAGTGCCTTTGCTTGCTCAGTAATAATATTTTTTGTGTTTATAACAGAAAAAAGAAGAAATTCTAATACTGAAGTAGCCGGTTTTTGTAAAAAAAATAACAGCTTAAAACGATTTTAAAAACATAAAACAGGATTTGCGACAGAAGACTTCGATGATACCTTAGGCAAAAAACTTTTATCAATTTTATTTTAATTTAATCAGTTTTTTATTCAAGAAGTTTGTTTTTACCAAAAATTAATATATTTTTCTTATTTTTAACATTTATAACTTTGCTCTAAAAAATTTTACTTGATTCTAAAGCAAGGTTTTTGGGTAAGAAATCATCATCTGGGTTATATCCTCTTACGTAGACAGCTTCCATGATAAAAAATTGATTCAAGGTTTATTTACTTTGAGCTAAAAATTAATTAATAGTAAATTTATGCTAATCTGAATATATAGTTGTTATATCAACATTTATCAGTTATTTTTGTTTTGAGAAAAGTTATTTAGGTTGTCTTAATTATTTCTTCAAAAATAATTGTCGCATTCTTGTGTGGTCAAGCCTCTAACATTTACCATTTTCTATTTTCGATTTTTATTTATCGACTACCTCTTTTGGTATAAGCGTGGGGTTTACTTTCAATTTTATTAAATCAAATTTGAATTTCAAATTCCGCCATATCCAAAACTGGTTATTAATTGCGTTAGGTCAATAAAAAATCGCCTTTTGACACTCAAACAAAGACAAATTTGAGAATTTTTAAGTGGCATTAAGCGTTCGGTTTCACTGAGTTCAATGCCCAACTCCCTGAATTTCCTCAACATTTTCAAAAACAACACGTGGGTGGTCTAAAAGACAGATTTAGACACTGTTAAATTGTGATAATTTCACGGTCAAATCGCGAGGCGCTTTGTTGCAAACAGAACAAAATTGGGCCAGTTAAACGAGTTATTTTCGGATCAAAATAAGAAAAAAGTGGCCGAAAACAGTTAAGAAAAATAAGATAAAAAATGGGTTCGTCGCTTGGCTACACGGTGAAATCTCCCACTGTAATCAACTGATGTCAAGTGTTACAAAAGTCGAAAATACGGGTTCGCTTCTTGACTGCACAGTAAAGTCTCTTTATTAAAATCCTGCAAAAATAAGTTTTTGACTAATTATTTTTGTAATTAAGTCAGATTTTGAAAAAACTGTACAGATGTAATAAGTACAGTGTGTTTGCGTCTTTAATTTGTTTGTTTGCGGTCTTTGCTTCGTAAAAGTTAAATGACCCTTGTTTGTAATTAAATGAAATTGTCCGGAACTGCAACAAGAGTTGAAAAAATCAAAGAGTAGCAAAAAGATTTTTGTGTAAAAACTGAGCGATTATCGACGTCTTAGATTTATTAACAAGAAGTGAAATGTAATTGGCTCATTACCATGACGACTACCAACCTCAGCAAACTAAAATAACTGATGCCATTTGACTTTTTAATAATCCAGTAATTTAATTGCTTGATGAAGATGTTGTTTCGTAACAAGAGAATGTAATAAAAGAAGAAACATGTCTTGACCTTTTAAATATCAGTCTCAAAGTCTCTAAATTGTATCTAATCTCGACCATATGGTTGACTTTCACTTAAAATTCGATCACTTCTCAATTTCCAAAAGTCAAAGTCGGCCATGACTTTGTGTACTCGAAACCGGATCTGAAATGTCAACTGCAACAAATAAAAATCACCAACAGGTGCGAATTTTTCTCTTGACACCCTCCGCTTTATCTCGATAGGGGTTCGGACATAATTATGCCACCTGCTGGGGCCCTTTTTACCTGACTAACGTCAACTCGGGAAAAACAAATAAGAAGCGGCGTTGGTGTTTTGTTTCGTTGAAGAATGCATCATCGGTTTTGGGTGAAGTGGCACAAGCGGTAAATGATTAACATCTCGCCTGGCCCACTTTACCATAGCTGGTACGGTTCTCAGGTTATTCAATACTGAAGTAATAAGGTAAAAACAATGATGTAAGAATACATGAGAAGAAGCTACATTAGAACTAGATCAAAAATTTTTTTCAGGGTTTCAGCGGAAGAGAAATTTTTGGTTCCTTTTAAGGTATCACTTTCTCTGTATTGTGCAAATTGTGGCAAGTCATCAGGCTTTTTTGGGAGTAATTAGAAACGCCCACCTGAAAAGAAATTGCAAATTTTCGAATTGTGGCTAATAAAAATTTCGAAATAAATTATCATAACTGATTGAAAAGAAAGTGAAGACCTAGTGACATTTTGACCATTTTGAAGTGACTTTATCCAATTTGTGTTACTGAAGAAAAGAAGAAAATTTCCTGAAGGTTTAAAGGAAGTAATTACGACACCGAACTACTTAAATGAAATTACCGTCCTATTATCTTAGCTCAATCTTCATCATAAAATTTTCTAAATGTATAGAAAATGAGTTATGGTACCACCTTTAAGAGTAGTTTGTTGACGCCTCAACAAAATAGATTTATAAACGAAAAAAATGTTTCAAAAGCCACCCACAAAGATATTAAAGTGATTTATATTGTAGTACAATGGGTTTAATGTCAGTGACAAAAGACAGATCTTTTTATTTGGACAATTTACGAGCTGAGAAATTAACGAAACGTATTAAAATTGTTAGAATTTTTTGAATTCTGAAATTCGACTTTTCAGAACTGAAGAAGACATTATTTGTTATAATTGATTCGAAATATTCCGTCCCTGACTTATAGACAGAGTAATATATCACTAATTTCTTTCATTACAACTTGTTTAGCCATGACTTTATTTTTTTAGGTTGGTAACATAATGCGACAAATAATTATTGTCATGTGGACATGATAATTCAGTTACCTTGGTTATACAAACATTAAGTAATAAAAGTTCCTAGTTTTTCGCAAAATTCGGTTTTGAAGTGACAAGTAAGCGTCGTTTAAGTGTTGGTACTCTTGCCTTATTACAGTAATAAATGAGCTTTTACATGCAAGACTGCTTTCAAATGTATCATCAAATCGTTAAGTTGTTAAAATTTGTCATGAATTTTTATTGAATAAGAATTTTTACAAGTGTTACATAATGTTTTTTTCTAGACAGAATTTACATAGAAATTACTATCCACGCTTCTTGTTGTAATTTACTTAAAAAATTACTCGTAAATGACGCAATAAATGAAGATGCTGTTAATTTAACAAATTAATTTTATTTAGATTTTTTCAGCAGGAAATTACCATAAGCTAGTTATAAATCAGTAATTGCGTTTATTAATGGAATCATAATTCAGTCTGAAATATTGATATATCCTTAGATAAATATTTTTCATATCTAATTATAACCCACTACGTTTATAATCGAACGTAATTTGCTAGATATTAAAACAGAATTTTGCTTTTATTTGAGTGCAATTCAAGCCGTGAATTTTTTTCTCACCGGGAGACCTCACTAATTGCAAAATATAAAGACCTGTCTTTTGTTTAAGTCTTCCAATAAAAACAAAACTATCAAATTTAGAAATATACTGAAAAATTGGTTTGTTACTTGACAGCCTATTAAAGTCTTCAACCAAAAACTATCAAAAATTTTGGATAATAATAACAGAGCTACATTAAAGCTGCAAAACAAACTTTAAAAAATTGAGTTTATTGCTTAATTCTTTGTTAAAATCTTTTTTTAAACAAATGAGTTTTATTTAGATTTCTTTATAAACTGAATTATTGTTTTATTAATAGATATTTAGTTTCGATTTTAACAATTTCTAATATAACATATTAACCATTTAAAACTGCTAATTTAACAAACTTAATAATTTAATTTTGTTGCTAGATTTGATGTTAAATTTCTTTTTAAAAAGACTATAAAAAAAATGTGAAAATACAATTTGTAGACTCTGTGTATATTTTTTATTAATAAAAAAATTGTTTATTAATAAATTTATTGTGTAATAATAACATATTAATTTTTTAAGCTGTTAGTCTAACCGATTTTTAAAATGTAAATTTGTTGGTTAATTGGCTGTTAAATTCTATTTTAAAAATACTAAAAAAATATCAAAAATGTTAAAATTCAGTTTTTAGACTTTGTATATCAGATATAATTTTAACAGTTATTATAACAGTTTAAGGTCTCTTTTATAAAACGTTTTTTAAATGTTAAAAATCAGCCAAAAAAAAATAGATAAATGCTTGTTTTTTATTTCCAATTATCTTTCAGTGCTTTTACAGTGTAATTGTATAATAAAATAAAATTTCGTTTTTATATAAATAATAACATTTAATTTATTGTTATCAAAATTAAAAACATACCTCAATAACAGTTAAAAGCTACAAAAACACTCAGTTTCAATGAGACTGAAAAATGAGGGTTCGTCACTTGATTGCGCGTTGAAATCTTTAATTAAAATACAATTTCTAAATAAGTATTATTTACAAATTTATTTATTAATAAATTCTTTGCCTTAAATTAACAGAAAAAGCCTCAAAAACTGTTAACAAATTTTATCAATTTTGGTTTGTCTTTTAATTAGCTTTATATTTGTTTCTAACAATTATCTAATAGATAATACGTTAATAAAATTTAAAATTTGTTTTTTATTTTATGAATAACATCAAATTCTTCTTACTATAAACAAAAAGTAACATCAATAACAATAAAAAACTACAAGTACACTCAATTTATATAAAAATGATAAAAGTGAAAAGTCTGGTTTTGTCTGTTAACTGCTCGTTAAAGTCCCCAAATTTTACTTAAATTCAGCAAATTCCTAGTGTTACAATAACATAAATAGCTGTTAATTTAACACATTTAAACAGCTTTTAGGCTCGTTGCTTAATTACTGTTTTAAAAATGCTGCAAAAATGTTTCAAATAGTTTTCTTTTCTAAGTCATTAAAATTGATATTTTCCTAGTCTTTACTTGTTTCTAATTATACCCTTCAGGCTTTTATAAATGCGTAATTTGCTAATACAATAAACATTTGCTTTTGTGCGTTTAAATAACATTTAATTCGTGTTACTACAATCAAAAAGTGACGTCAATTACAGTTTAAAAGCTTCAAGAGCATTTGATTTATGTAATACTGAAAATGTGGGTTTGTCACTAGACTGACCGTTGAAGTCTCTTATTAAAATATAATTTGTAGAATTGATATAATAATTAATACTTGTTAATTGTTGTTAAATCACTTACTCAAAAACGCTTTGAAAAAAATTTTGGTTTGTTTCTTGATTGCGCATTGAGATCATTTTAAAATTTTGAAAAAATTGTTGTCTTGAAGCAATGATATATCGTTAGATAAATTCTTTTCTAATTATTCTAACTCAGTGGGTTTATAAACGAATGTAATTTGCTATGAAATTGAATGTTGCTTTTATTCGAGTGCATGTCGTAAAAATTCTCATCACCGTAGGAGAGCTTTGCAATAAATTTTTATGAAGTTATAAGTCATTTCCCAAAGTGAAAATAGAATCTTAATTGGATAATAGTTTGATTGATATGAAGTAAGGGATAACACATCGCTGTGTGGGGTTAATGATCCAAGAAAATTAAACATGTAAGGCATTCCTCTCACCGTACCTTTATTGTCTAGCATAAAAAACAGCCTATCTACCTGCTAGCCACAGATAAGCTGTGTTAACACGAAAGATACACGAAACATGTGTTGAATTTATTTGTTCCTCCCCTTTTACAAAAGCTAAATTAATTTTCTGCAACGAAAGCTCGATAAGAGAGACACCTGACAATGAAAAATGTACCATTGTTTGGGGGCCATTTTGTATCTATTTGAAAGTTCGGTAAATGACCAAAAGAAATCAACTGGATAACATTTAAGACGGCCTTGCAGGAAATGTTAAAGGTAAAATTTGTCATGAAGCCCACGTTCTTATTTATTTTTAATTAAAATTTCAGGTTCTTCTAGATTTTGTAATAATGGCCAGACATTTTTTTTCAGCCGGCAGGAAATGCAATTTTTAGAATTTAATTTTTTTCTTGAAAGAAATATCTAATTTTGATAGTATTTGGTTACTTGGTTGTTTCCAAAGTTTGTAGAAGATATATTTTTCAGTCAGCAGGAAATGCAATTTTCAAAATTTCATTTTGGGAGAAACACTTTTAACAGTTTTTTTGTACTTGGGGGTAGTTTTTAGTAATAAATTTAAAACATATGCAAGAACTTCGCCCCCGCTTAGAGAAAGTGTTTACGTCAGAGATTGATCTCGAGTGGACCTCATTCTGCAATCCCATTCCTGCAATTGTGTCAATTTGGTGAAACTACTGTTTGCAATTTTTCCTTTGATGCACTAGTGCTACAGGGTAACTCATCGGCCAACACGGGTGATATTTTTAAATCACAATTTGGGTCGGCAATGATTTCTCTCATTTCATTGCAGCGCCATTCTCTGCGCCAATTTCTTCTTAACACTGCACTTCACACTTCTCACTTAATCACTTCACTTGGTTTAAGTTGGCCGATGATGTTTTGCAGGGTTGGTACTTACCAGTCGCCATGGCTGTACGTTGCCAGGGCTATTGGGCCCCTTATCACTCCACTGTAAATTTTGGGGGCACTGCTACTCACTTGAAAGTCTTCTACTAGACTGAGTGCTCCAAGAGTTCGTAGCGTCTTGGCGAACGACTCGACCGTGAGACGAGAAATTTCATTGGCTACAACGCGTATGTGAGAATAGCGAAGTCACTCACTTTAGACCTACGGATAGTTTACTGCCGATTCCTGCTGAGGCTGGATAGGTTACTTTGCAGGAATTTCGGGTGAGTTATGGTATGCTTTATATGGCTAGAAGCAGTTTTTCCACGGGACCAAAAGGAAGAAATAAGACGCTTCGATGAAGAAAATAGCAGGAATTTTAGAGCTTTGAATTTTGATAATGAGATGACAAGATTAAAGATTTTAATGCTTGGTCAAGCAGAAAAAAAATGTTGAAACTTCAGGGAAAAGTAGCAGGTTTTTAAAACTTGCAGTAATCTCTAATACAGAGAGGTATTTTAAATTTAATCGGAGATTTTGATGGAAGAATAGACAAGAAAATTTTAGCGAGAAATTTTAATGCTGGGTTAGACCCATAACCCATTTCAAAAATGTCGGCACAAATAATTTATACCTGTCAAAGTTAGATCATCAAATTTTATGTAAAAAAAAATTACAAAAATTAAAACTTTTTTTGAAAAGTGTTATTAAAAAAGACAACTACTGTTCTTAGTTAATGTAGTTAATTACAAAATGAATTAATTTGTGTCTCACATAACTAGTTAAAAAAATTGAAATTAAGAGAGCTTTAAAGCTCAAATTTTTTAATTATTGAATATTTTGATTATCGTTTGTTTACAAAGATTTTGGGTAAAAATTTAAATGCTAAGTTAAACAGAATTTATTGCAGGAGCTTTTCAATATCAGGTAGACAAGAAACCCCTCTCGAAAAACAGCAGGATTTTAATTAAATGCTATTTTTTGATAGATTCCAAAAGACATAAAGTGGATGATGCAAAAAACAGTTTTTTGGTGAGAAATTTAAATGTTGAGTTAGATACAAGACCCATTTCAAAGTTGGTGGCGTTTTAAATATGTCTTGCCATATCAATTGTACTTTTAAAAAAAGTAAATTGCTGTTTAAAGACTTTACTGCAGGATTAACCGGAATTTTTTGGGAAACTTTAAGTTAGGAACAAAAATATCAGGATTTTAAAGCTTTCAAGATTTTAACAAAAATCGCATTTTGATCGTAATAATTTTTATTGAATGTCTACCAAAAACAGCGTTTTTCTTTTTAACAGAATCGGAGATCTTATATGAAGCTTGAAACGTTTTTTTCTGTAGCAACTCCAACAGTTCGTGTTGTTACAGTACCTCCTATCAAATCTGTATAATTATCATTTTTAAAAAAGTGAAATGTATGCAAAAATGCAGTTTTGACTGGAGATTTCAATGCTGAATCAAGCGGGAAAATCGAGAGACTTCAATGATGGATTCGACACGAAACCCAGTTTGAAAAATAGCGGCATTTTGAATAATTTGCACCTGTCAAAGCCTGCTATTAAACCTAATGTAATACAGTAATGATTATCTTTACTAAAATAGCATTTGTTAATGGATGCAAAAGTACTTAGCGGTGCATAAGCATTCTAATATTAGATTTTATTGCAGTTCTGGTACAAAAGGGTTAAGAGCTTTCAAGATGACATCACAAAATAAATTAATTGATGTTAAGTGTGTTAATGTCACCTGTTCCTGTGTTTTGTTTGATTAACGAGTCGATTATAAAATTTAAGTGTTTTTGAAAAATTATTTAATGACCTCCGTGATTTTGCAGTTGTTCCTGTTAAAAAACCAAGGTTTTTAAGAAGGACCTTCCGTTACTCTTCTCAAAAAATTCCCTGTCATAAACTGAAAATAATGATGGTATAATCAACTTTATTGCACTTTCAGTAACCAAGTGTCTATGCTTGCTCAATAATATTTTTTTGTATTTGTGGTAAGAAAAAATTCTAATACTGAGAGGTAGCCGGTTCTTGTAAAAAACTGAAAACGTTTCTAGAATCGTAAAACAGGATTGGCGGCAAGAGACGTCGATGATGCGTTAGGCGAGGAACGGCAATTGCGAGCTTTTATCAATTTTAATTCAATTCAGTTATTCAAAAAAAGTTTTTGTTATTGTCGGCACTTTTTCTATTCATTCATAAAGTCATGTTTGTCGTTGAAAATGTCAAATATTAGTACTCGTTGTAAACAATGGTCGGTATTCTCGCTTCGAAGTACCTCATAATCAATGAACCATAAACGTCTTTTCAAATTTACAACGCGGTTTTTCAAAATCACCGTAAAAATGTAATTTACAGACTAAACTTGTTGCAACACTTAATTCATCAAATGCTTTAATTAAAAAATAATTAACTCAAAATAAAAGATAAGATTTAATTAGCGAATTTAAGGTCGTGTCATTTCAGATAAAAATCAAAAATTTTTGCGGCCTAAATCAAAATTATTTTATGGCCTAAAACAGTTAAAGCTCAGTCCGTGTTTGCATCTCTGAAATTCTATTTTAGTCCATCTCGCGGTTCGCGAAACCAGTTTGGTTTAACCGTTTTTATTTTCTTCCTCTTGGTTTGATCAAACCTATAAATATCTTCGCAGCATTTCGAAGAATGGGTTTCAAGAATCTTAATTAAATGACATCCGAGTCTTGAAGCTTCATTTAAATATTAAATGAGCTTTCAATAATTAATTTTTAGTTGCATTTTGCATCAACCTTCATTAGTTTATATTAATTGACCGTTATTTGGGTTCAAAGTCCATGAAGATGAGTACCAAAACCCTCCAATTATCTTTTGGTAGCGGCCTTGCCATCGTCCAAGGCCGGAATTCGATGTAATTAAGCTTTGTTTACTGGCTTTCGGCCGTTTAAAAATCACAAGTAATTTCCTCTGAATTTGCAATAATTGCAGCCTCATGTGTTAAGTCATTGCTATAATCTGGATTGAAAACTACAAATAATTGATTTATAGATCGCAATGAAATTGCCTCACTTATCGTCTTTTACTGATCAGGGTAATAGCCGCAAGGTCATTGAGATACTAGTCTTTTTCGGTTATTCAGATTTCTATTTTTAAATATTTATAAAGATAACCAACCACCGGCACTATCTTAAATAATTATAAACCACTAAATGCCTTAAGGAGTTTTTAACGAATTTTTATAATTGCATCTAATTGTTATGCTTCTATCTCTTGGCTAACGCTAATTTTGTCAGGTGCGGTGTTAAGCTTTTGAGCTTTTATTAATTAACCTTTATTTGCTTTTACTACTTCTAATAATAAAAGTAAAATAATTGGTTGAATAAAAATAGAACTACTATAGTGATTCATCGATAATAATGTGAGCAAAAAACCTATTTGCGTACTATTACTATTATTATAGTGTCTTCGTTTATAATTTTTGAATTTTTTTGATTTAACAACATTATAATTATTCAATTATTGTCAGTGACCTTGTTTACATTTTTAAATTAAAAATTTGTAAACAAAAAATAAATTTGTACAGTTTGTCGTTTAGTTCTCAAGCTGTGAAGTCAATTAATTGTATTTTTAAAATAGTTTATGACTGAATTTTTAAACAAAAAGCTGATTTCATCAAAAATAATAGTTTATATGCAAATTAAAAACAAATTAATTGTAGAAACAAGGTCACAAAATAGAGATTTTACTTGTCAACGAAATATAAAAATATAAACAATTTTTGGTTATTAATAATTAACAAAAAATGTCAAAAAAACAAGAAGTAATAAACAAAAGTAAGCACAAAGAAAGAAAGGGCAAAATATAAGATAAAAACAGAAAAATGAAAGTATTAGAAAGAAGCAATAATAGCTGTTTCTGGACCATGCTTGTCGAATCAATAGAGAGAATCAATAAATAAACTCATAAAAGGAGAAATAGAGAAAGAAATTCTAAAATTAAAAAACAAAAAACTCGAGAGAAAGACGTGGAGACGAGTCACGAAGAAATAAGAGAAATTTTTTTATAAAATGGGTAATGAAACAGAGAGAGTTTATTCTCAAATAATTTTGAAGAAAAAAACAACTAAATGTAGCTAAAACAAAAAACTTAAAAAATAAATTATGTACACATCTAAAATATTTTATTGTAGCATTGGGTGCTATAATGACTATTAAAGTACCTACTTTAATAAGTTTCAAATGCTGAAGAAACGTTTGATCTATACTAAATCTGAATTAAATGAATTAAATTGAGTAATAGAGGAAGTAGGTTACTTAGCTAACATAAATTGAGTCTTTCTGACGATCTATAAAAATCCTTGTTTTCGTATGGAATGTAATTACTACTAATTAAATTAATTGAGCACCTTGAAGCTAACTAGAGCAATTTACTGAAAATTAATTTACTTTGACAAACAGCGTTTAGTTTCTAGCAACATCACAAAGTTTTTTTTTTTTTTTTTAAGTCGATGAACTTTTCATAGACATTAGGCCAAAAATCTCCCAGCATGTAACCTTTTATCGATCAATAACAAAGCATTTGATTTGCAGTGTCATCATTCCTTGCCCAATTCCCATAAGTTCCGGAGATTTTTCTCCGAATCGCTTGCGTAAAACTTGTCTCATTAATAAAGCTCTTGTGCTTTTTTCTTTTTCTGAAACATGCAGCAGAATGTCTATTTTCTTATTGTAAAAGACGCTTAACACGATTTTGTAGTTATTAAAACTTGTAGTAACAGCTAATTGCGATAATTTTCTGAGAAAGATTCTGACTGTTACATTTTGAGAGTTGACCTTTATAATGGGTGTACGATTTTTTTTGCACACTTGGACATTATGTGAAGGTCTCAACCAAGGTGTCAACCACCCACTTACACCCATTTGCACAAAATCAAGTCGACTTTTGCAATCGCACTGACTCACAACTGTGTAGGAGAATTTTTGACAAGAAAAATCTGTTCCTAAAAGAAATAAAATTCAGAAAATCTTGTTTCTATTTTTATAACACTATAAATCAAATTAAAAATACTAAAATTCTGTTTGATCTATTACCTCGGGTTCCTCGTCTAACGTACTGTTGAAGTCCCAAAATTTTCAACTAGTTTTAGGTAACTTCCTACTTCAAAAAATACATTATTTTGATTTGCTGAATTTCCAGAAATTGTTTGTTTCTGTAACCTTGTCTCTGTTATACGTGTATGTTTGAAAAGAAATTCTTTTATGACTCGGCGACATTTATTACCCATGTCCATTTCGGAGGTGTATTGTTTTCGATTGCACAACGTGAAGCATGTAATAAATTCTTACAATTGGTTGCCTATTTTTCCGAAAAAAATTAGATAGCAATCTTTAATTTGCATTTTTCCATTTCTCGTACCTTAGGCAAATAAATCTCATTTAAAGCTTCCTAGAGCATATTACGATCTGTCGTAAATCGTAATTATTTTCTCAATTCTTGAAGACCGTAACAAACTCTCGCCTAAGGTCGACGAAAATCGCTCCAAAAATAGACAGTCTGTTATTATAGGCTAACATGAGATTCTTTGTGCAAAATAACGGCTATCAGGTTCAGTTAATTAAATAGAGCTGAAGTAGTTTCAGGTTGCGTGTATGAAATTATAGCTGTTTTGGACGGTTTTTCAGTTTTGTGTAAATTTTTAACTGGTGTGAAAGCTGATTCATTAGGAAGAATAACCCAAGGCTTCTGTTTTGATTTAATGAATATTCAAATATAGTTTTTATTGTTCCAGTTCTTATTTATTACTTTCGTATCTTTTCGTTTTAATTAACGCCTACTTCCTCTATACTTAGCTACCTTGATCCCAGATTACTATTAAAGATGACAAAATAAATAATGTCTTCGAAAAATTTTTTAACTGTAGGCGACTGAGAAATTATAAACAATTTCGTGATGATCAAAAACAAATAACTGATTCTTGTAATAAAAAAATTGTTTATACATATTTTGATTATGTCATTTATAACAAAAACTGTGACATTGACAATTTTTAAAACTGCTAAATTGCACTTTTTTGACATTGTTTAAGAACAGTTGAGTGCTTGAAATTTGTGTTTTTATCAACGGTAAAACAGAGGGAATCTTAATCTTTATTTAATGATGGTTATTGCAAATTGTTGCAAATTTAAATTTGTTAAAAATAATTCACAAATTCATTTTTAAAAGTCCTTGAAATAGTGCGTAAAATCGTGATTAACAAAAAAACTAAAACAAAAATTAATTCAAGGTTACAATAAGATTCACTGATTTTTATTATAATTACGAAGTCACGTTTTACAAAATAAATATTTTTTTAACAATATTCTGTGTTTATTTAAATAAAGTTTCGTGATTAATTGTAGAAATCTAGAATTAGTGTCGGTATAACAAAACATTTGTGTAGTCTGTACCTTTTATTTTCTTTTTGTATTTATTTATGCTTCAATTTTTCAAAATTCAATCTAGCTCTCATATCTGATCCCTCGTAAATACAATCTCTAATCTCCTCTTAAGCAGCTTCTGTATTTTCTAATCATCATTTCTAATAATTCTGAATTACTAAACTTGGCTATTAAATTAGTAATCCCAGCGCCATCCTATTAAATATAGCTACTCGTATTTACCAGAATTTATAACCCAATTTACCAAGCCTTAATTACAAAATTATATTGTCATTGTAGGTGATAAACCTACACAATTTATTCGTAAATTAAGAAAAAGAACAATTTCATTTTGTGGGCGAATATAGCATTGATGTGTAAATTCTGACAAATTTGGTTGGCCTACGACACTTATAAATCATAATTTTTCGCCCATTCTTTATTTTTTTGTGAAGAAACATTGACCGTAAGCTTCCGACAAGATTTCTCATTTGTCTATAGTGATTGATGGTGATAGAAATAGTGATTATTGCGGCTATTTTAAGCAATTACTAGCAAATTTATCAGAGCTAAAAATTTATTTTTTTATGAACCTACATTGCAAGAACTGGATATTGGTCCTTGTAAAGTTTCTGTTTGTTTCTACCTCCCTCAGAGAATTTTAAGCACATTTTCCGAGTATTTAAAGTGTTTTTGTTTTTTTTGGGGTTTTTTTCCACTGAGTTATTGTTCTTACTTTTTATTTTAATAATTTGCTGATTGCTTTTTTAACATTGTGTTTGAATAACTAAAATTTGAACATCCGGTAAAAGTGCATTTATGATTTATGCAAAAAATATAATAAAATTTCGAATAAACATTTATTTTGTCTAGAAACTAAACCGTTTTATTATGCAAACACACAGTCAACTTTCTCGTTGACACCTTTGGCGGAAAAATCAGGAAATCCCAATTTAAACTTGTACAACCAACACAATACATGTCCTAGAAATCGCCGTCTCCTTAGACATAATTTGTAGCATCCTATCAAGTTCGAAATAATTAAGCATTAGCAACAACAATGAAATTATTTAAAATTATAATACCGGATTTTGTATGCCAAGGTACTGAAGTAATACGATCTTGATAATAGAAACTCTATCAATTAAATTAGATTGAAGAGGTGAAATTCCCGAGATTCGAAACGTTCGCTTAAAAATTATTTGTACACTCGTGGAATTAATTAACGAGTATTTTCTGCTTTTGTGTGGGATAAGTGCTGTTAGAGGTCTGTGAAGTCAAAGTAAAAATCATTTAAAAACAATCGTTTCTAACTGTGCTCTTTTATCGGCTTGATTGTTTCGAATATTGTAAACTCACGCATCTATGTACAAGCACACATCTTTAAAGATAATAGAATTCATTAGAAAAAAAAATTCAAACAAGGTCAAGTATTACCGCGAAGCTATATAATCTAAAGTTTTTGCGAAAGAGAGTAATTATCATTAGTGGTAATGTTTTGTAAAATTTATAAATTGATTAAAAAAGAGTCTTAATTGTGTGTGTGTATATTTAACGGTTTTTCTTGGCTCGTTAGACGAAAGGGAAATACCTAATTACGGCTAAAGAAACTTTTACTTTTTTTGCATTTTGGTGAATTTTCAAAAAACGGAATACCGGAATTCCAGCGGAGTAAATCTCTGGTTGGAGGGTAATGATTTTCGTTTTATGTGCTTTTGCCGGATACACCTGCCTATGGCACATTTACGATGCTACAAAGAAAGCTGAAAAGGAACGTGCGCTATTTTTGATATGGAGAATCTAGGAAGATACGTGAGGGAAATAATCTATCTCTTCAACAAGAAGATGCACTAATCCAGCTTCAAAAATTGTTGATTAATTAGAATTGCGGTTAGAAAAGACCAGATAAAACCTTTCTAAACCGAGCTCACAAAAAGGTCAAATAAATTACAACGACTTAAAAATAGGCTTGATTAATTTGTTAGAATTTACAAAAGCTAAAATGTTCAAAATTGCAATATATGTAAAGAGATGTAGTCAGAAACCTATTGTAATCTTATGAAATTGATAAGATGCGAACAAATTTTGCAGCTGGAATTATTAGTTTACTTAAACCACCAACTATTTGTTTTTCTCATTGTAAATCATTCTTCTCAAAAGTTCAAGCACACGCTCTTTTACATTCTCTGTTTGAAACTTTCTTACTTTTGAACCTTTCTTCTTCTTCAATTTTTTCTCATTTTATTCAACTTAATTTATTTATATTCTTTCTTGATTCTAGCTATTTACAAAATATTTTTCTAGTACTCTATTTTTTCATTTATTTTGTCTTTATCTATTTTTTTTATTTATTAATTGTTACACTTCTGTCTCTGTTAAAACTGTTATTCATTTCTACTTCTTTCTCTGTTTCCTGATTTTTTTTCTGGCGCTGTCTTCGAATGTCTTTCTTCAGTATTCCATAATCTTTATTCCAATAGTTATTACGTTTTGTCTTTAATCATTGCTACTTGTGTCTTCTTGACTAATTAAATAATTGACTAATCTATCACATAATATTAAACAAAATATAAAATTAGATACACAATAAAAAGTAGAGAAAAATGCAAAATAAAGCACAAAAAAGAAAAAAGTCAAATATAAGACAAAAAAATATAGAATTTGAAATTGTATGTCTACTAGATAGGTTTAGCCATTACACCGCTTTATAGTGTTGATAATTGAGCTGCGTATACTGATATTCTAGATCTATGTACCTTCTAGAACACCTACCAACATCTCTAGTTAAAATTTTAAGATCAAAACAGTTAGAAATCAAATTTTATTCTTATTTGTATCTTTACTAGCTGAAAATACAACTATTTAGTTAAAATATATAAATCTGTAAGTAAATCTTACAAAATTCTGGTTAATATGACTCTTCTAGTCAAAGTTTTTATAGATTAAAACAGTTAATAACTAAAATAATTGTATTTTTATTTAATTTCAACAATTTATAAGTTTAACTAGAAAACTAGAAAGAGACAAACTATTTCTAGTTAAACTAATTTTAGGAAGGTTTAAGTTAGTTAAGAAACAAAATATTTAGATACTTAATCAGTGAAAAAGCTAATAAATGACTAATTTCTAGTTAATTAGATTACATCTGTAAAACTATTAAGAAAAAAAATAATAATTTTTACATTATTATTCTTCTAGTTAACGTGACTTGTAAGTTACAACTGACTGAAATCAGTTAAAAAGGCTATGTAGAAGTTTATTTAATTATATTTTTAACTAGAATATTAGTGAAAGCCAAATAATTACTAGTTAGCGTGATTTTTTGACCATTTAAAAAATTAAATAACTAGATTCATATTAACTAGAAAAATAAAAAAAATATTAAGTTTATTTCACAAAGATCTAGTTAATGTAATTCTAATTTAATTTTCGACTAGTTTAGCATTGTTTAAAAATAAAATAAATAGTTTTTTATTTAATTTTAACTAATTGTTTGTCTAATTAGAAATCTAGTCATTTTAATCGAAATAATAACAAATGTTTTAACAGACGCATGAACCAGAAAACTGAAGACCGGTTTGGGAGTTATTAGCCTATCATCACGGTCATTCAGCAACATCTTGCACTTACCAGTGCTGTTACAAAGAAGTCGCTTTTTATTATAGTAAATATTTAAATTATCAGATAATTACGCTTGTTTTTAGCATATCAAGTAATGTAATTAAATGCCAGTTGAGACTGTGTCCGTGGAGTAGTTGTTTTTAAAGCTGCATCGGTTTGGTTTTAGTAGAGTTTAGTAGAGTTTGAAGCTGTTACCACTAACTTGCCGTCTCCGCTTAGAATAAATTACAAAACAGAGTGTCCTCTCAATTATAATCTAAAACAAAATTTGAAACTGAAAGTTAAAAGAAAATATATACCTGCATAACAAGAAATAGAATGTAAAAGAAAATACATGACAGAACAAACAGATTCTAACATTAAAAATTGTCCTAAATTTTATGTATCAAATACAATTTTAGAATCAATCTAACTGTGCTTTGTTTATCTCATATATTTTATGCAGATTAGTTATAGCTGCTTATTAGTGCAGAAAAACAGAGTAAAAAATGTAATTTTAAATGTAAATGAGATGACAACTTATTAAATTTAGTTCTAAAAATAAGAATTTAATAAAAATATAGCCACAAAAATAACATCACATCTAAATATACTATTGTTTTCCATGTAAAAGGAATATCAAATTTATGTCGCCATCCCGCCACGTTATTTGTCATTTGGTCATAAAAACCCAGAACAACCTACAGAGAAATGTTAACAATTGTCGAAGAAGGAATGCTATAACTTAGGTCATCATAACTTCAAAGAATGTAGAAATTGGTTTTGCAGTTATTACTTTCAGATGGCGTTTTATATTTTAAATCAGTTTCAAGAATATAATCTAGAGTGTGAGTCATTCTAATACTCTGTGGTTAGATTTTTTTTGCAAAAATTTAAATTATAATCCGATATCTCTGGGTGAAGATACCAGTGGGTGGACCATCCACTAACAAATCTCATCTTGAACTCGAGTTCAGTGTTCTTCAAGGTCCATCAAGGACGAGTTTAGCTTGACGTCATCCTTGCAAACGCTCGAGATTCCTATCAGAGCAAGGTTTTTTCGATTTTATGCAAGACTGTGCTTCAATTAATATCGATAATGACATAATTGCTGTAATTTTCGTGCTTTTTCACCGTCTGCTGTCAAAGTTCACCCAACTCGCTACAAGTGGAGTTACTTGACCCCACCCACCCAATTTCCATAAGGGTTCTGTGTGGGCTGAAAACCCACAAAAAGTGGGTGGCGGACTTTTACTTTCAGAAAAGATGAAATACCGTTGCGTGTATTTTGTTGTTTATTACGCCAGCAAAATTATTCCCACGTTGCCTGTTGCATGATGGAGAGACTGCAAAACACTGCGATGATGATTAAAGGGGCATTAGTATTGCACGATCTAAGACAAAAAGACGCAAACTTATTCAATTATTCTATGCTGATTTTATGACGGGAATAAATGTCAACACAAAAAAGGAAAATTCAGATCAGAAGTTTATCTGATACGCCTCGTAGGACTATTATTGGGAGTGAATAATAGACAAAAAATCAGCCGAGGGAAAATATATAAGCTTCAATTTACATAAAAGCTCAGTGGGAAGCTTTTCTTCGATCACAGTGAGTCATAAAAACTATTTTCACTGGGAAATTGTTTTAATTATAGAGAAGTGTAATGAGAAAACGCCGATACATGAGATTACCGGATCAAATAAATAATTACAAGATTTGTTAACTAAATTTTTAATTAATAGTAAAGGCGGTTATTTTGTAATTAATCTTATTTCAAATAATTCTGTTTTGTTTAGATTCTATTCTATCTCAAATCTAATTATTTTAGTAAAATTGAAATAGTCAATTTAAGCCCTGAAAAAGCTTTAAAACTTAAAATTTGCGTTTTAATTGTTCTTATGCTGCCAACAAAAATCACTATTCTATTTTACATAAGATTCTGTATTCCATGTTACTTTCTGATCTACATGCCATTCTACTATTATCCTACATTCTGTTTTATACATTTTTTATTTTACATTTTATTTGGCATTCTGTTTTGTGATTCTAGATTTTATATTGTATTCGTTAATGTAACTTTATGTTTTATTTTTTGTTTCACATTATTTCATATTTTGTTTTGCATACTATCTTATCTTTTATGCTGTATTTTATTCTACACCTTTTTCTGTATTTCTCGATTATTCTTTGTGTTATAGTTTAGTATTCTATTTTGTATTTTATGTAAACCTGATTTTACATTCTGTTTTATACTTCACTCTGCTCTACATTTTGTCCTACATTTAAAATTCTGTACTGCATTTTATTCCAAATTTTATTTTACATTATATTTACCTTTCATTTGTTGATTTATACGTCTACTTCTTTTCCTTCTTGGCTTAATAAAACAATTGTTAGAAATATGGAGAAAAAAATCTATGAAAGAAATACAGACATAAGAAAAAATCATAAAAATACTTTAAAGAAGACAAAGATAAGACCAGATCAAATTCCATTGTTTTGCATTTTATTTTATATATTTTCTAATCTTTTCTAATAGTGTATTCTACACCTTGCATTTTACTCACAGCATTTTGTTTCTTTTTTGTTTTATATTCTGTTTATGACGTGAAATCGAAATGTAACTGAATCAGAGCAAGCCGTGGAAGTGGGTATTAACATTAGACACATTATTACAGTTACGCCTGCTCTGATTCAGTTACATTTCGATCTCACCTTATTTTTGTTTAGATATTACTGTGTATTCTGTTTTATATTCTATGCCAGTTGTTGTTCCCTCTTCTATCCGGTTTATGTTGTTACAGAATTAATTTCTGAATTCTAGAAGCTGACGACATTTTAGCTTCCTAGATGAGAAAGTGATAACTCTAGAAAAACAAGAATTTGAAGGCGTGAGCAGAAAAAAGAATGAGAGTTTCTAGAAAACGAAGAGCAAAACTAAATTCCAGAAAAAGTTGAGGACATCAGCTAGCGAAAGAAGAAACAAAAGAAAAATTTTAGAAGAGCATAAACCGTTCCTAAACATATTTGAGGAACGAAGACTGGTAGAAAAAATAACATAAAATACTAGAAAAAGTTGAGCAATAGATGATTTTATAAGAACAAAGAAAGTCTTGCTCTTAAACTGTATTTTCTATTTCACATATAATTCTATATTCTTTTCTAGATTTTATTGATCTACATACATTTATGTATTTTGTTTTTCTTCGATTCTACATTTACGTTTTGTTTTTTATTCCTTTTAATAATAACTGAGGTTAAAAAATTAACTTAATGAAATTTTGGGTAAATTAAATTATTAAAATGTTGATTTATCTTTGTATTGTTTAAAATTTTTAGACAAGTTCTTGAAATTAAAAAATAAATAAATAGCATGTTCTTGTGGGGTCAAAACGTGACCAAAATAATAAAAAATAATAACACGTTTGCTTATTTCCCGAAAAAAATTTTCGCGGAAAAAACCTGAGTTAAATAATCACTAATTTTCGCAGTTTGATGATTGCGTGAATAGAATTTTAATTTAGTTAAAAATAGCAATGATTTTGGTTGCATTAGGCAATGCATTTTTATTTTTACTCATCTTATTATTACAATAAATTCTCAATGTCAATAGTTGACAAATACTGACATCATTAAAACAAATAGTAATTATTGTAAAAAATTATAATTGACCGCAAATATGTTAATTACTAACGTGCTTTGTGGTCTTTGAGATGTGATGTCCAACTTCTGGAAAAAAAATTAATAGAAATTTTTTGATTCTGATTCAAATTAAAAAAGAATGTTAGTTTAAGCAGTTTATGATGTAGAAAGTGCAGGATGAAGGTAGATTGTTTAATAATTTTTTAAATTGTTGGTTACATGTCTTTAATTTAGGAAATTAGGAATGAAATGCTGCCGGAATTACGAAGAATTTAGAACAGGGTTTGAATGCATAAGTAGAACAGTTATTAAATTAAAAAATAAAATAAAGAAACTCAATAAAATATTTTTTTTTTAACTTAGTGTGAACAGAATAAAGCTAAACTTGTTTTTAACAATAAATTATTATCGACATTTATTATTGAGGTGTTGATTCCCAATAAGTTATGTTTAGAATTTCTAGTCAAGCTTCGTAAAATAATTTTCGATTGATTTAACATCATTTGATTGATAACAGCAGGAAGAATAATGATAGAGAGATTTATTAACGTTATAAATATTGATTAAACGTCATTAATTGCATCCAACTGTTTCCTTTCATAAAAAATATTTTAAAATGTATAAATATATTTTAAATTGGTAATCAAGTCGGAATTACCAAAGTCGGATTATTTACTTATCTAGACCAAGGATTTATAGTTGTGTAAAGATGACTCAATTAGTTTTATCTGTTTTAATTGATTGGAAAATAATAAAATTCAAGACAAGAATCTAATTATTAAGTCAATAATCTAATAATAAGTAATTTTACTAGGTTGCTGCACTTATTGATAAAAAATAAAATAGTCAAGTAAAATAAGTTTCGTAAGTACAAATTATAAAAGAAATAAAATTGGTATTAAGTCAGATTGGTTAATTACTTAAGAAAATATTTTAAATTTTATGTGGTTTAATTTAAAAATAATTTTATTGCTGTGTTTACAGTCCGTAATTACCTGAGTGGGTTTTATAGATTTTCTAAAAGACTGCATTTTTCGAATAATTCTAACACTTATAAAGTTTTAGTGTTAATAAAATAAAGGCCAGAGAAAAAATACAGTATACATCTCATGAGTAATTTTTCAAAACTGGTTATTATCAGAATGAAACTCCTATCCTCACTAACAAGCTAACACCACATTTGGTCCTCGAAAAAATTTCTGGATGAATAATGCAACTATTTATTTCATACAAGGTACGCCAACAGCCGTTGACAGATTTGACGAATTGCACTTGCCACTGCTAAAGCCTGTGTTCATTAAAATATACATTGCCGCACGTCTAATCATAATAATTAGTTGTTTGCCAATTATTTTGTGTCGAGATTAATTCCTGACGAAATATCACTACAGACACCATTTTTACAGCCAAGACGAGACAATGGAGACCCATCAAAAGCACCGACAACGCTTTTGTAATTTCTATATTTGAAACAGTCCCTAAACTGTTATTATCATTCCTTTGGAATTTTTTTAGTGAAATCATTCTAAAATAGAAATTAATCTCGCTAAGTCATTTAAAACAATGATGTAGTGATGGCGCTTTGTGTAATTAATATAAATAGCAATTGCTTGCTTTTTTTACTATTTTTAAAGACGAGTCATCAATCATTCTGGCTACTAATGAGAAGAGAATTTTGGCTTTAATTAATTTGCGGTAATTTCTTAAAATAGCTACAATTATAACAAGACTATAATAAATAAAAGTGAGCTTGAATTATCACAACTATCAATCATTATAGTCAAATGAGAAATCTTGTCGGAAGCTTACGGTTAATAGTTCTTAAAAATTATATGGGCGAAATACCTACTATGATTGTCTATTATAGTACGTAGAAATAAAATCTACAACAGAATGTAAATTAGAAAAAGGAGATAGGTAAATAATTAATAAAAGAATACAATTTGAATGTAGAGCATGATGCAGAATAAAATTTAGAACAAAGTAGAATATGATATATGCAGCAAACCAAAAAAAGTTGAATAGGTAAAAACAACAAGCAATGAAGAGAAAATACAGAATAAAATTATATACTAGAATGTAAAATAAAATAAGAAATAATGTACTCAAATATGCAGTACAACGTAGAATCGAAAATCATTTTTAGGTAAACAGCTTGCGCAAGTTATTTGTTTTTAAACGTTAGACAACTTAACAAACACCGTCATTTGTAAAATGTCTTTTTTGATATGTATTTCTTTTTTCCATTTTTAGTTTTTTTTTAGAATCTTTATTTGTTCTTTCAGAATCTTTTTTGCTATTTTTCTTTCTTGATGTAGTTATTATAATTTTTGTTTCTTTTCCAATTCTTATTTTTCACGCTCTGTTACATCGTTTCTTGCTCTTTTACAATTATTCTTCTTTGCTCATCTTTCTGTTTCAATAGTCGTTTTCTATCTTAGTCAAAAACTTTTTTTATTCTTCTAAAAGCATTCATTGCTTAACTTTTTTGGAATTTTATCTTCTCTTTTTCTATCAGTCCTCGTTTCTCCAATTTTTCAAAAACATATTTTGCTTTTATATAATTTTTTTGCTACTACTTGCTTCAAGCCAACGTCTTCCACCTATTTCTAAAAATTTATTTTTTTTTTCTTTCTTCTTTTTTTTAAACTGTTCTAGAATCGATAGTTCATTATATGAAAATCTTCTAGAATATTCAGGATAACGTAAATTCGACAGTGCAGAACAGGAAGATATTCTAGAATATTTAAGATAACGCAGATGTATTTTAGAAAATTCGAGAAGCAACAGTCTTGTTATCCTTCTGTAGAATGTTCTAGAATGTTTAAAACCATTATGTGAAATAAATAAAAATTGTCTAAATTGTTTTAGAATAGATAGCTATTACATGAGAATGTTGTAGAATGAACAGGATAACGTAAATTCGGCAGTGCACATCAGAAAAATATTCTAGAATGTTTAAAATAACGCAGATATATTATAAAAGATTCGAGAAGCAACGGTCTTGTTATCTTTCTATAGAATGTTCTAGAATGTTTGTAAAATATATAAAAATAGTCTAAATTCTTCTAATTCTAGAATAGATAGCTATTACATGAGAAAGTTCTAGAATGATCAGGATAACGTAAATTTGATAGAGCAGATCAGGAAAATATTCTAGAATGTTTAAGATGACGCAGATGTATTTTAGAAGATTAGAGAAGCACCACTTTATCAAAAAATCTGAAATTGTTATGTTATCTCTCTATAGAATGTTTCAGAATGTTTGAAACCATTATGTGAAATAAATAAAAATAGTCTAAATCATTCTAGAATCAATACTTATTACACGAAAATATTCTAGAATAATCAGGATAACATAAATTTGCCAGCGCATAGCAGAAAAGTATTCTAGAATGTTCAAAATAACGCAGATATATTTTAGAAGATTCGAGAAGCAACAGTCTTGTTATCTTTCTATTCTAGAATGTTTGTAACCACTATGTAAAATATATAAAAATAGTCTAAATCGTTCTAGTTCTAGAATAGATAGCTATTACATGAGAAAGTTCTAGAATGATCAGGATAACGTAAATTTGATAGAGAACATAAGAAAAATATTCTAGAATGTTTAAGATGACGCAGATGTATTTTAGATGATTATGGAAGCAACAGTCTTTTTATCTTTCTATAGAATGTTCTAGAATGTTTCAAACTATTATGTAAAATATATAAAAATAGTCTAAATTGTTCTAGAATAGATAGCTATTACATGAGAAAGTTCTAGAATAATCAGGATAACGTAAATTTGATAGAGCACATCAGGAAAATATTCTAGAATGTTTAAGATGACGCAGATATATTTTAGAAGATTCGAGAAGCAACAGTCTTGTTATCTTTTTATAGAATGTTCTAGAATGTTTGAAACCACTATCTAAAATATATAAAAATAGTCTAAATCGTTCTAGTTCTAGAATAGATAGCTATTACATGAGAAAGTTCTAGAATGATCAGGATAACGTAAATTTGATAGAACACATCAGGAAAATATTCTAGAATGTTTAAGATGACGCATATGTATTTTAGAAGATTAGAGAAGCACCACTTTATCAAAAAATCTGAAATTGTTATGTTATCTCTCTATAGAATGTTTCAGAATGTTTGAAGCCATTATGTGAAATAAATAAAAATAGTCTAAATCATTCTAGAATCAATAGTTATTACACGAAAATATTCTAGAATAATCAGGATAACATAAATTTGCCAGCGCATGGCAGAAAAGTATTCTAGAATGTTTAAAATAACGCAGATATATTTTAGAAGATTCGAGAAGCAACAGTCTTGTTATCTTTCTATTCTAGAATGTTTGTAACCACTATGTAAAATATATAAAAATAGTCTAAATCGTTCTAGTTCTAGAATAGATAGCTATTACATGAGAAAGTTCTAGAATGATCAGGATAACGTAAATTTGATAGAGAACATAAGAAAAATATTCTAGAATGTGTAAGATAACGCAGATGTATTTTAGATGATTATGGAAGCAACAGTCTTTTTATCTTTTTATAGAATGTTCTAGAATGTTTCAAACTATTATGTAAAATATATAAAAATAGTCTAAATCGTTCTAGTTCTAGAATAGATAGCTATTACATGAGAAAGTTCTAGAATGATCAGGATAACGTAAATTTGATAGAGCAGATGAGGAAAATATTCTAGAATGTTTAAGATGACGCAGATGTATTTTAGAAGATTCGAGAAGCAACAATCTTGTTATCTTTCTATAGAATGTTCTAGAATGTTTGAAACCACTATGTAAAATATATAAAAATAGTCTAAATCGTTCTAGTTCTAGAATAGATAGCTATTACATGAAAAAGTTCTTGAATGATCAGGATAACGTAAATTTGATAGAGAACATAAGAAAAATATTCTAGAATGTGTAAGATGACGCAGATGTATTTTAGATGATTATGGAAGCAACAGTCTTTTTATCTTTCTATAGAATGTTCTAGAATGTTTCAAACTATTATGTAAAATATATAAAAATAGTCTAAATTGTTCTAGAATAGATAGCTATTACATGAGAATATTCTAGAATGTTCAGAGTAACTTAAATTTGACAATGCAGATCAGGAAAGTATTCTAGAATCTTTAAGATTACACAAATATGTATATTTTTAAAAATTCTAAAAGCTCCAGTTTATCAGAAAATGTAAAATTAACTTTTTATAACTCTAATTCTAGAATGTTTGAAACCATTATGTAAATTAAATTAAAATAGTCTAAATTGTTCTAGAATCGATAGTTTATTACATGAGAATGTTCTAGAATGTAAAATAGGAAAATAATCTGGAACGTTTAAGATAACGCAGATATATTTTTTAAAATTCGAGAAGTAGGTGTCAGAATATGTGAAATTGTTTTGTTGTAACTCTGTAGAATGTTCTAGATATTCTACAGTTTATGTTCTGCATCTTAATCTATATTTTCTGAATTACTGATCAAGATTTCGCCCAAATCCGTTTTCCCGTGAATTTTTTTAATGATCTTTGTGAGTATTTTTTTGTGGTCACGTTTTGACCCGTCGAAAGCTTGTTATTTATATTTTTTGCAATCTTGTGCGGTCTCCCAGCCGGCATTTATTGGCTGTTATTACATTATGGCTAAAAACGGAATTAAATAGGTACGGTTTAATGACACATCTCGTCTCTTATCTCGTTGAAGTGCTGTGTGCAAAGTGCGTCCACTTCAACAGAATGTACGTAATTTTCATCCTATTAAATGCATGCAAAACATACCGCAGGAATAGCAGTGATTTAATTTTTTTCCTTGCAATGTAATGACCACAAAGCATCAATTTTCCTGTAGCTATCAACGTAATTATAAAATCCGCCGTCAAAACACTACAAAGATGACAAGAGGAGACTTCAACGCCCACATTGCAAATTCCAAAAATCTATGAAGGTTCCCACTGCTTTATTACCTTGCAATAACCGACAATTTATGTAATTATAATACTATTTTTTGGAAGAAAAATTCGGTTTCTTCGGTAAAATATTGTGAAATGAGACAAGTCTCAAGGTTGTGGAATTTTTATGATGCATTTATTGTTAATTACTATTTTTGTCCTTGTGCTATTTCGATTTTGTGCACACACAAATTAGATATTTTTGGATTTTCTCACTGAAACTACCAATTTGGAATGTGCTAAAATTTGAGACAAACGAGATACTACCTTGACCTTTCTTCACATCTTGTGATATTTACTCGGAAAGTAAAAGCTATTTAACATTATTTATAGATTGATTCAACTAATTAAAATGCTACAAAAGTTTAAAACACTCATTAAACATCCTAGAGTTAGAAAAATAATTTTTTTGCTCTACCGGAAGCAAATTGACTTCACATACATTATGATTATTAAATTCTGTTCTTTAAAAAAATTGAAATAAGTGCTTGGGATATATCACAGGACTGAATTGTTTTTTAATCATTCATTGCCATCAGGCAATTTTACCTGCGAGATTTAAAAAAATACTTCAGTTTTTTGCTATATAATTTATTATTTTTGCTAGAAATAATTATTTTTTTTATAACTTTTACATAATTATAATAATTCAAAAATAATTTTATTATTATTAATTTTTAAATTCAGTAATGTAATATGGCAACTGACACTTTTGGTGTGTATTACTGGTTGTCTATGCATTTTATTTAAAAATAAATATTTTTATACAAAATTACATTTACAGACGTCTTAATTAGATTTAATTTAGTTTAAATACTTTAATATTTGTTATAATTTTTGATTTAAGTATTTAATAATAGTGTAATAAGATCCAGAATCAATAATGAGTAAAAACAACTGTATAACTGGTTGCCTATCATTAACTAGTAAAAATCTGCGCAAAATACCCCTAAGTGGACCCTAAACAATTTGTAAAACAACGCCTCTCTCATCAAAAATTAGTAAAATGTCGTCTCTTGCTTACAAAATAATAAAATGTGTAGCCTTTGGTTCTAGTATTAAAAAAAGTTGCTTTTGTATTATTCATATAAAAAATATTTTTTTAGCTTATAAAAATGGCAAAATATTGTTTCCACTTCAAAAATTAGTAGAACATCGACTTTAAAAAGTAAAAAAAGTTGTTTGTACTTTTTAAAATAATAAAAAAATGTTTTTTTGTAGTTAAAAATTTATGAGAAGTGTCGTTTTTTGCTCCAAAAATTGCTAGAGTTTTACCTCTAGTTTCTAAAATTACTAAATGACGCTTACAATTTCCAAAATTGTTTTTATTGTTATAAAAATTAAAAAGACATGCTAATTTTGACTCTAAAAAATGTTAAATTATTATTTTTGGCTTCCAAAATAATACAATATTGTATTTGTTTTTATTAATTTAAAATCTAATAAAAACATCGCCTCCAGCTTCTAAAATTACTAAAATTTAATTCCCGGCTTTTAAAATTAGTAAAATATTATCTATTATTTGCAAAATTAGAGAACAATGCTTTTTGTTCTTAAATTCCTTCTAAAATTAGCAAAATTGTGCTTCCGGCTTTCAATATTAGTAAAGTGTTATTCTCGGCTGTTTACTTGTAAATAAATTAAGAAAACTTATGATAACATAACAATATTAACTAGTATCTATTAATCAAATAAATCAATTAAAAAATTGTATCTCTTATTTGTAATTAAGTACGTCACAATTTTATAATACTATGTAATCTGAAGTAGCTGGCTTATAATTGTTTAATTTTTGTCAATGTGTTATCAAATCGACAAAATCACTGATAATTTTGTTAAATTCACATTTTTACTATTTATACTTTTATAGAAATTTGAAGAAAATACAGGAAATACCGGTCCTTTTCTCTCTCTTTGTTTTATTTGATCAAGCTACATGTTTCAGCTAAGTATTTTATTTATAACTTACTCTGAGTTAATAAAAGAGTAAAAAAAATTATCTTGATATCTTTTAATATCAGTGTTTATCACAATACTGCTTATCAGCTCAAATATTTATTGTAATCATCAGATTGACACCATCTGAACAAAAATGAGTTGTATTACTCAATTTTCAAAATATGTGATATTTCTCTTCAATTTTATAATTTCAGTAAGTCTCAAAAAATATTTAAATAAAATAAAAATTATTTTTTAGATTTGTGCTTTACTTTTAATAATTTTCGGAATAATTTACTTTTTCAAAGAAACATCAGGAATAAATATATTTAAAGAAATCTATTCGCTTGGGATTATAGCAATATGTATGGGAGGTCTGCTAATTTTTGTTGCTGGATTTGGATGTTGTGGAGCTCTTCATAAAAACACGTGTCTTCTGACAACAGTAAGTATTGTTGTTTTGTGGTGACTGAAATAAAAGACTAAACTAAACTAAATAATTTTCAGTATGGTTTTATTTTAATAGCTTTATTTATTTTACAATTAATTTTTGGAATCTATGTTGCTTTAAAAATCAAAGACGAGGATGAATTTAATAAAAATGTCAAGGATATGCTTCAGGATTTATTTACTGATGATATAAAATCGTTCTATGACATTCAAAAAAAAGTATTTTATTTTGCAATTTTTCTTTAAATTTATACAAAATTTTAGTTTGATTGTTGTGGAGTGACCAACTACACTACTGATTATAACACAACAGTAGGTCCTTTTCCAAAAAGTTGTTGTGAAAAAGAGACAAATCCTTGTTTTTATCCTTTTGAAACAGGTTGTGCTGAGGCATTTGTAGATACAGTTCTGAAATACATAAAAATAATTGGTTATGCAGCTATTGCTTTTGGAGTTGCAGAGGTAAATAAAAAAATTAGAAAATTGTGATAAAACATATTTTATTGCAGCTACTAGGTGCTACTTTTTCGTTTGTGGTAAGCAAAACAAGTTATCTGTTTTATCAAAAATTTTGATCTTTAAACAATTATCTCAATGGCTTACATGGAACTTACAAAAAAATCTTTCGGGTCCTTGTAAAACAATCGATCAAAATCTTTGTTCAAGTACACTACAAAATCTAAAAATATTTTTTTCAGCTGAGACATATTCATATTCGGAATAAAGTGAGATTTATCGGATTACAAGTCGAAGAGACTTCTATTTAAACATTCCAGAATTAGTTCTAGAAACATTCTAGAACATTCTAGACTAGTAAGTAAACAAAAATTAAAAGGAAAAATTAAACACAATTTTCTAGAGTGAATCTGAGCATCGTGATAAAAGACTGCCATTTTAAATATAATTGTATTATGTAAATATTTATCTAGATTTAATAATAAGTATTATTTAAACAATCCAAGCCTCAGTGATACATAGTTTTGTAAACTCTTCTCTACCAATCCTCTTCCAATTAATTTGTTTTTTTTTTTTCAAATTTTCTTGCAAATATTTCTCTCAAAATTGAGAAATCAAACTCGTTTTGCCTACACAACAACACAGCGAATGCCGTCACAGGGTTGCAAACCCAAGATTTCTTTCTCTGTTGTGTCAGAAGCGGGAGACGTCTTAGCTTTATTATTATAATGCTATACATCTATCTTATATCTTTTTATTTATCTAATTTGTTTTTTTTTAGTGCACCTTCTTTATAAGTTACTCTTATTTTTCAACTTGTCGTAATTATTTTTTACACACTTTATTTCCTCTCTCTTCTTTTATATTCCATTTCAATTGTTTTATTTTTTATTTTATTTCTTTGTAATTTTTTCTGTTATTATGTTTATCTTCTTCAAGTTGATGAATCAGTGGGCGAAACTATTACGCAATTTTTAGGTGAGCCAGAAAGTGAGCCAACAAATTTAATATTTTACTTTAACCACCTTTAACACCTTGAAAGCCAAAAGCCAAAACAAACTTCTCTTTTTTATCCTCTTTAACTCTCATTTCTCTATTACATTTTTTTTCTTTTTTCTCTCTAGTTGTTCTTCTCGTCTATCACGCATTTTTACTTTTATCTTCTTCAGCTTCTTATTTTTCTCTATTGTTCTTTCTTTATTTCTCTTACTTTCGTCGTTAATTCTATCATAATTTTTATTATTCATCCTTTTTATTTTTTTATTATTTTTTTAATTATTTTTACGGTGTTTCTGGTAATTTTAACTTTCTTAGAATATTCAAAAAAATTCAAACTAACGATGGATACACTTGACAGCTGAGTCACCTTAAATTAGTCAAAATGTCAAAACAATGTCAAAATGAACGGCACCGTTGAGGTCGCAAGAATTTGTATCTACACTTGTTGTTTTCTATTAGAGGTAATACCAACTGTATTAACAATTTTGAAATAAATTTATTTCAGATTAGTGGACTTAGTTTATTTATAATAGGAATTCTTGTTGTTGTAAAAGAAACAAACTACATTAATATTTTCGACAAGATTTCTTTATCTGTTGGAAGTTGGTCACTCTGTTTAGGATTACTGTTCTTTATTATAACTTCAATTGGAATTTTTGCAACATTTAAGAAAAAAGAATCTCTCCTTCTTTTGGTAATTTTTATCTTATAATAATTTCTTATCAAAAGTTATTTCTAGTTCACTATTCTAATAATAGTTTTATTCATATTACAAATATCTTTGGGACTATTTGCTGCATTTACACTTCATCCTGAAAGCCGTCTTTACGAAAAAGTCTACGACCGGTTTTACCAACCTTTTAAAAATAATAATACCGAATTTAAAAAAATTCTAAATAGAATTGAAACAGATGTAAGTATTTTTAAATCAAGTCTGTCAATTTTTAAATTTCACAAAGCTTCTAGTTCAAATGTTGCGGAATTAACGGACCTAACGACTACTCAGTAGTACCAACAAGTTGTTGCCAAACCCAAACTACCAACTGCAGAAGTCACTACAAAAAAGGCTGTGCCTCAAGTTACGCCCGTGCTGAAATACAAAACATTAAAGAAATTGCCTACATTTCCCTGGTTTTTTCACCAACAAATGTAAGTTTAGGATTGTTTATCACAGTTTTTAACAAATATTTAGATTGTTGCAGCTTGGTTGTCGTTAATTCTGCGAAAAAAGTACATTCTTTGCTGCCAAGATTCACAAATAGAAAACTAAATCAAGTGGCGCCCTCTATATAAGTGTCATCAAAATGGCCTCCATGGCATTCTCTGACTGTTTAGGCGCAAAATTGGCGGTCTTATTATCAGGAACATAGAAGAGCGAGGAGGTGTGAGAAGTCGACAGTATTTCGTTCGGTTGAACACGTAATCTCTCGACGTTTATAGTCTCCTAATATGTGGAGCTCTCGTTTGATAACTTGACGCAATAAGAGGCATAAAAGTGGGTGGTTATGGGCCGTTTGGGAAATTATCTCTATTTTCCCAAAATAGAGAAAAGCTAGAAGTGAGGGAAATGACAGGGAAATAACGAGTTTTCCCACTGAAATTTATGTTATTTTAATTTATTGTAGGAGTGTTTATAATTATAATAAATAAATAACACACAATAAATAAATAATTTAAATAAATAAATAATGTTTGCTTAGGATTAGAAATTTAAACAAATTTTTGTTTTAATAAAATTAAATTTATGCGAATTAGATAAGATCTAGTTTGTTCGGGAAATTGTGGTAAACCACCATTTTTGGGGATTATCTATTAATATTCAGTCAGCCATATTGGATTTATTACTATTTCTCATAATTCATAACTAAGAGGGCTTAACTCACAAGGCATCATAAAAGCGAAGAAGTATAGAGTGTGACAGAATATAGAAGGTAGGTGTGTACATATTTTAATCTTCATAATTTTTCTTTGCTCTGATTGGTTTATAACTGGATTATGTACCAAGAAAGCTTCATTTTTATAGGCGGGAAAACATGAATGGCGGAACAATTGCAATTAACCGTTATTGATTGGAATTAATTACAAGTAATTAAACAACTAGTAATTAAAAATTTATTTCCTTGTTTCTTTATAAAACAAGTTTTTTTTTAATATAAGAAAAACCACACTTGTACCTGTACCACCATTTTACCTGTTGTCATGGCAATTACTGTCATTTGTTTAACCTAATCACCCCAAATTGACACCAAAAATTGTTTTGTTACCCCATTTTAATTTTTTTTCCTTTTCTAATTCTTATTTCATTGTCCCCTCTTTTAATGTAAATAATCTCTTTCCACCCTAGACCCGAAACGGTTTTCTTCCCCTTATTAAATTCTGGTTGAGGACTCGTTTTTCTCGATTTGAAATATCTAGTCGAGGGAATTTAATCCAGACCGGACATCATCGGCTATCCGCTTTAAACCGTATGTGTTTGAGCGAGAGGGACAATTTCTATTTGCTTTGACCATTTGTATGACCCCTATGGTCACTCTAGAAAGAGAAAATTTAAAAAAGGAGGAAAAATCAAATCGTCATTATTCGGCCTCCCATCATACACGCTCGATATCACGACAACGTCGTCAAACGGACTTTCAAAACGCTCCTCGGTATCAGGGTCATAGAACAGTAAGGAGGTCGTTGGTGAGGATTTTCACCGCGAAAAAGCAGCAAGGTGTATAACTGGTTGCCTAGACCAGATGACGTGATTCGTTGGCTGTTTTGTGAGTTGCATAACAGTGGTCAGTGGAAATTAGTAGGCTGTGATTTGTTAAATTGCAATGGCGGACCGACAATTTTGATAACTCTGGCATAAACGCATTTTGGGAGCTTCTTAATTAACCCAAATTGTTGCAATTTACTCGCCATTTTGTTATACAAATTTTATTTATTGAAATAATTTTTAAAAAATGGACGTTTGTTAAGTGCCGCAAGTTTGGCAGATTTTCTTGTCAATAGTTTTAACTTTTATAACAAAATAGACGTTGATAAAAACACAAAATAAAATTTTAGCCAAAACACGTTAAAAAAAGACAAGGAAAGATTTTAGAACAAAAAAAGTATTAAAAAAAATTGAGTATTAAAAAAACTACAACTAAAAGAAACAAAAAATCTAAGTTAAAAAACAAAAGTCAAAGCTAAGTCGAATGTAGAAGATTAAAGCGTTAAAGAATGACAACTAAAAACATATAAACAACAACTCGAATTAATGAGAAGCTAGTAGAACAGTTCGACTGATGAAAAGCAGCGGTAATAATTTAAATAAAACCCATTTTCGGCTTTAAAATTTTATAAACATATTTAAAATTTACAAAACAGGGAAACTATAATTATTATTCATTTGTTTAGCTAGCGCGAGTAGACAAACAAAGTAATTCCTATTTTGAGGGTTGACATAACAAATAATTTCTTCATTTATATCATCCAAATGTGGACTAATCACGGAATGTTGATTGATTTCACCTGGCAGTTGTAATAAACTTGCTGTACTTCTAACATAATCAGCAACTCGAGCTCTACTTGCAGAATCCATCTCAATTATACATTCTTCCTCACATTTTTGTTTCATAATCTTGAAGGATAAACAAGTCGGATCGTGATCATTCGCAACAACTTGAATTTGACCTAAACTTATAATTCTTTTAACAGAATCATCATCAAGATTCACAATAATAAGAGCATCAGTTGTTAGAATTAAAGCAATTCCTTTCAATTCAGAATCGGTACAAATTGTAGCATCAATTGCAAAAAGAACATTTCTATAAGTTATAGAATTGAGTAATTTCCATTCATATTTCAAAATCGAATTTGAATCAAGTAAAGTCAAGTTTTGAAGATCATTTCGAGGTTGAGGTAAAGGATTCCAACCTGCACCTTGCAACAAACCTAAAATTTGTTTTTCAAAAATAGCAACAGTTTTACAAACATAAGTTTTTACCTTGTCCAGTTAGTGCAACCAATTCTGCAGCTCCACTCAGTGGTTTCGTTAAAACTCCAACAAGACCCAATCCGACACCTGCAGCTAGTGAACGTGGTGAAGCTCCATCTGCCATTATCGACTGAAGTGGATGATGAGCAATACCACCAACAGCTCCCAATAAACTAATTCCTAATCCTGTCAAACCCAACATAAAACCTTGAGTCACACCTTGAGGCTTCTGTCTTCTTTGTTCTTCAGTTCGTCTTAGATGTTCTTCATCTAGAGTTAATCTATCTAAATTTCGAGCTACACTCGATGCTAATTTCGTAACAGATTGTAAAGTCCCAGCTGTCACATGTTTCATAAGTGAAGCTGATCCATGTGTAACACCAGCTAGAAAAGCCCAAGGTCCTTGAATTAAACCACGATATGGTAAATTAATAAAATCACGAAGTCCTATTCCCATAGCTCGAGCAAGTCCACTAGGACTACCAAGCAGTTCGAGAGAACTTACAACCCAACCTGCACCGAAAATTGCACCTGAGAGGTAGTGCATTGTCATTGCGTGACCCAATCTGAAATATAGTGTGAGCAAAAAAAATCGTTAAATAATGTAGTACCTGTAGGGTGTTGTTAATAATCTTCGTCTTTCAAAACGTCCAAATTGTAACGGTGATTGATCTAGTGCTATATACATTTTTAGAGAGCAATGGACGGATAAAAGCAGTGATAAAGGCTCAACTGTTATCATTTTTAAACAAAGAGGCTTAGCAATTACTGATGAATTCCAAAAAACCAGTTCGGGAACTCTAACTGAAACATTTTTCGAAGTTATTTTCAAATCAGTTTTTCCCGCATATTGTAGCCTCATTGGAAATAAATTTGTGAAATATTCCACTAATTTATTAATGTATAAATCCTCAACGTAGATTGATATTGAATTCAATTTCACTTTAACTTCCTTAACTCCTGTGAAATTTTTTTTTCGTAATTCATCAAACCACGTTTCTAATACCAAATCTAGAATAATTAAAGTATCTTCTTTGATATTTCTAATCAATTCTTTGGCACTTTTTTCTAAAATATTGGTAATACTCTTAGGTTTTTGGTCTTGACTTACAACAACCACTGGAAAATCATAAGATTCTTTCGAATATTGTTCATTATCAAATTGCATATCTAATATTGAAACTGAAATTTTCAAATCATCACTTTGTCTAACTTCAATTCCTAAATCATCAAAATTAAAACTTGCAACTCCTTCTTTTTCTAAATCATTATTATGATCTGCTAGAAATACCACAGTGAATGATTTAATAAATGCAAAAATTTCGATAGATTCCCAATCGTTTTGCATTGAAAGAGTTGGTTTAAAGAGAGACTGATAAAGAGACGATTTCGGTAAAATTTTACTACTTTGAAAATGATCAAAAATTATATTATCCTAAAAAAGAAAAAAATAACTTAAATGGTTAAGTCAAATTTGTTATACTTTAGTCCTATTTTCATTTTTTCCAAGTACTGTTTCCATTTCATGACGTGATAAACGCCCTCTGATATCAATTGCATTAATTTCAACTTCACTAACTGATTCTATTAGAAGTAGAGTTGTATAAGATGTGACTTTAACCACAAGTTTAACGTCACCAAAATTCGGAATTTTAACAAATTGTTCCGAATCATTGATAATACTGACCGCACTTGACCACTCAAAAAACTCATTTTTGTCTAAAATTAAATAAATTTTTAAGAACACAATTTATTAGAAAAACTTGCTACATGTTTCGACTCTTACAGTCATCTTCAGAGACAATCAAAACATGTAACAATTTTTTAACTAAAAATACTATAAAATAGATGGATGATTCGTTGAAATTTGGCTCAGTCAGCCGATGTAATCCAATAACTAACTAGTTTATTACCTTTGGGGTCCACAGCAAAGACAATCTTCTCACTGAAACACGTTTGGGGCAATTCTGGAAATTTTTCTGAGACAAAAGGCATAGTATAATAAGTACAAGCCCCACATTCTAGTCTTGAAACCCATTTAAAATTCTTCGATTCCGGTACTGCAGCTCCCCCTTCACCTACAGCTTGTCCACAAAATAGTGTCACTAAACTTTTATTTTCTATCAATGTTTGAGGACAATTATCATGAAACAATGATAAAAAAATCTGACCTTGACGTTCTTGTGATGTCAATACTAGAGGGACCTATTAGAAAAATGAATTTCAAAAAGAAAAATTTCCTAATTTCTTACCGATTTTTTTCCCGATTTTACAGCAAAACTTTTTCTTGAAATATTATCATCGACTCTGATTGGACACGACCAACCAAATTTATTTTGAAAACAAAACGAAATATAAAACGAAAAATTTGTATTCGAATCTGGATTTTCTAAATCTAAGAGAAACCACCGAATTATTGAAATTCCTGAATTTGTTTTATCTAATTGTGGGGCAACAGAAAAAGACAGTTTTTCACAATTTGCCGGCATTTTATAAATTTTATCACAGTCAGGAACGGCAAAACAAACAACTTGAATTTGATTTAGTAAATAATTACTAAAAACATGAGTCGAAGAAATTTTTACTAATCTTATTTGGTCTGATATAATACTAGTAAGAGACACCATTGCAACCTAAAAATCTCAAATTATATCAAATTAAAGATTATTGTAGCGTACTTCACGACTCGACTTAATTGCAGTTTTAATCCCACCTTCTGGTGGCAAAGTCCCTGAAATTTTTGGCATGTAAAACGTCTGACTCCAATCAGAATTTGCCAATTGTAATGGAGGCGAATAGATATAACCACTTCCAGTATCAATACCCAAATGAAAGTTATCCTAAGACAAGTCTTAAGGGGGGTTTAAAACCGATATTTGTTACTTACGTCAAGGTTAGGTGGCGCCACTATACCGTATTGTGGAATTTTACATAACTCAATTCCGTTCATTAGTAATGATACAGGACAACCAAAAGTGTTGACCATTAAACACCACGGCAGTAATTCAACTGATAAAGCACTGGAATACTGACAAGCATTTTGATACCGTACTTGTATAGTAGTCTGTGGTTGATCATCAATTGTCCAATCAATATTTTCTAAATCTTCACCAAAGTATGGCCATTTTGTTAAATCACAATTACGCAAACTGTCAAGAATTTCATCAACGTTTTCTTTTTCAGCTTTTTTGAAAAATTTTTGTTGATCGACTAGACTGTAATTTAGAGGAATGTAAGGATCTGAGATTGAAGTACCATCACTGGAAAAAAAACCGTAAGAGAAAAATTTACCACTCAAGAGAGATTTTACTGTAGTTTGAAAGTCAGTTGATGTGAATGATCGATTGTTCCAGGACAGTATAACTGTTGTAGCTCACCTTTTCCTTTAACACTTGAATCAAGATGAACATTTAAGGTGGGCGTTTCAATGTGAATATTTGAAGTGATTGGTAGATTTGATTTTACCATAAATAAAGGCCAAAGCATGGCTAAAATACGTTTACCTTTTTGACAATCTTGGACGATAATACGGCACCAAATACTCAGAAATTGGCCGCGTTCCTGTAACGGAACTAAACCAAAAATAGTCTCAATATTTTTTAAATACATAACTGAATTTAGGTAAGCCGAATTTGACGTCAAATTTAAATGAACGCACGATATGTTTAACTCAGTTTTTTTCAAATAAAATTTCGAGAAAATTAATTACATCAACATTATTGACGATTAACAAGAAGCAATACGGGCTCTGGCGGTGTAATTTGACACTAGAAACCAGGTGTATTATTAAGAAAAAAAATTGTTGATACAAATCTGTCATTTTGAATGTGATTATTGTCGTGTCTCTCTCAGTTAACAGTTTTTTGTTTAAAAAAATTGACGTCACAATTCCAGAAAATAGCGCCTACCTAAACTGGTTTTTTTTTCGCTCACACGTACCTTTAACCAGCCACGGCTGCGCCCCTTTCGTATGCTCCTTCAAAGGTATATCCCCTGTCCAAGCTGCGTCCAATCCAAAAAACCTCAACCGGAAAAAATAATTCAAGCGATGATCAACAAACATAGATGGTGTTATCGTCTTTCCTCCCAATACATGCACCGGTGCTCTTTTCATCTCCTTATCATCTTTCGTTTCCGGAATAATTTTAAACTCAAAATGCTCCAATAACATATTTGCAATAACAAACTGTCCTCCGATTGTCACTTGTTTCTGTGTTGTCGACAATGACTTAACGGTCACAATCACACTTAAATTATTCTCTAAATTAAGTGAAATAAACTGAGTGCCTTGTTCATCAATTCTGAACGGTTTCGACCACAACCAACCTCGTTCTTCAAACGCAACTTTTAATTTACGTTTGTATTTCATTGAACGCCAGCAATACAAATGAAAAGAACGACTCGGAAGAAGAATATCTTCATCAGTGTTGACTTGACCGAATCTCAGATTGATATTAGTATCATTACAGATGACGTAACGTGTGAAAATTACAAACTCAGGCTGCTGCGCATTCTGGACCCATAACTGAGAATTCACAGTGAGGGTGTGAGCAAGTGTTGGACCAAAAATGACCCGAATTGGGTTGGACACAATACCAAAAGTGAGTTTTCTTGCTAGATTCATCTCGAGTTTAAAAGAAAATTGCTCGATTAAAGTCTGCTCAGTCAAAAACGTGTAATCAATAGCGGAACACTTTATAAGTGAGTTCAAATCCAAAAAAAACATTTTTGAGTCCCAACTAGCTAGATGTGACCTGAGATTACTCGAAGTGACTTTAAAAAAACAATGAGTGTCTGGTAGTGCCCCAT
Organism: Tribolium confusum; assembly: GCA_029207805.1. Taxonomy (NCBI): domain Eukaryota; kingdom Metazoa; phylum Arthropoda; class Insecta; order Coleoptera; family Tenebrionidae; genus Tribolium; species Tribolium confusum. The sequence continues at coordinate 29,108,310 of JALGAY010000006.1, read as the reverse complement.
CTGGACTAAACTGTCTTAAACACGTAGGTAACACAACTGAAGATTCCTTATTAAAATTATTAACAAGCGATAACTCTAGTTTTGAGATGTAGACAACTGAAGTAAAGTTCGGCACAATTGATTTATTAAAATACGAATCAATTCGCATACAAGCCGCTAAAGCTTGTGGTGAAATCACACTTCGATTAATTTTTTTTCCTTTAGAATCAAGAGTTGTCAAAATAACTCTCCAAATATAGGCAACAGCTCGCTGTGGCTCAGTTTTAGGTAAATCCAAGTAGCAAACTTCACTCTCAGAGAGACTAAACTGAGCATACGAAATGTAACAACAGTGATACTCTGACCAATACTGTAAATTACAATCGACTTTAATTGGTTCAGAACCAATTGCAATTTCCATAGGTACCGGAAAAATCCGGACTTTTGTTAAAGCTCGCGGTTGTGGGTATCTCCAAGCCATTGCGTTTGTGTCTTTAGAATTCCAAAACATGACTTGATAAGGAAGAGGTAATTCATCACTGTTGGCATTACTGGCTTCAATAAATTGAAAAGCACCAGCTCTCAGATCATCTTTGTAGTGTTGATCCTTTTCTAAAATTGTTACTTTAACAGGAACTTCTTGTTGGCTTGTAAAATGTGATGAAAATTCACTCAACTCTTTTATAATTTTTTCTAAACATTTTATCTGTTCTGGACTTAAATCAATCATCAAACAGTCACTATCAATAGAAATATGAATCTGAGGCTCACTGTCATTTCTTTGCCAGGATTCAACAAGAGCACTAAACTCAAAAGTTACAGTCCAAGGATTTAAAAGAAGTCTTTTCGCACCGTTACTCAAGACAGTTAATGTCATACATTCAAAAGTAGTAAAACTCTGAATTTTTTCAGGTCTTTCAGTTAAAAATAATCGGTTTTTACTCTTATTGATTGTCAGAGTCGCATCTAAGTTATTTTCAGTTTCAACAACAAAAACCAATTGATCAGTTTTCATTTGAACCATTTCAATTCCTTTGAAACTCTCTCTGAAACGTCTAAACCAACAAACCGGTTCGGTTACAACTTCACTTGTTTGAGGTATTTTCAAATTTTCGAAAATTTTATTTTTGAGTGTTAACAAAGACGTGATTTTCGCTACAGAATAGGCAAATTTTGTTGGTCGCGCAATATCAATATAAAAATTTGCTGGTTTCCCTTGCTCTTTTGTGTATTTCAAGGTAAAAAAAGCAGGAGGAATTCCTGTTGAATTATCAGGAAATCCTGAACGTGTCACAATTAAATCAATCGGGAAATCGGAAATTGTTGGAATTGACGAAATTGGGGTACTTTTCGGATCAGATAATTTAATTCCAATATCGAAACACGACAAATGGATATTATTTGCAAATTGTTGTTTTGATGAAAACACGTTTGGTTGTGATACAAAAAAGAAGATTAAAGGAAGATATTTTTTGTGACTTCGAATTGCTTCATCTACACTTTCTTCTTCAGAAGCTTCATAATTCCGATCTTCTTCCTTGAGTTAGAAATCAGGATTTGTTGAGAAAGAAGTGAGTAATACTTACGTCAATATATCGAGTTTTTTTCGTTCTGTGATTCCCTTGAATTGACTGAGTTACGCAAAACTGATACAAACAGCAGGAAATTTTGCCAGCAGTAAAAAGAACTTCAGAGGGAGTTTCGTAATAAGGTTGAGATGGTACAGAAATTTTGTGTTTTTCTTTAATTGGCTAAAAAAAAAACATTTTTAATTGTATTTCAGTTTATTTCGTCATGATCTAACGCCAGCAGTAGAGTTTATGCAGTAGTCTTAATTAAGTAAAAGTCATATTTAGAAACAAGATTGTTATTTAAATTAATTTTGTGCTTTCGCCGCGATAGAAAAACAATTTAAAATTTTATAAACAAAAAACAAAATTCTCACAAACTGGAAATAATGAGAAGAATAAGAAAACTAAAAATTAACGACCCACAAGAAATAAAGTATGTACTTGAAAAATGTGTTCAAAGAACCACCCTGTATACTATAAAGTTTCTTCAATTAAAATATTTTTTTTAAATGTAATTAGGGATAAAATTAAATTCGAACTAAATAAGGTTTTTGTTGATTGACTCATTTCTAAAAATTGCTTTTCCGATGTTCTGATAAAAATTGTAAACACTTTTTTTGTTTAATTTTTTTGTGGTTACATAAATCCTTGACGAGCGCTTCTTCAACTCACCTTTGTTTAGTTATCGCGAATCGGGCGTTCGATAGAGACGTGTTTAAATACAGAGCGGTTGTTTAGATATATTAAATTCTCGCGTTTTCGAAATTAAAATTAGTGTAGTGTTTGTTAAGAAATGTGTATTAAAAGTAAGTTTTATTATAATTTATTTTAAGTAATTTTTAAACAATAAAAAGTTATGTGATTCGAATACTGACAAATCGATTTTTGAATTCGAGAAAAATATCGATTTTGTCTGACTGAATCATTTGAATAAAACAAATTTAAACAAATAATGTTACTGATTTATGCCCAAATTGGTGTAATTAACAATTTTTTCATTGTTAATGTCTTTTAAATAAAATAATAATTATTTTTATTCAGTCAATCGATTCGAATCGAATTTGAACACATCGCTGTAGCTCAATTTCTTGCAATTCCACGACTTTTAACCGAGTTTTTATTATTTTTAAATAAATAAATCGATTGATTTTTTACACACCCCTAGAAACTGACTTTAGTCCCTTTTTAATTTTTGGTTTATAATTTGAAGTTGCCGTTTACATAATAGGTATAATGAATGATTCACTCATAAATTATTTTTTAAAGACAAAGGTGGTCTCATTTTATCATGATTTAAAACGGAGGACATTTTTTGTGTGTTTTTCGGTTTTCAAATGAACTTATCGCTTTCTCTTTTTTTAGTCAGTGTTTGACCAACTGAATAGAGGAAGCAACAGTAGCAGCCACGAGAGCCACGAGCCACTGTAAAGATAAGTACTTTTATTTATTACTTACTAAACGAAATAATGGCTTTTGTTTAAATATTTTTAAATGTATTCACAAATTTTACATTTTTAAATTATAAAAATAACACAGAGATAAAAAAAATATTTATTTCTAACAGATCTAGTAATAAATTTGCTTGTTTTATTTATAATCCCTTTCCGCTCATCCCCTTAAAAGAATAAATAAATATTTTAAAATTCCTTTCGTTTTATTGGGGTTATGGGGGGTCAAAGACATCGCTGGAAATCAGGATTAAAGGTAAGTCCGAAAGAAGCAGAAGAAGGGGATTCGCCACCCAACAGTTGTGGCAGAAAATGATGCCAATTTATTGTATCACTGTGTAATGTTACTTTGTTAAAAATTGTTTATCTCTGTTTTTTAATTATGCTATTTCTTGTCTCAAAATGATGATTCATATTTGTATACAGGTGGTCTGATGTTATAGTGATATAACTTAGCACACTTTATATTTATTATTTTGCAAATGTACATATCAATTTCTCTTTGTTTCAGTCAGTGTTTTAGCAAATTTAGAAGAGAAAGCAGCAGTACCAGCCAGGAGCTACTGTAAAGATAAGTACTTTTATTTATTACATATTAAACAAAATACTCGGTTTTGTTTAAATATTTTTAAATGTATTCACAAATTTAACATTTTTAAATTATAAAAATAACACAGAGATAAACAATTTTATTTATTTCTAACAGATATAATAATAAATTAGCTTGTTTTATTTATAGTTCCTTCCTGTCCACCCTCTTAAAAAATAAATAAATATTTCAAAAGTAATTCCTTTTGTTTTATTGGGGTTGAGGGGGGTCCAAGGACATCACAGGAAATCCGGATTAAAGGTAGGTTCGAAAGAAGCAGAAGAAGGGGGATTTGCCACCCAACAGTTGTGACAGAAGTAGACGCCAAAAATTTGATTGTAGTAATTATTGTAGATACTTTACTGTCTCATAGAAATCGTTTATCTCTCTCTTGTACCTCAAAAAAGACGTTTTCTTTACTAAAAACACCCTGTTAGAGCGTGAAAAACATTTTTATTAATTGTGAATTGTTTATTTAAATTTCTATTAATTTATTTTTTCAGTTTCAGATGCTGTTACTTGAAATTACCGAATCAAGTACACCCCGACAAACGTCTGGTTTAAGCTCTCAAGGTCAGTTTTTTTCATTAATTTTTTATGCATTCTATTAATCGGAGTTAGATAATACATTAAAAAAAACAGTTCACAAATTTACAATAAGTTTATCAAAATTTTGAAAATAAATTAACGGAAACAGAGATCAACAATTTTTAGATGTCTTTATTTATTTTTTGACTGCCAATTTAAAGTCAAATAAAAAACAAATTTTGTTTTTCAATTATTGTTTATGCAGTTACTTACAAATTTATATCAGAATATCTGCAAAACGAAATTTTAACTAACCCTGTGGCGGAAGATATACACTAGTATTATTTCAAATTGGTGTATCAGTAAATTTAATTGTGTTTTATTTATAGTTCCTTTCCACACCCCTTTAAAAAATAAATAAACGTAATACAAATATTCCTTTCGTTTTATTGGGGTTAGGTTGGGCGGGGCAAGAACATCGCTGGAAATCCGGATTACAGGTAGGTCCAAAAGAAACAGAGGGGATTCGCCATATAAGGCAGAAAAAGATGCATCAATTTCAGGATTAAAGGTAAGTCCGAAAGAAGCAGAAGGAGGGAATTCGCCACCCAACAGTTGTGGCAGAAAATGATGCCAATTTATTGTATGACTATGTAATATTACTTTGTTACAAATTGTTTATCTCTAATTTTCAATTACTCTCCTGTTTCTTATCTCAGGTTCACGATTCATATAATTATCAATTTTAAATAAAAAAAAAAAAAAACAAAAAAAAACACAGGTGATCCGTTGTTGCAGTGATAGCATCCGGTTTGGGTATTTTTTTATTTTGAAAACGTATTTATCGATTTCTTATTGTTTCAGTCTTTTCAGTCTCAATTTTTTTTTGTATTTTATGTATTTGAATAAACACTTATATTTTATAAAACTTTTTTACTATTCCAGTTTAATTCTTATATGTACAATAGGCAAAAAATATATAAAACTTTGCGTGTTACTCTAGATTTATTAAAGCCCACGTGTTTTTAATGGTTATTAAAGTATCTAAATGAGTGTTATAAAAAGTTTTTCAAAAATAAGTTAAAAAAATTAATAAAACATACCTGCACTGGTGATTTCGAAGACAAAACACTCCTAATTTCCGACGTTTCTATTCCCGAATCCTTATAAAACTCGGTCAATTCGGTTTCTAAATCATCTTTAAAAATATCAAATCTTGTATAAGGATAGGTAATTTGCATCTTTTCCTTAACCAAATCACTATTAACAGGAAATGTAAATTCATTATTTAATGCTGAAACTAATTTCAAGTGATCCAATGATAAAAAAATCCCAATATCAGTAACAAAATTAATTTCAAACGAACTACTACAAACAATCTCATTTTTGTAAATCATAGTAGGTGCAGCAACTACACTTATATCAAACCTAAAAACCACCAAAATCACTACAAAATCCAAAAAATAACCAACATACTTTTCAATAACTTGTTTCAAATTAAGCATAGGTACAATACTTAATTTTCCCTGCTTTAAATTATTCCATTCTAAAGCAGGATTCTCATTAATCCCTCTCAAGATATTCCCTTTCATATTCAAAACCTGATCCAAATCTTTCCAATGAGCTGAACTAACAGACAGTCCAGTCACATCTAACTGATACTGTCTATCCTCTAATTCACTTCCTGGAATTGTTAAAATCCGAGCCTGTGCTGCTTGCCGATAAATATCAGGTCGGATTGGAGTACGACATATCGGATTTGGAACAGTTGGACTTAAACTAATCTTCTCGACTTGAATCACAAAAACATCATGATTCGCATCAAATAACTCAATCGAAGGAAGAAACAAACGAATATCGTGACATTCTAAATAAGCCAATGGGAGAGCTTGATTTGTAAAAGACGGTTTAGTTTTTGTAACTGTAAGTGTAACTTCACTTTCGTCAAAACCTTCAAAAAATGGCGCGACAATTGAGTAAAAACCCAAAAGAGTTTTAATTGACAAAACGACATCTATCGGCTGAACACTAACAACGATTTCTGTGATGTACCGAGAGTTTGATTGACGTTTATCTTTTTTTTGTATAGTACCCCACAAATTATGGGTATGTTGACTACTGGCTCGTGTTATAGTAATTCCAATAAAACCACTCTCTTCTGGTCGTTTTTCAGCAGAAATATCCTCTCTTAATCTAACCACAACACCAGAAAATGGACCTCTTGACCATTTATTCTTCTCTGAATTTCTCCGATAATGCTGTATAGAAATCGAACCGATTTTACTCTTCATTTTTAAATAAACATTCTGATAATCAAGACTACTAACAATATCCTCAATATCAATAATAAGTTTCACTTGACTGTTATTTGTTTCATGCGATAGTAACTCAATTGAAAATTTCGTAATTGTCCATTGAATCCAAGCAGTTAGTTTAACATTCTCGTTAGTATCACTCGAGTCTGGTCCTGGAATTGTTCCACTTGACTCTAGAGTGTTATCTTTAGGTGACAGAGATGGACTGGCTACTGTAACAACTGAATGTATTTCCGGTTTTAGTCCATCAATACTTTTTTTCGGTATTAGACTATTAAAAAATTCAGTTAAACCATAAATCAGACTAGCCAAGAGATACATTTGGGCTTCTGAGACTGATATTATAATTGGAGTGACATCAATGTGGACATACACTCCAAGACTTCCAAGAGAAGCTTCAACAGGATTGGGAAATTCGGGAGTTTTACCATCGGTTATAACCGGTTTGGTTGATAAACCGATAGTTGCACTGATACGAACTGTTTTCAGAAAAGCAACTTCTTTGCCGTTTTCCATCGAGTAGCAATTCAAATCGGAAATTAACATTGTCCAGGGAAAACTTGGCCTGTCTGAAAATTAGACGCCATTTTTTATTACTCTTTCAAAAGTTATTCGAGATCAAAATTGAAATTATACAAAATTTCAAGATATTTTTATAGATTTTATATCATAAATTTATTTGAAATTTGCCAAAAAAAATTTTTTACTTACCAGCATTCCAGACTGATTCAGGCAGCTTGACTGGTAATTTTTTTAAATATTTAACAACGTTCTGTTTTTGAGCACTGTGTATATTTGCAAATGGTAATGTAATAACCATTACATTAGGGACAAGTCTTTTATTTAATGCCTCTTTAATTGCTTCTTCCACTCCTAAATACCAGAAATAAATTTAGTGATAAAAAAAATAATGAAAAACAGTACCTTGAGACCCAACTGCTGAGATCGAAGCCATAGGAAAATAAATAATACACTGAGATATATGACCACTCAGTAACATACTTTTCCAAACCGGATGCCAGATTTTTAAAAATTCATAAATTTTTTCTTGGAGCTAAAATAATTATTTTAGTACGCTACACTGATGAGGAGTAAAACTCACATCAACTTGTTCTTCCTCCTCAATTATTGGAAGTCTCTGTTGAGGAGTATAAAAAATATCTCTATCTGAACTACTATGAACTGACTCAATTTGAGTATTATTTCGTCGCGACGTTTCGGCTGTATTTGCATAAACTTCAGTGTAACTCAAACTTTTCAAAAAAATACGTTCTAAAAAATTTTATGTAAGTAAACTCAAAAATATTTGGTCCCCAGATGAGTACCTTCAGTTCTATGAGCACCGATTTTGATTGGATGATACAACAACCATTTACAAACTAACGGATCCACACAAACATTAATTTCTTGTAAATTAAAAATGACAAAAGATGGATGTGTCTGAGATTCCGGTTTTATCGGATATTGAACAGTTGCAATAAATAGAGGCAAATCAGAAACACTAAACAGGAGTTAAAAAAAAAATGTAGTAAAAACTCACCCTTTTTTCGGTGTTTTAGGTTCAGGACCTGAGAGAAATAACACTTGTTGAATATCAGAAACTGAACTGAGATCTTCATTTGATTCAAAAATAAATGCTTTTATAGATTCTAAAGCCAAATCTATTGAAACTGTACTATTTGTACAGACTTTTTTAAATCTTAAACCTTCCACAGATAATTCCAAATAAGGCATTGCTACAAAAATTGTAAATTTAAAAGAACACCCGTTATGTTGAATTACCATAATCTTTGCTAGCGTCATAAAGCAGAGACGTATACTTGAGATTTTTGAGCCCTGTTGTATCTTTTTTAAAAATATTATTAACTAAATGTGAGACAACAATTAATTTGGCTTTTGTGCAATTAAAAGTTAGACTTTCTAAAAAAGTGTTTATTACAAAAAAAATATCTTAAATTATTTTTTTTTACCTGATTGAAAATTTATTTCAGAATGCATCACATCTGGATTAATCCAATACTGAGGACTTAAAATACTTTTACTTTGATATGATAAATTAAAAGGAACAATAAGTGTTGTCGAATTATTTTGTTTAAGAACTAATCGACTACATAATCCGACAAGATTAATATCAAATTTTGAAAAACAAGCCTCAAACATTTTTTCTGGCGGTTCTGGTAGTTGACAAGTCGTATGAATTAATCGATTTATATACATAGGATTATATAAACAAATTTCAATCAATTTACATTCAATTGTAACTTTCGGAAGTTTATGAAGTTGAATAGTAGGCTGTGTTGAATGTTTTTTAGTTTTTTTAAATAAACATCCTTTTGCTGGCTCAAAAAACGGATGATCCATAAATTGTAATTCAATCACAGGATTAAATAACATCACTTTGACATTTCTCGTTGGTATAAATTCATTTAAGGCATCAAAATCTTCTTCAGAAGGTGGTAATAACTCCTGAAGATGTGGCTCAGCTTTAGGGACGTAGTAAGGAGGATAGTCGTACATAGATGCAGCTACTTGAAGGCTACCACTCCGGTGAAAAAAACCGGAACACAAACGGAATTTTAACGGACCGATGTATACTCTAACACTAGCCCTTTCAGCCAAATTACTAAAAATCCGTGATTAATCAAGGCGATAAAAGTTTGTCACGTTTTAATTACCTATATTCCAAATTGCTGCCTAAATCCGATAAAATATCACTAGAAGAATCCTCAGGTATCTCCATTTGGTACAAATAGTCACAAGCCAAAGCTGGAGAACGTTCTAAAAGCACAGCTTCCGTGTTTGTAAACATATGAAAATCCCAACTCGTGTTATAAGTCCTGTATTGGCCGTGATTCTCAGCAGCTGAGGCATCAAATAATGAGTGTGTTTTGTGATTTGAGGACTTAGAACCTATTGCTAAATAGGGGTATAAACCTTCGGCTGATTCAGGATGGGCACAGCTACAAGGCCCGGTGGGTAACAGCATAATTTCGCTGATACCAAACCCCACATTAGACCATTTACGCCCAACTGAGATCAGTTCGGAATAAATTCCTTGCAATTGGAGAGTTAGTAACGGATAATATCTGATTTTTTTCTGAGTGTAGTATCCCTTATCATGACTAGTTTCAGACACTTTAAATGTGAGTGAGGCATTGTCTACATAAAAACCAATTTGAATAATGTGTCCTGATTGGTCGAGAAATTGCTGGTTTTCAAGATTTTCGTCCCATTGAGTCGGTAAAACAGATGAGACGTAAGACCATGCCCATCCTGTCCAGGTCTCACTGCTATTGCCGTTATCTTAAATAATTCAATTAAGAAAAAAAATCTAAAAAAAAGCGATAACACCTTTATTTTCTTGTGTACTTGAAGAATTCTCCTGTGAGTCATTGCTTGATTTTAGTTGTTTTTGTTGAAGTGCTGATAGTAAAACAAGCAAACGTAAAAACATAGGTACTTGTTGTTCAGTCATACTGAACTCCATGTTGTTACAATAGACGTCTAACCGAGTCAGAGATGATTTATTTGAAGTTGAGGAATAAGTTCGTAATAAATGCATTGTCATTGAGCAACGGTAAAGCATAGGTTCTTGATAAAAATCAATTTTTCCTGAAGCATTTCTTTTGTCTAAACAAACAGTTAAGTCGTTAACTCCAATCACTTTTCTCATTACAACTTGAGTTGGAGAAATTTCTAAAAAAAATGTTTTAAAGCAGATTCACTAAATCTCAGTTTTGTACCGGTGTAAGCAGCCTCCCATTTTTCATTACAAGACTCGACTTTCAAATGTTTGACATTCATTGATAATACTATATCTTCTTCTACATATTTTAAAATTAAATTATTACAAAATATTCTAATATTGCTCACTATTTTATTTATTAATAATTGTACGTAATTTGGGGGTGCCTCAACGTCGTGTCTATAAAAAAAATCAACTATTAGAACCCCCTTAAGAAGTGTTACAACCTAGAGCCTGCATTTTTCCTATGTTTATCTCGAGAAGGAGAAGTATCAGACGGAACACCACTATTTGCATCTTTCAATTTCAAAACGCATTCTATAAAATATTTTACGTGTTAAAATGTATATAAAATTGAGTTGTAAGACTAAGGGGCTGCCAAAAGTAGTGCCATATGATTAAATAAAGAAGGTTTCTCCTTGCCACACCTTCTTGTCTCTAACTTGGCTAGACAGTTCGCAATGAGTAGGGAGTTAAAAACTCTCACTTATCGCTAAGTAGTAGCCGCTTAATTAAAACATGACATTAACTATGCGGTATTGTCGGTATCACCTGCGGCAACCCCCCAAATCAATTTTATAGATATTTTAACAGTACCAATGGTATTGATAGTAATTGTGATAGGTTCTGAAGTTAGTTTTGTCCATGGTACATGTATCAAAAGCTCTCTTATATGTCCAGAAATAAAACTAAAAGGTGATTGTAATTCCTGTTCGAGTACTTCTAACCTTAAATCTAAGTTATGAAAAGAGGCATCGCCCCCCCATAATGAAACCTAAAATTAATAATTATTAGAGCCCCCAGAATGTAAAACTACCTGAGAATCTTCCAAACGGAAGTTTTTGATGTACTTATCGACATAACTAAGCAGTATTGGGGCTATATATGACTCTAATTTGAACATTTTTTTTTCAAAAATTTGTGGTTACACCAAATGTGTGACCTTAAAACACTTTTTTTATTCCATTCTGTTACACGTGAGCACAAAATCTGTTATCAAATTGATAAAAAATTAAAATGTTTTTTAACAATACAAAAAATGTTTTGATTACGTCAAATTTTTTGACAGTTGACACGTTTGACACTTGTTAAATAACACAGTCGACCTGATAACTCACATCAACTGTTTCAATAACATGATTTACACAACTTGTTACATCTACTGTAAAACTTTTCTACGCATGTGCAAAAATTTCTGGGCATGCGTATTTTGGTAAAGTTTTGAGGTTAGGTTATTGAAGTTAGTTCTCACGTGTCGTGTTTAAAAATGAAAAAGTCTTTAAAACGCCGCCGAAATGAGAGTGAAGCCCCCGAACCGGAGCCTTTACCAGCTGTCCGCCATTCTGATGAGTCTCTCCCGAAAAAAGTATGTCTTTTTTCAAAATTTGTTTCTCTAAAGTTTTCTTTCAGCCAAAATGGATAAATAAACAACGAGTTCTTGTCTTTTGTTGTCGTGGAATTAACCACAGGGATCGTCATTTAATGGAAGATTTAAAAAAATTAATGCCGCATCATAAACCCGAATCAAAAATGGAACGAACCAAGACTCTGACTGTTGTGAATGAGATGTGTGAGATGAAGAATTGTAACAAGGCTGTAATGTTTGAAGGGCGGAAAAAAATGGACTTGTATATGTGGCTGTCGAATGTCCCTAACGGCCCGAGTGCAAAATTCCTCGTCGAGAATATCTACACAATGAGTGAACTGAAACTAACTGGGAATTGTCTGCGAGGTTCCAGACCGTTGCTTAGTTTCGACCCGACTTTCACCGAGAAGCCCCACTATGCTCTTCTTAAGGAGCTCCTAACTCAGATTTTCGGTGTCCCAAAACACCATCCGAAAAGCCAACCTTTTTTTGACCACGTGTACACTTTCACAGTTTTAGATAAGAGAATTTGGTTTAGGAATTTTCAAATTTTATCAGGAGACGGTGCTTTAGCTGAAGTAGGACCTAGATTTGTTTTAAATCCTGTTAAAATTTTCTCGGGAAGTTTCGGAGGTGCTGCTTTATGGGAAAATCCGTTTTATGTGAGTCCATCAAAATATAGACAACAGATTCGATTATCCGCCAAAAATAAATATCTCAATCGCGTACAACAAAAAATACATGCTAGTACTGCAAATTCAGGAGATGGATACAAGATGACACCTTTAGATGATATCTTTCAAGGAGATCCACTGGAAAAAGCACAAGAAATTGAAGCGAAAAAAGAAGAAAAATCCAAGGTTTTGAAGAAAAAATTCAAGAAAAAGAAAAAACAGAAATAATTTGCTGGTAAAACATTTATTTTTAATAAAAGTTACAAATAGCCCGTCTTTAATATGTACAACCGATATAAAAAATATTTGTTTTTGTGCAAAATGAGCTGTGGGAATGTTTTGTTCTTCTTTTGTACCTTGTTTAACTAATTTTTTATTTCAAAATAATCTCTTTAATAGTCTTAAGTGCTTGTTCTTTCATTTATTGTTTTATTAGGGTCCGATTTCATAATTTTGAGGCGTTGCTATGGCAACCATGAATCCGAATTTTGTCCTGTTACTATAGAAACGAAATCAGGTCCTTTAGCAGCACCAGTTGGCAGCATTACATTTCTCAAAATAATATTAATTCAAATTCTTTAGTGCCCTATTTGTAAAAAAATGTGCTAATTATTATCCAATGACTTAAAAAATTAATACATTCATTAATGACATCATATAAATATATCTAATATTTCTATAACTATTTATATTAATAAAGAAATTAAAGCTGTCTTATTAAATACAGACTTGTAGCAAAAATATTGTAAAGCAATTGCAGTCAATCAAAAATTGATCATTCATTGCTTTACACTCACTCAAAAAGTACAAATTAGGCCAGTAAAAGCCGTAAACAACATTTAAAAAATATTAGGAATTATTTAATTGGTTCTAATTCATTAGGTTGTGCATTAAGATTACTAACGTTTCTTACTCCAAGATTTTCCATTTGAATACCTTCAACACTTTCTCCATTTTGGCAGATACATAAATAAACCGTGTCCAAAACCATCTGAAATTAAATTTATTCAAATATCTGCAAAAAGTATTAGGTTGCTATGGCAACTAGTCTTGTTTCCATGGCAACCGAGCGAAACCCCTTACCTCATATAATGAAAGAATACAATGCGCCACAAAAAATGCAAAAATACAAACAACAAGAGTTGGTGCGGCATAAAATTCCAGATCTGGATTTTTCCTAAATATAAAAAGGCCCACGCAACCGGTTAGGACCGTAACAAGACATTTTCCCAAAAATAAAATAAAGTCACCCAAACCATTAATTGTGGCAACTTGTAGTGCATGTGAAGATAAAACTTGAAAAGCCTGAAAAAAATGTATAAAAAAGAAATTTAAAAAAATGACCTCCGTACTGTCCCAGCAGCTGAGCAGAAATTAGCACCATCTATTGCAATAACAGTATAAACATTGTGGTTTAAATATCGGATGAATTTTTCCAAACAGTAGAAGCAACAAATACAACATTTTAAAAGACAAGAAGCACATTCGCTGCCTTTGTCTGAATTGTATTTCAATCTGGAAATAATTTTTATAGTGGCTGATTTTTTTTTTAAAGACGTACTTTTCATGTAGGTACATCAAAATCAGTCTTGGAACTTTAAAAATCGTAATTAGGAGTGACCCAATCGCTACTGACCCTAAATGGTACTTTATTAATTTACAAATAGCGTATGAAACATGTGAATTGTCTTTGTATTTATGCCGGTAAAACCAATGAGCAACAGCACCAGCAATTACCATTTGTTGGCAACCCATTATAAACTCACATGTCCATATTAACCCAATAAAATACACCCACCACATGTACTTCACCCATGTTGGATCAGTAAACTCAACTACAGTCATTTCTGGAAACAAATAATTAATAAAACTTGATTATAAATTAAGACACTGACTTTCTCGGATTTTTTCTGTAAGAGGGATATCTCCCAATTCTAAACGTTCTGTATTACTGACAGGAGTAGTGAATGACTCGTTGGAAAAACGGTTAATTCGGGAGGTTCCAGGGTAGTAAGCTGTGGCCAAGCATAGCTTAAAAATAATATACGATGATATTAATCAAGGCAATAGCCGAGACTGTTTAAAGCATGGACGAGCTGTAGCGAGTAAATTCAAGCCTGGATGTAGAAATTCTGACGTCACAAATGTAATCAAAGCAGTGTAATATAGAAGGTGAAAATTTTCAATTTAAATAGGTAGTTTCAAGACGCTTATATTGTACGTCTTATAAATTTTTTGACCACGTTTGTGACGTCACAGTGAAGGTCATGAAATGAATTCGGGTTAATGCTAGGTTTCGCTATAAGTGTCGAGAGTATTAATTGCGCATACATACAGGGTGTGCAAGAAAGACGTTCCCATAGAGCTACCCGAAATATTATATTAATAAATTGTTAATAAAAAACAAATTTTAATTTCTCGCTGTAGTGCCCTCTAGTTTCTAAACGGTGCAACTTGGGATAAAAGTAAGTTATGTCTATTCAACCACAAGAATTTCAGGTTGCCTTATCGGAATATCTTTTTAGGACACATTTACGAGTTAACTACAATATTTTTTCGTTGACCGTAAACCGTTTTATTCGGACTATATTTTCTTTTAAGATTATAAAAGTAACATTGTTCACAACAGCTTCATTATTGCTGTTCGATTTTTTTTTGTGATAAAATTATAGATTAATGACCTTTTTAATAAACGGGCAACGAAAAAAATCAGGAGTTGTGAGACGTACCACTACAAAAATCCAAAACATGAAAAATAAAACTAAGATTAAAAACGTGAAAATCGGCTGGAAAAATAACGCAGGTAGGTGGAGCAAACATTTGGAAGTTTCTTTGAATAAATCAGCCAAAAAACTGACTTGTTTTCGCATAACTACCACAATTAGGAGAATTATAACCTGAAATTTGAATAATTGAAACTGTATTAAAAAAAAAGTGGTTATTACAGTAATAATTGTAGCAACAACTGAGTACCAGAAAAACGCAGTTTCATTCCGTATCGATTCCGTAAGTAACATATGTTTATTAGTTTTATCTAAATCATACTTAATATCGAAATAAGTGTACCACAAAAACGCTGTTCCCAAAATACTAGCAATTGTGAATAAAATCATGATTATATAAGACACTAAATGAGCCATCAGGTGCAAAATCGAGATTGTCAACAATGAAAAAACTGGAAAACAAATTTTTACTTTCGTTTTTTTTTGAGTAAGAAATAAACTTACGTAAGGATAAAAACGTTAAATACAAGATTTCCTTCCAAGTACTATAAATATCGCCAAGAATTTGTTCTAAAGTATCCCAACTGTTTAAAGCTTCGTAAAAGTTAGTCAAGATTGCTTCTCCTGCATCTTGAAATGATTTAGGGACACAACGATTTAAAACAGGAGAACTTAAAAATTGATGTTATTACAGTACAACAGTGAATTAATTTTAGAACCTTTCGTAGATAGGAAGTGCAGGACACGGCCCTAAATAGCTGCTTAAAATCTCTTTATTCACAATACTCTTATTATTAAAATCGTCGTAATTAAAATCATATTTACACAAACTGATCCCTGTTTTTTTGTAATATTTGTAAATCTCGTCAACTCTCTTAAGTGTCTCAGTAGGACACTGCTTGACACAGATTTTAAGTGACTGTTTTAATTCTTTAATGTCGTAAAAAAGTAAAAAGGGTTTATCTGAAGTGTCCAGTCCTGAGACTTCCAAATTGCTCATTTTTTTATTATGTTTTGTTCCACAAATGTTACCAAATGAGTCATATCCATTAATAATCCTGATGGGATTACCATACACAAAAGAAAAAGCAGCAATTAAAACCTAAAAATCCATAATGAGGCAAATTACACATCAACCAAGGTTATTCACCATCAATAACCAAAACGCAATGTACAAACACAACCAAAATACATCTGTACACCCTCTCTGGGTGGTTTCTTCCCGTTCAGGCTCTTTTTTCGACTCACAACAACCCATTTTTATTATTTTTCTTCTTTATTATCTTATAAAAACATGTTTTGGGGGCGGCGGCATTGACGCGGTATCTTAGCAACAACAACAATCACTGATTAAAGCCAACTGAACCACTTGAAAATTACTAGATTTTCAGTGCTGACATTGTTCCAACACGAAAGTTTCTAGATTAACAATAGATTTTTTCGTTTGTTTCGTAATTTTCTGTTGGTACGAGTCACATAAGTGACGTTTGTCATTTTCAGCTCCATCGTTGTTGCAAAACGATGAAGTTGTAAGATGATGGGCGATCAGTTCCGTAAAGTAGAACAATATTCGCCGAAATCTTCGCCTAGAGGGGCTCGTTCCCCTGTCGTTTCGCGTCAGGATTCGTCAGGAACATTAAAAACGACAATTTTGTTAGGAAAGAACCCTTCAATTGTCCCTAGTGGACCTTTCTATTTGATGAAAGAGCCACCAGGTAAGGTAAACAAGATTTGTTGGGGCTCAAATTGGCAAATTGGTGCTTGTAGGAGAGTCGGAATTAACAGGTGCGACAAATTTGATGGCCTATTATGGCCTTGAACACTCTTACAGTAAATTCAGTGGAAAAAAACTCAAAGAACAGTTATCGTCTTTTCTACCTACTTTGCCTGGTGTTATTGACTCTCCGGGACAACAGGATAACAGCTCCTTGAGGTCGGTTATAGAAAAGCCCCCGATTGGCGGCAAGGAGTTACTACCGTTGACTAGCATCCAGTTGGATGGGTTTAGACTGCATCCAGGGGCGGTAAAATTGACTAAATTTGTAAAAAAATCATCTCTAGGAGGGTTTCTTTTTTTAGTTGCCTGAGCAATATCGTTACGCAAATGCGGCCCCCATGAAAAAACACAAAAATAAACATAAAAAACACAAACATAAAGAAGGAGGACTTCCAAGTCAGGAAACTACAATCACAGATGCTGGAAGTGATACACATGAGAAGAAACATAAAAAACAAAAGAGACATGATGAAGATAAAGAAAGAAAGAAGAGGAAAAAGGAAAAGAAAAGAAAAAAGCAAAAACACAGCCCTGAACATAGTGGGGGCCTAACACCAAGCCAGCATTCTAATTCCTGAGTACCTTGATCTTGATAATTTGCGTGAATTATTCCACTTACCCTAGGTTTAAGGTTTATTATTTATTGTTTATTAATTTTGCGAATAAACAGACTGTTATTTTTATCAATTTGTTTCATCTTCCATTAGGCGCGACATATATATTTTACCCTCAATAAAGTGTATGTGTCTACTAGTTTTAAGTTTCACAGCTGATCTATTGAAACTAGTGAATTCCAAAGTGTCTAAAGCACAAAATTCAAATCGACCGTGTTTTTTTCAAGAATTTTTACTTTTTCCCCTCAATAAAGCACGTGTTCATTAAATTCAACCACCAAAGTGTGTATATACTTTTGGGCCCAAAATACCTTAGATTCGGCCCTGTCTACTGAAGTACTGACACTGACCCATAAAAATTTGGCACACTTCCCATAATAATTCTAAACAATTTTTACCTTTACTTTCAAGCAATTCGGGTTTTATATATTTTGAAAAAAAAAATATCCACTTTAAACAATTTTTAAAAAAATAACCCAAATATTTTGTAGTTCTTTTTAGTCTTTTATCTAAAAGGTTGGCATTCTTGTAACCTTTCCACCAATCAAAACGCGCCATTTCGTGGCGTCTTCTCCCTCGCGTTTATCATCGTCCATTTTCGTTCTGTTTGTTCGATAAGACCAACGTACTATTAAGATGGGTGACCGTAAGTGTCTTTATTTTACAAAAATCTCAATCATCCTTTTATCAAATCTCAAATTTTACCCATATTTTTATCTCTTACTATACCAAAACCCTATAACATGCGAAATTTTTTTAACCGGCTTTGCCCTAATTTCATTATCGATTTTTCACAAATCTCGGCTAAATTTATTGTTGTCTGTAGGATCATATGGGGATTATTCCCAACCACCCCCTAATACTGCCTACCCCAATACTTACGGGGCACCGCCAGCTACCGGCTTTAACCCTCAAGGGGGCGGCGGAGCTGCTGGCGGTGGAGGCTCCTGGAATCAAGGACGCGCACCTGGAGGTGGTTATGGAGGAAATCAAGGTAATTATTAACAATCTTTGAATTTGGGACGACATAGGCATGGTTTGAGTTTAATTTGAGAAACTTGCAACCTCCTACTATGTCGCAGAATAATTAGGGAATTGATAGTCCCTTCTTTTTTTATAATATTAGAAGGGGTAGACTTTCGCCTATACAGTTTTATAAATCAGGCGTCGCAAGCGTTCTGTAAACAACCACCACACATCTAGAGACCGCCAAAAAAGACGTTTTGTATATTTCTAGGTGGAGGCGGCTATAACCAAGGAGGTTACAACTCCGGCGGCGGTGGCGGCGGATACGGCAACAGTGGCGGTTATGGAGGCGGCGGTGGCGGCTATGGAGGTACTACATTCACATATTTCTCGATTAAATTTTACAAGATATTTTTGTATAGGAGGCCGTGATCGTGGCGATTTTGATAAAAGAGGCTCCCTAGATCGTCGTGATTCTTATGGGTAAGTTCCCGAAATTTTTCATTTAATTCTTGGTATTAAAACTTGGATGGGAGGTATCGAAACAGTATTGAATGAGTGTTTTTTTCGCAAAAATTTGAAACTGTATTAATATCAGTTTGCTTACAGAGTTTAAATAGTGTAAGTATTGTTGTAATACACACGTCTGTGTTTGTTGTTGGTTGGTCAGAATTGACCTTAAAAATTAGAGTTTGGTAATTGTAAATTAGGTGGTTTTAAAATGAGGTACGGTTTAAAGGTTTTACAACGTTGGTATTTTTGTTTGTTATTTAACAAAAAGGTTATAAAATGTTTGAGAGTTAAATAAGGTAAACATCGTACATAGACGTGACAACAACTAGAAATAGGTGATCTTCCTGGATGAAGACAATGTGTATGCCAACATTAATGGTTGGTGAAGTGTGTTTTTCACCCCCCTCCATTCTCACGACAACTACTGATGTTTTACTTCTGTTTTAGAGGCGGCAACAGGGGTGGTTATAACAAAGGTAAAAGCACTGAGTCACTGTGACCAGTGCATTTTTGTACACTTTTTAATTGGTATTTCTATTGGTTTTGGAAGAGCTGTATTATTTTCTACATTTTTTTTCTCAGTTTCAATTTCTTTATATTCTGATTATTTAGTGTCACATTTATATATGTCACATAACATTAAAAAAAAAATTAGTTCCGCGTTTGTAATGTGATACTAAATAGTCATGAAATCAACAGCTCTTTCATAATTCACCTGCGATTGTGTTAGGGTACGATATTACTAATATTTGCCTTAGAAGAGTCCAGAGTTTTAAGTTTGATTTAGTTTCTTATGGGGTTCACTTCACTCAAAAAAAATTTTTTGAGTAGAATAATATTTTTGCTGTTCAATCATAACTCTGTGAATATACTGGTAAATACAAAAATATTGATTACTTCTCTTTTTTTTGTTATAATAATAAACTAAAGGTTTTGCGTCAGTAAAAATAATATGGACGATGTAATGCGAAAGTTTTTTTTTATTAATAATAATTTAATATGTAACTCTAGTTTTTTGCGCTAAATCTTCTGATTTGTAAAGGTTTTTCAATGAGTAAGGTCAGGTCAAATTTATTTGAGTATTGGTGTTTTATACTGTTGAGGTAGAATTCAGGATCTGAGTTAAGTTTGTGAAACAAAATAAGGCGTAATTGGGTTAATTTGGGGAACTGAATTATTCAACAAAACTTAAAAACAAGTCTGCAAACGTTTACGTAATTAATTTTAGTGAAGTTTTTTGTCCTTTATGCATTTGTGACATCACTTGATTGATTTACAGATAATGGCGGTGGCAGTAACCTTGTGGTACAAGTCGACACGATTTTTGTGTCTGGAATGAATCCAGAATTAACCGAGGATGAAATCGCTCAACATTTTGGCTCGATTGGAGTGATCAAAGTAAGCTTTAAAGTCAATATATGTGTATATTATACCTACATTGTTTTACTTGAATTTGAGCTTCGCTGTCGGTTAAATAACAACCTCTTAGATAAAATAAAGCATGTGTGGGTATAACAAAAGCACTTTTATGCGACCAGCACTCTGTGCTTGGATTCTGTTTATTGGCCAAGTTCAATTTTGATGTGTCGCTATATCATGACAGGCCCTATTCCTTATTTGCATATTTTTCTTTGTAAATAAGTGTATTCAGTCTGTTACATTTATAAATTTTTTTGGCTAAAATTATAAATTTTTATTTTTTAATTAGATGGATAAGAAGACCCAGAAACGGAAGATTTGGTTGTACAAAGATAAACAAACTGGTCTTTCAAAAGGCGAAGCTACAGTGACCTATGACGACTCAAACGCTGCCCAATCTGCAATTTCTTGGTTTGATGGTAAAGAATTTGGTGGTAATCAAATCAAAGTACAATTAGCTACCAAAAAAGATAACTGGAGTGGTGGTGGTGGCGGCGGCGGTGGTGGTCGTGGTGGTGGAAGAGGAGGTGGCGGCCGTGGAGGCGGCTTTGGCGGACCTAGAGGACGAGATGGAGGTAAGTGTCACATGTGACCCCTTACCGCTCTCGGTTTTGTTTTTTTAGCAAAATCTGATTTTATGTAAGGGGTAGATAAATATCCCTATTAAACACACAGTAGGCATTGTAATTGCAAACTGATGTATCCTGTCTGGGGAAACATTTTTTTCATTTCATTCATGTTATTCATAAATTCTGTGGTACTAGATGGGAGTACTATGTATGGTTTAGGTTTCGGTGGTGGTGGTGGCGGAGGAGGAGGCCACCGTGATCGTGAAAGCCGTGATGGAGACTGGAAATGCCCGAATCCCGATTGTGGTAACACGAATTTTGCATGGAGGAATCAGTGTAACAGATGTAGCGAGAATAAACCGGAAGGAGCAGGTTCTGGAAGTGGTGATGACCGTAGAGGTGGCGGCGGTGGCCGTGACAGAGATGGTGGAAGAGATAGAAGAGGCGGAGGTGGAGGATTCCGTGGAGGTGATAGAGGAGGTCGTGGATTTGGAGGTGGTAGAGGCAGAGGAGGATTTGGTGGTGGTCGAGGAGGTGGAAGGTAAAGAGAAAATAAAATTTGGAGTTTACAAAATTAACTGTTTTTGTTTAGGGATCGTGGGGGTGGCCGTGATGGTGGACGATCAAGGCCCTATTAAAAAAATTCCAAATAGTTGTTTAGGTTACTTCATGAGTGTTTTATTTGTTGTCATTTCAATATCTTATAAATTTCATTTTAGTGATGTAAGAATAAATACATACAGTGTGTTTTTGTTTTTAGAAAACAAATTTTGAGTGCTTACAAGAATGGCATGTTTAGTCACTTATAATTACTTTGGGTAATAAATTTTTTTTAAGTACAATAATTTCTTATTTATGTCAAACCTATTTTCCTTTTTGAATAATATCCACGTCTTTGAGCATTAGTTAGTCCTGGAGTAATGAGAACTTAAAGTGCTTTAAATTCATACCATAATATGAGCAGTCCGAAATTTTGAATGACGTAAATTACAGATATATGGTATGTCAATATAAAAGTTGTTTTTTTATTAAAATTATGTAGGCTTACATTTATGTTGTTCCATAAAATGCGGTATAAACTAATCAGTTGCTTCAAAAATAATTTATTTCAAACAATAACATCATACAACTGTCTTTGAAATGAATTACTACATTATTATTTGAAACCTTTGAACTGAATACACATTTTAATTTAAATTTTTGGGTGGGTGTTATGATTGTCTATTTAAGCATCAGTGTAACATTTAAAAAAATCTGTGACCAAATCAGATACCATGAAGTTTTCTTCATTTATTTTGTTTTGTGTTTGTTCAGTTCTAATTTCGAAAAGAATCACAACTGCAGCTTCTAGTAAATTATGTGAATTATTATTTTTTTTCTAAATCGAATTATATACTTTTTAGTTCCTGTGTCTTATCCTGGTGACAGTGCTATAGACAATCTTTTTGGCACAGTTGATAAATCTCTTCAAACTCTTGCATCACCACAAGATCAAGAAACCTCGAAGATTGCCCTTCGGAAATTGTCTCCACCGATTCCGTTTTCATTTTTCGGAAGAAATGTCGTAGAAGAGAGTACTTTACTACCCAAAATACAGCTCTTGGACTTCTTCGTAAATCCGTACGGGACTCTCGCAAAAAGTATCAGACATTTTTTATTATTATTTTTTACTAAGTTAAGCATTTTTTTAACAGTTTTTTTCTACGTTTTTGCAAAAATTGGAAAAACAGTTTTTAATAAAATACAGGGACTACCAACAGCTTTACCAAAATTATGGTGAGGTTGGAAAAAATCACCAAAGGACCTCAGCAGAAGAATGTCATTTAATGTAGAGGTATTTAAGAAAAAGTAATTTTTTTTTCTTAAATCTTTTTTGTAAATAAAATTTTTCTGCAAATTGTATTTTGTGTATTTCCATCTTTTTATGTTTTTGGTTTGTTATTGACTAAACTTTGGTAAGTTTTTTCAAACATTTTATAAACTTTTTTAGAATTTTACATTATTATTCAGACACTAATGATGAAACATAGTTCTCGAAGTCTCTGCTCCTGTTATTTTCATTCTTTTATTATTTGTTTCAAGTTCACTCCACTTTGAGAAAGAAAGAATGCTTCCATGATATTTATTAGAATTTAAAAAAATGAGGAAATTCTCTTGTAAAACGGATGAAAATTAAAATTAATGTAACTCTATTCAATTGTTGTCTTTCTTCCTATTATCCACGTTTCTTTTTCTTCTTATAATAAATAATAATTGTGTCCTAGAAATGCAAATATTGAGAGAAAAATTCTGACTTTGCCTAAATGTAAGAATCCTCTCAAGATAAATTGCCAAAAAATGTAATAGAGGGAGTCTTTTATAAAAGGAATATGGTTTTTAGTAGGGCTGGGAAAAGTATCAATACTTACAGATGGTATTGATACCTGCTTAGGTATCGTACACCGATACCGACTGCAATAATTAGGTATCGAAGTATCGATACTTCC
The DNA here is from genome assembly GCA_029207805.1 of Tribolium confusum. Classification (NCBI taxonomy): domain Eukaryota; kingdom Metazoa; phylum Arthropoda; class Insecta; order Coleoptera; family Tenebrionidae; genus Tribolium; species Tribolium confusum. Next base: position 29,085,028 of record JALGAY010000006.1, on the reverse strand, counting down.
GATACTTTGATACCTCGATACTTCCGATACCCCGATACTTCTGATATCTTCGATACTTGCGATACCTTGATAAAGGGTGGCTATAAATAAATATCCTATTCAGAGCGCTTTGGATGTTAGAAACACAAGCTATTTTGATGAAAACAAACGAATTCACAAGCTATTTGGTGCGATATTTATTTATCGCCACCCGATACTTCGATATTTACGATACTTTGCAGGTATCGATACTCGATACCTAAAAACAGGTATCGCCCAGCCCTAGTTTTTAGCAATTGTAGGTTAGATAAGCTACTTTTTTTAAAACAATAAACCTCAAGATAATAAAAAAGGTCTATTAAAAATATATATAAAAACAATCATATTAAAAAAATCAAAATCGCAGTTGTTCTTGAGCTTAATCTTTGTTTCTACGATTTTTCTGCTTTTTATTTTTCGTTTTTTTTAACTTTGGTGATTTTTGAAAAAAATATGAGGCAGGATTAGATTTTTTAAACATAGTTTTATAGAAAATAATTTGGGGGCTCCGATTTTGACCAATAAAGTACCAAATTGCAGCTAGTTTACAAGTTATAAGCTTTTTTAATTTTCTTAAAAGCTTTTTCTGTGTAGATATTGTCTGAACTATAAGAAAAAAATGAGAAAAATACACAAAATAGAGAATTTTCAGGTCTTTTGATTAGTGTAAAATTTATTAAAATTGGTTTTTTAGTTTTATAGGAAAAACTACTTCTTTATTAAGCTGAAATTTTCAGCAAAAGTTATAATTTTTGACATTTTGAATGGCTCTAACTTTTAAACAAATGAACCGAATTTCAAGTGCTTAGCCACGTTCGATAAAACAATCGATAAGCTATCGATTACATATAAAGATAACGATTTTTTTCCAAAAATGGTTGTTATTTTTTCAAAAGAAGAAGAATCTCAAAGAGCTTCAAAAATACATTAGGTCATTGTATTAGGTCATTTATTAGCAAATATTGACATTCGGCATAAATTCGGATAAGAAGAGCAGGATATAAGTAATGAAATTTTTTTTTATATTATATTATTTTATAATATTTTTTTATTTTAGAAAGTATATGAGAGATGAGAGTTTCTAGAAATATCTAATCAAAAATATTTCTACTATTCTATTTACTACTAAACCCTAATCTCAACAACTTACTCAGACAGTAGACACAAATAAAATAAGTACTCAAAATGTCATTTCTGGTTTTTTTACTGATCAACAACTCTTCAACAATTTATTTTCTCGCTTTGTTTATATTTATTTGTTGTATCATCATTGCAAAACAACATTTAATCTAATCTTATGTTTATATTTAACATTTTCGTGCCACATAACAGTCATCTCGACTTTGATTTTTAATAATTTTATGATTTTACTGATGAATCAGAAATCCTATTGTCTAATTTACGCTAAATCACCGAGATATTTTCAACATGTTTGTTCTAAATGATTTCGTAAAATTTTATTTGCTATAAAAGTCGATAAAAAAAATGAAACAAGCCAATCAAAACTTGAGATAACACTTGTATAAATTATCTAACATTTGTGTAATCTCAAAAACATTCATTATATTGCTTTAATCCTGGTGATACCTTCACTAATTCAAAAATGCCTTCGTAAGTAATATCTAATTTTTTTTAAATTCTGCAATTTCTAAAAATTTCAGAAATAACCAACTACAAGATATTGGTTCTCTAATAGTTCAAGTAACTCAAGTTACTGCAGACGTCATCGTGTTACTCTTTCAAGTCCTGTACTCTTACATCCTAAGTATTGTAAATCTATTTGTTACAAAACAACCAAAATCAGTTCGTGGCGAAATCGTTTTGGTAAGTCTCTTATTTCTAAAAATATTTTTAACTCCTTGTTAGATAACCGGAGCTGGTCATGGCATTGGTAAAGAACTCGCCCTCCTGTATGCTTCTCAAGGCGCAAATGTTGTAATTTGGGACATTAATGAGAAAAACGGGACTCAAACTGTTAAAGAAATCGAGAAATTGGGGTATCCCAAAGCACACTTTTTCCTGTATGTAGCTTTTTTCTGTATTTGAAAAATTTTGCAAATTTTTTTTAAGGTGTGATGTTTCAAATCGCGAAAATGTCTTAAGTGTGGCAAAAGACGTTTCCCAAACTGTCGGAGATGTCACAATTTTGGTTAATAATGCCGGTATAATGCCCACACACTCGTTCCTTGATCACACAAAAGACGAAATTCAGAGGATTATGGATATAAATGTTATGGCGCATTTTTGGGTAACTTCTGATAAGAAAAGGTGAAAGGTCATGGTTAAATCTTGTTTTTTTTAGACACTTGGAGCTTTCTTACCTACTATGAAAAAGCATAATTACGGGCATATTGTCTCTCTGTCGTCTTCAGCAGGAATTTTCGGTATCCCTAATTTGGTTCCTTACTGTTGTTCGAAATTTGCAGTTCGTGGCTTAATGGAAGCGCTCTATCAGGAATGTCGAGCTGATAAAAAAAATGAAATTAAATTTACTTCGATCTATCCATATATGGTCGATACAGGATTATGTAAAAAACCGAAAATTCGGTTTGAGAATTTAATGCCTTTGGTTAATCCTAAAGAAGCTGCTGCTGTGATTAATTATGCTCAAAGGACAGATCTTAACGAAGTGACAATTCCGAGGTATATCTTCTTCTTACATAACATCTGCAGGTGAGTCAAAAATTTGAGCTTTTTGCAATTCTACCTATTTATTTTTTTTAGAATACTGCCAATGAAAGCCCAGTTATATATTTTTGATTTTATTGGAGTCGGATTAGAGTCTGATTTGTCGTAAAAAAATCTTATTTTAGTCAAGTGTAGATAAGTAAAAACCAGTGATAATAAAATTGTTAGATAAAATGAGTTTTATTAGAAAACACACCGAAAAATGCTAGCTTAACAATCCTCACTTCTTGTTATCAGTTTTCTTCCAGTGACCGTCACGGCGTGTTTATTGATCTGTACTTGTATTATTCTAAGCAAAAAAAAATTGATAAGTTCTTGTGGTAGTGCCATGTCTTCTTCTAAGTATACTGTTAAACACACAAAAATTAATTTAACTCTAATTTTGATTATTCTGCAGACAAAAACAGTTTGAGAAAGTGTTCAAAATTCGAAACTCGCCATTAACGGACCGTTTTAACAACAGTGAAGACATCAAAACAATTTATAATTTGTTTGCAATTATTCTTATCAGCTTGTTGACAAACACTGTAATACACGATTATTCCAAGACTGGACAGTAAGTTCTCTTAGTAATTTTCTTGCTCTTGATTTAATTTCCTGTAGGTTACATTTCGGATTAAGACTCATTGTTGCTGGCTTTAATAAATTTCATTTGGTTATTTTAATCTGGTGCTGCTTTAATCTTTTCGCTTTCGGCCTGTTTTACGCCTTCAAATTTTGGGCAGACATTTATCTTCTTCTAAAACCAAAAAGTAAGCAAATTATACCAAATGATTAAAAAAATAAAACACTCAGAAGGAGTACCATGATTTTTACTAATTATTAAATTAATTTACACAAAAGTTTGTTTTTCTTCAATATTGAGAACCGGAGAAAATATTTTACTAATTTTAGAAGCTGTTTATGATATATCGTATCAGATTTTAAATTAATAAACATAATAGGGAAGTTGGTTTACTAGTTTTAGCAGCCGGAAGCAATGTTTTACAAATTTTAGAAGTCAAAAATTTTTTTTACCAATTTTCTTAACTTTAATTTATTAATTTATTAATTTTTAAATTAATAAATGCAAAGGCGACAATGTTTTTGTAATTTCAGAAGCTTTTTAAAATAATTAAATTGAAATATTAATTAGCGTTTACTCCTTCTGGATGTTTGTAACGTATTTTGTCATTTAGAACACAATTTTTAGCTGCAAAATTTTGGAGTAAAATATGTCTCCCAATTTTGGTTTTCTACTACATTTTTTCACTTTATGGTCTCCAGAAACTAGTGAATATCGTGGACTTCGCCCCAGGATCTACCGCAATCCTGTTTTTAGACGAGGTACAATTGTAAACTCAATATTCTGCCGCAAAAATTATTTTTCTGTTTCAGATCCGACTTTTAATGAAACAACACGCTTTTCTCCGCACGAATGTCCCCAAAGTCACGAATTACAAGCCCCACAGTGACACGAATCTCTCTCTTCCGACTTTCAAAAAATTCGTTTATTTCCTATTTGCTCCTACTTTTATTTACAGAGATGAGTATCCCCGGACTGGATCAATCCGTTGGCGTTTCGTTTTGTACAATTTCGGCGAGGTTTTCAGCATAATTTGGTTGTTGAGTTTGGTTGTGGAACGATTTTTAGTGCCTCCATTTGAAGATATTTGCTTACGAAAGTATAGTTTGAGTGAAGTGGTGATTCCGGTTGTGGGGAATTCCTTTCCGGGGATATTATTTATGTTGTGTGGGTTTTATTCGGTTTTGCATTCATTTCAAAATGCTTTTGCTGAAATGCTCACGTTTGGAGACAGATTATTTTATAAGGTTTCAATTACTTAATTTGGAAAACATAGAAAATACCCAAAAATATTTTTTTTAGGAGTGGTGGACTTCACGATCTCTTTCTGAGTACTACAGGACTTGGAACGTTGTTGTACACGACTGGCTGTTAATTTATATTTATAAAGACGTTTATGAAATTGTTGTTCCGAAAAATAAGTTAGCTTCAAAACTAGCAGTGTTTTTGATATCTGCATTATTTCACGAATGGATTTTAACAAATGTTTTAAAATTATTTTTACCAATTCAGTTTAGCGAATTTTTTTTAGCAGGAGCTGTGTTATCACTCTTTAATATACTTGATTTATCTGTAGGTAATTTATTAGTTTGGTATCTTATGGTTTTTGGATCTGGAATTCAAGTTAATTTGTATACACTTGAATTTTTTGCACGTGCTAATTGTCCTTTAGATACTAACAGTACTTTAGATTTTTTTAAACCTAGGTTTATTACATGTGGTTGTATTGAATGATATTTTTTATTGTAATGTGATTTAATAAAAAAATGTCAAAAATACTATACTAAATAACTAAAGGTTTGTTCTAATAACAGATACTTTAAAATTAGAAAAAAGTTTAATTGTGATAATGGACGGAACGTTTCAAATGAGACGCAATTAATTATAAAATTTATCAAAAACTATATTTACTGTTCAAAATATGGTGGAACATGTTAAACAAAAATTGCTGTCATTAAAAGCCACGGTTCTTTGTCATTATTTTCGGTGGAAAAGTAGAGTTAAAGCAATCAGACCTCTCTATTTTCAGCTATCTGAATTATATGCAATTTTTTTTTCTAGAAAACTCGGAAAGATATGGAACTGAACTTTTCAGTAATCGATAGAGCAGTGAGTGTCGTAAATTTCATACCCTTTGATAAAATGAAGGCTGATATAAATTGTTCTGTTCTTGGTCGAAAAATGACCAATTTATGTCAGTTTTCTTATCTGAGTATCAGATTTTGATGTACAAAAAAACTCCAAATTCTTTTACATTCCAAAAAATGCAGAAAAAACAGGTTTTAAATATAACATTTTATTAGCAAAAACTTACAAAAGTTATTCAACATTTTTAATAATCAAACCAAGTTCAATTTCTTAACACGCTAACTTTATCCTTTTTCTTTTTTACATTCATCATCATTTTCTCCCATAGTATCGTCTACAGGTTTATCCTGTTTACGTTTCTTTTTCTTCTTCTTGGTTTTGCCAGTTTGCTCTTCCAAAACTTCAATGTCTTAAGTCTTGTTTCTTCTTTTTTTGATTTTTATTTCTACGTCGCCATTTACTTCTATTTTAATTTCGGAAACTTCATCACTCTCACTGTGTTTCTTGTATTTGCATTCCTTTTTCATTTTCTCAGCAGTGTTTTCTTCTACTTCGTTTTTTCTTTCAGAATTTTCTTCTTTCAACTTATGTCCTTTCTTTACTTTTATCTTCTATCTTGATGTCGCCAGTAGTTTCATCAGTTTGCTCTTCCAAAACTTCAATGACTTCAGTCTTCTCATGCTTCTTCTTTTTAAATTTTTTTGATTCTCTTTCTATATTTATTTCTATTATAATTTTAGCAATTTCATTATTCTCAATATTTTCTTTGTGTTTACTACCTACCTACGTTTCTTTTTCTCAGCAACGTTTTCTTCTACTTCGTCTTTTATTTCAGAATTTTCTTTAGTTTTATGTTTTTTTTTTTGGTTTTAGTGATCTATCAATTTTATCTAGTTCTTTTTTAATTCCCGAATTAATGTTACTTTCAAGTTTTTCCTTGTGTTTACGCTTCTTTTTCATCTTGTCAACATCTGTTTATATTTATAATACTAAGTTTTACCAAAGTTACTTTTATTATAGAAAAACTAATTTTTGTGCTTTATTGCACTGCTTCACATGATATTGAAAAACTTTTTTTTAATAGCTTTTTTATTTGTCAATTTTAGCTTGGTGTATTGTTGGTTGTCTAACTGAACTTTACGTTTTATTTACATAGGGACTTTTTACATCTAATTTTACAATGTTGGTTGGTTGCCTGCATCCGCGATTTTTTAGTTTGCGCCGCTGTCACTGTCGTCTCCTTCGTTTTCGGCCGGTTCTAAAAAACAAGCCGTTTTCTGTTTGGCGCGTGCTTTTATTGTGTAAAAAGTCTTAGTAAAAGTAATTTTTCTTTATAAAAAGTGATGGCAGACTCAATTGATGATCTTTTCGAATGTTTTGAAGAAGAACCGCCCGACGAGGAAGTGTCTCAACTTAAAAATGAATCAACAGAAATTCAACCATTATCCAACAGGTAAAATAGTTCGCCATAACCTCAAAAATGCACGCCAAAATCCAGTTTTTCCAGCGATTCCTGCAAAGTGGATGAGCAGGCTGATCCAGCAAAACGGAAACTTGAAATAAATGACGTTGAAATCGTTACGAAAAAAAGGAAAGCTGAAGAAGATGTCGATTTGAGTGATATTAAGTACGTAAGTGTCATCGTGTTACGGTGACCTCATATTTTTTATTTCTAGTTTGGAAGAGTTGAAAAACAGGATTGTTGTGCATGTTATTGAATCTATGGAAGCTTGCACCCATGAAGTTGCGTACCCACCGGGACAAGAATATACTCCATTAAACACTACGCGAAGAGAACCTGCGAAAATCTATCCGTTTGCTTTAGATTCCTTCCAGAAGGAATCTATTTTATGTGTTGATAACAACCAGTCTGTACTTGTCTCAGCTCATACTTCAGCTGGTAAAACCGTCATTGCAGAGTAAGTTTAATTTGAATGTTAAAGAACAGATTTCTTCCAACAGCAGTTCAGAACGGTTGAGAATTGTACACCACATGCACTGTATCATTTTAGCTGTCTAAAATTTATCAAACTTCTCTAAATCCAAGCTAAATCTCTCCAAAACATACTTTATTTTAAAAAGAACTACAACCACAAAGTAAAAAGAAAAAAAAATAATTCTTTACAACATACAATTTTTAATTTATTTCTAATATATAGATAATAAATCGCTTTTCAAATTAGTGATAAATGTGAATTACACCGTAATTAAGAAATACTGATTAAGTTGGCAACAAAAAATTAACATTTTAACATTTTTTTGGTAATTTGTAGAAGTAGTTAAAAATACCCTAAAAAATCTCCTACAGAACAAAACAGCGCCATGACATTTTGGAGTTTGTTACAAAATAGCGTTTGTATATATTTAGCGTATAACAAATAGGCGCGTGTAGCAAAAAGCGGTTAACAGATAATTCTTTTTTTGCCTGGTAGAGAGTGTCGCCATAATACCTTCCAATAACAATCTCGATTTTAAGTCAATTCTTGGGCTAACGCTGCTGACCGCCTTTTTTATAAGTTCTTTTTATAAGACTTGTCAATACTATTCTGTCACTTAGAATGATTTGGACCTGACCTGACTCCTGCCCTGACTTTTTTACAACGCTATTTTCTTACGCACTGTTTTGTTACAGTCGCTAATTTAATTTCGCGCTATTAAGACTCGCTTTTTTGTAAAACGCTATTTTCATTAGCGCTATTTCATTCCGGAATCATTGAAATGTGGTACTTTTGACAGAAGAAACATTTAGATTTTATGAATTCTCTTGAAATTACGACATTTTTACGAACAGTTTTTTTCACTAATTTTTGTCAATTTTGTTTTTAAATTGTGTGTGCCAAAAAAAATGGTGTGATTGGGTGAGTTTTGCGATTTATTCCAGATCCAGCAAAAAGTGTTGTTTTTGTTAGTTTTCAATTATAGAAAAAAAAAGGACAATTGAATCTGAATGTGAATTATTAATCAAGTTATTTCTCATAACAAATTTCTGAAAACAAATACTAGTTTGGTTTTTTTGTATATTAAATTTCAGATATGCAGTAGCTCTATCTTTAAAGAATAAACAACGTGTCATTTACACCACTCCGATCAAAGCGCTATCTAATCAAAAATACAGAGAATTTCTTAGTGAATTTCAAGATGTGGGTCTAATTACTGGAGATGTTACAATAAATCCAAGTGCTTCTTGTCTTATTATGACAACTGAAGTAAGAGAAACAACATTAGCAATTTTCCCACTAGAAACTCATCTTTATCATTTTAGATTTTACGTAATATGTTATATCGAGGATCTGAAATAATGCGCGAAGTTGGTTGGGTTATTTTCGATGAGATACATTATATGCGTGATAAAGAACGAGGTGTTGTTTGGGAAGAAACACTTATTTTGTTACCACATAACGTTCATTTTGTTTTTCTATCGGCAACAATACCAAATGCAAGACAGTTTGCTGAATGGGTTGCTCACTTACATGTGCAACCCTGTCATGTGGTTTATACAGATTATAGACCAACACCGTTACAACATTTTATTTATCCTGCTGGAGGGAGCGGGATACATATGGTCGTCGATGAAACGGTAAGATTTTTTCTGAGCAATACATGCTCGTGTCTACTAGTTCTAAATTTTGCCAATAGAAGACCATGTATTGATTTGTTTATAGAATGTATTTTTTTTAGGGCACTTTTAAAGATGACAGTTACAATGCTGCTATGTCAGTTTTACAAACCTCAGGAGATGCTGCAAAAGGTGATGAAAAAGGTAGAAGAGGAGGAATAAAAAATAAAGACGGCACTCAAACTGATCTTTTCAAAGTGATTAAAATGATAATGGAACGAAATTTTGCTCCTGTTATTGTTTTCAGTTTTAGTAAAAAAGAATGTGAAACGTATGCAATGCAAATGACAAAACTTGATTTTAACACAAGTATTTTTATAAATAGTTTGTTAAAATTTGTTTTTATATATTTTTTTGTAGCTGCTGAAAAACAATTAGTTGATGAAGTTTTTAATAATGCAATGGATGTTTTGTCTATTGAAGATCGACATCTTCCACAAGTTGAAAATATTTTACCTTTATTACGTAGAGGAATTGGGATACATCATGGTGGACTTTTACCTATTTTAAAAGAAACTATAGAAATTTTGTTTGGAGAAGGACTTATTAAAGCATTATTTGCAACTGAAACTTTTGCTATGGGTTTAAATATGCCAGCAAGAACAGTTCTTTTTACTGGAATGCGTAAATTTGATGGTCATGATATGCGTTGGGTTTGTTTTTTAGTATTTAAATAGAGATTAGATGTTGTCTTTAGATTACTTCAGGAGAGTATATTCAAATGTCAGGACGTGCTGGTCGAAGAGGTTTGGATGATAAAGGTATAGTTATTTTAATGGTTGACGAAAAAGTACCTCCTGCTACTGGTAGAAATATGGTGAAAGGTTTACCAGATCCAATTAATTCAGCTTTTCATTTGACTTATAATATGGTTTTAAATTTAATGAGAGTTGAGGAAATTAATCCTGAATATATGTTGGAAAGGTCATTTTATCAATTTCAAAATCAGGCAACTATACCTGATTTATATGACAGTAAGGATTTTAATTTTTTTTTATGGATTATTAATAAATTTTGTTTTTTAAGAATACAAAGAAAAGTTGGATGAATTAAATCGTTTGAATGTTGAATGTGAACCACAAATTGCTTCATATTATGGTATCAGACAAGAATTGGATAAATTAGGGAAGCAGTTTAGGTCGTATTTAACTAAATCGAATTATCTGATACCTTTCTTACAACCAGGGCGTCTAGTTAAGGTAAGTCACCAATTAATTTATTACAAGTATACATTATATGACTCTATCTCTTTGATCATGAGTTTACAATCACTGTCATTACGATATTGAACTGTTTTTTATTGAGTGACATGCTGGTTCACTCTACAACATTCCTACCCAACTGCTTTTGGGACTAATTTGTGGATGTTGGGCTGTTATTTAACAAAGAAATCTGAGATAATAAGTAATTTGCTTATTATTGAAATTAAATACTTTTATTGGGGCTCTATAATGTTAACGCCTTTGGATTACTAGAATATGAGTATTAAATAATTCTAACGTTTTTAAACTTGCAAATATATTTGCGTCAAATTTGTTTAAAATAAACATTTGGAGATAGTAATAATAATTATTATGTTTGATAAAGGTCAAACGGGACAAGTTAAAATGAACAGAAATGATTGTCTTCTTGCATATGCCAGTGTATTTTTTTCTAGAATTTTTATCTGTTATTTAATTAACAATAGAAAGCGCTACGCTCTGTTATGATAGATTTTAGAACTAATGTCTTTTTGGGGAACAAAACATGAAACAAAAATGTTCTAAATTCTACCGATAGGACTCGTATATCGCATTTCTTGATTGTCAGTAGTATTTTTTTCTTGAAATAACTGAATTATTTGATAATACAAACTATGACGTTGTTACTTATCAGTTATCACTTCTGTCGCCTGAATTCACAAAATATGTGCTGCCATCTAGTTTCATCTTGTGTCAGTTCTATTAGAAATCGCAGAGCTTACTATGATTGACAGACAAGTCAATCCTTTTTTTTTGCTTATAATAAATTTATATTTGTTGTTAATTTAACAATAATTCAACATAACTTTCTAAAATATAATCTCAAAAAAGGTTTGACATTTTCTTTGCTACAATTGGTAATGGTATCACGCATTACAGCAACTTTTTATTGAAATTTTTTTTTGTCAATCCATTATTATTGAGGATTGCCTATGTACAGGCGTAATACAATGACTTCAGACAAACATGTTTGGTATTATTGAACGAAAATATTGTTACACAGTTAAAAAAGTGATGGACAAAATCGTTTTATTACGATTTTTATCTTTATTTAGTCACGTGGGTTGAGGTTATTTCTGGAGGCAATCTTGTTATTGAGGTACAGAGGACCGAAAGGAAAAGATTATATTTTATGGAAGTATTTTTTTTTCAAAGTGGGGTGTTTTAAATTTTAATAGAAATAATGTAACTCTATTCTACAGGATGAATCAGAATAAAGTTTTAGATAAAAGTCGCAAAGCGCTTTCAAGAGCATCATTAAGCCGACTGTTTTAAACAACGTGATCATATCTATAGATTAGAATCATTGAGAAATTGAGACAGGTTTTTAGTGATTGATGATTTAATTGTTGTTACACCTATTTAAGGGAGTAAAATTCAAGTGAAAATTGCTGTAACTAGTTAAAACCTGTCAAGAAAGCCATTTTTTGATTTTTCTAATAAATGATAATGTGCTGTAATGTGAGAAAGTGACGTTTCGAAATTGATTATCTTGGATTGTTGGATGAAATTATCAAAAATATTTAAAGTAATTTACAAGAGTCTAGTTAAATCAATTAATTAAGTATTCTATATTTTCTTGTACTATCTTTTTTTTGTAATATTTAGATTAAGACTGGCGACACTGAATATGACTGGGGAGTCGTTGTGAATTTCAAGAAAGTAAGCGAAAATGTACCTGGCCGAAAGACTAAAGGAAATCCCGCCAAAACTTCCACGAAAGTTCAGGTGGATTTGTTATTACACGTCTTGTCTGAGGACAGTTCTAACAACAAAGACGTAATCCCTAAACCCTGTCTGGATGGTCAGGTAATTACAATACAACTTTTACCTCTCGTTACTCCGAACGTTCTAACTATAAAACCGGATTTGCATACTTTATGGATTTTAAATACAACCTACCTAACATTTTATTACTTTTTTTCTTTATAACAAAAATTTCTTAGTAAAACTAAATTTCTTTTATTAGAAAGGTGAAGTTGAAATTGTAAGCGTCGATTCAACGTTAATAACACACATTTCAACAGTACGTCTGTACTGTCCTAATGATCTCAGACAAAAAGATACGAGAAAAGGGGTGTATAAATCGATAAAAGAAGTGAAAAAACGGTTTCCTGATGGGCCTCCACTTTTAAATCCAATTGATGATATGAAAATTACAGAGCCGGATTTTGTAGATATTGTACAAAAAATCGAACAACTTGAAAAAAAGTAATTAAACCAATTTTTTTTTACTTTCTTAATTTTTTGATTTACTTTTTTATTAGAATGTACAATCATCAAATGCATAAACATTCTCTTCTAACCACTGAATATGAAAAATATAAACAAAAAGTAAAATGTAAAGAAGAATTATTAGCAGTTCGTCAGAAATTACTTGATGCAAAGTCTGTTTTACAACTCGATGAATTGAAGTGTCGTAAAAGAGTACTGAGAAGATTGGGTTATTGTACCAACACAGATGTAATACAATTAAAAGGCAGGGTTGCCTGTGAGTTAAGCAGGTAATATTTTCGGCACTTTTTTTTAAAAAAATTTGGTTTTTATTGGAAAATATTGTAGTGCCGATGAATTACTTATTACGGAAATGTTATTTAATGGAGTGTTTGGAAATTTATCAGCGGCTCAAGCATGTGCACTCTTGAGTACATTTGTATGTGATGAAAAAGCGAATGAAATGCCGAAACTTTCAGAGGAATTGTCAGGACCGTTAAGAATTATGCAGGTAAGTGTTTAGTCTTGGAAACATAATAGAATTATTTTTTTTGTTACGAAATGTTTGTTTTTATAACAAGTTTGATTACATAATTGGTTTCAATTACACCACGAGTTATGAAAAAAAATTTACTCTACTTTTTTTATACAAGCTCGAAATGCTTTTGCAAAAAAATATTTTTTTAAATGGAAATATGTGTATTTAATGTATTTTTTTGATTCTACCAAAAGTTATGAATCAGTGAATGTGCAGTTTATGTGCTAACTAAAACATAATTAAGAAGATATATTTTTTTATTTATGTCAGAATTAATAAAGGTTTCTGCAGAACGAGATTATCAGTTCAGTAAATGAAACGACGGCATTCTTACTTTAAAAAAATATGTAATTCTTCTTTAGAATAAAATAATATCTGAATAAATTCATAATTACATAATAAATTTAAAAAAAAATGACAATTACACGAGTTACTGTTTCTTTTTTGTTGATTGTTCGTTGTATCGTTGAAAAGGTCGAGTTACCAAAACTAATTTCTTTTATATTGAGGTACTTAAAATTCCCATTTTATGGTTGACTTTGAGATTAGCATAAGGAGTCAGGCACCCTGGCGGTATGGTCAAATTTGCAAATATTGCAAGTGACAATTAAATGCTAATACTTGTAAATCTTGCCAACAGTTTTCTAAGAAAAGGATTAGATGCTTTCGTCTGAATGTGGTTGGTTTCTTGTAAACAACCTGTTTGTGAAATTTTGTACTTTATTTTAAATTTATTTGTTTGTTTTTATTTGCAATACATAATGTATGTATATAGTTGTTGTTCTATTTTATTTTTTATTTATATTTGTAAAAAAAAAATCTATTACAATGTAGATATTTAAAAATCATATTTAACTATAGAAAAAAAGAGCAAAAAATAGAGCAGTTATTCCCAAAAATTGGGTGATAACAAGAGACACTGACAGTGCGTATGTCTAAAAAACAGCTCATAGCATTAAAAAAATTGTCAATTTTCCTCAGTTTTAAAGAAGTAATTAATAATAATAATAATACAGTTAAAAAATTGAAGCATGGTTTATAAACTCATTGTTTATTAACATAGTTATTTATGTATGTATCAAGTACGTAAATTAAAGTTTTAGAGGAGAGGAGAGTTTCCTAAAACTATTTGCGTACGTGTTCCATACAAGATTTTTTACACGAGTTTTCAAAAGCTTCAAATAAATTAAACAATTCGTTTAAATATTAAAATAAGGTCGCAGTAGTTTGTCGATTTGTTTTCATGGAAACCAGTTTTGTTATTTTAACAATTAAATCAGTGAAAATTTTTGTCTCTCAAAATTTGTAAAATTTTTAAAATTATCTCAATTAAAGCTAATATTTTTGGTTCTATATAATTAAAAAAAGTGATATTAGAAGACTGGATACCATGTTTTTAAGGTAAGTCATAAAAAAACACTAAAATTGGAAAGAAAAAATGATAATTTAGGTGAACTTCAACTTTAACTGTGAAATTCAAAATAAAACTAGATAAAAACGAATATTTTCGTCTTTGGCTCGGAATTAGCATTCAGGAAATTTTTATTTTATTAAGACTTAACTTCCAGCAGTGAAATACTCTTAAAAAAAATATTTATGAAAGTTATAAAAAAAAAATCTGTTAGACTGTTTCCATGACGATTTTAAAGGACTAGATCGTAAAGAGGGTATTTTAAGGCGTGTTTTAAGTCTTCAAAATAATTATTTTAGAGAGTGAACACAAAAAAAATAATTAAAAGGTAGTTAATTGTATGGATTCAACAAAATATAAACTAGTGTCAAGAAAACTCAGTTTCTGAAAGGATTATGGATTTTTTGCGCAAATTGTTTTTAGATTGGTTAAAAAAAGTTACAATTGGCTCATAAATCTTGTTTCAAATTTGTTTTTAACTATATCATTAGTATTTTTTTTGTTTTCAAAATGGTTTTGTTATAACTGAGAAAACGAATTTTAATAGCTTTTTTTTCTTATTGGTTTTTGACATGTTATAATGACGTTTTGGATAGATCAATTAATACTAGACATTTTCAGGAGGACGTGAATTTAATTAATCAAATCAAATATCTTCCTATTACGTCATACTCGGAAAATTAATATTTTTGCATCTTTTTTTTCTGATTAAATGTGGTCTAGTTTTAAAAAGAATAGAGGTCGAATATTTTTTTAAGTACTTTGGAATGATTTTTTTCTCAGAAGCTCTTTATTTAAAACATTTTTATTGCAACAGTTTCAGGGATTTCAGAAATGTGACAAAACTAACTTTTTTTTATGGACTAAACCAGACAAGAATTTAACCCTCTTTGCAGGGTAGTCAAAACCGGCAGTTTTGAATATTTTAGGATTAAAAGAGCTATTGATGAGTAATATGAATTCACAAAATTAAAACCAATTTTAAGAAATAAGAATTTTCAATTTTACTAACAATAAAATCAAATAAAAATTTCCTTTCCAAGTAAAAATTTTATTACGGATTAGAGCTTGGTGCATTTCGATATAATGGGACTTTAGTTTAGAAAGTTAATCTGGGATTAAATACTGAACTGGTGGTTATGGTCAAAAATTGTTTTTAGCTTTCTAATTACATGTTTTTGTTTACTTCAATTTGTTTAAATTTTTATATTTATTCTTGTTGTTCTAAATGAAAACTGTCAGTGTTACAAATAGAGAAAATATGAAACATCAAGTAAATAACAAAATTAAAATGTTATTTAAAAAATGGTATTGCCAACTGTACTTGTACAACAATTTGACAGGTACTACTACTTAAAAGAAATAATTTTCTATGTATCAATTAACACAGTTTTAAGGGACGAGACTCTATTAAAACTATTTGCATACGTGGTGCATACAAGATTTTTTTACACGAGTTCTCTAACGCTTCAAATTAATAAAAAATTGGGGATTTTTTTTAAAAAAATTAACAATGTAAAGCTAGCCTGGGACTTTGTTGTCATCAGTTTTGTTATTTTACCAATCAGATCGGTGAAAATTTTTGTTTCTTATGAAAATTTAGCCAATTTTCTATAATTATGACAACCAAAACTACTATTTTGGGTCTTAAATAATTGTAAAAGAAAAATTAGAAGAGTGGTTATTATTTTTTTAAGGTAGCACACAAGAAAAGCACACCAATATTGCTAAATTATTACTTGAAAAAAATTAAAGTGACTCAATTAAACCAGGATAAAAAAAACATTCTTGTTTTAAAAAGCATCTAAAAACTTCTAACAATATAATATTTTTTTCAAAAATATAATTTGTGGAAATAATAAAAAATGTTTTTGTGACGACTTTAAGGACTAGACAGAAAAACGGGCATTTTGCGGTGTGTTTTAAGTCTGCATAATAACTATTTAATGAACCATTTTATAACCAAAAAATACTTAATAATTGGGAAACAAAAGACGGTAACGGAATAATTTCCCTTCTCTCTAAATTTTGCCACTTTTTTTTTTCTAAACTTACTAGTTTTGTAACACACTCATTTTATGACTATTTGTACTGCATTTATGGCTATTAGAGCATTTAAAAAAAGTGTAAATTATATAAATTTATATAATTTTTTTTTTTTCGTAAAGCATTCATTTTTTATAATACTCGTCTTCTTTATTTTATTGAATTTATTATCGTTTTATCAGCTGAAGCTAGATATTTTTGTATCTTAAAAACTCTTTTATCCGAAAGAAAAACAGTTTTTATTATTGCGATTAGTAGTTAGTTGAAAATTTGTTTGCAGGATTTAGCTCGAAGAATAGCAAAAGTAAGTACTGAAGCTCGTCTTCCTGTAGAAGAAGATTCGTACGTTGAAAGACTTCGGCCGACTTTAATGGATGTAGTTTTTTCGTGGTGTAATGGTTCATCATTTAGCGATTTGTGCAAATTAACAGACGTTTTTGAGGGTTCAATTGTTAGATGTATGCGTAGATTAGAAGAATTACTAAGACAAATGGTACAAGCGTCAAAAACAATCGGAAATGCAGATTTGGAAGATAAATTTAACACCGCTATCAGAATGATTAAAAGAGACATTATTTTTTCGTCAAGTTTATATTTGTAGTTTTGAAATATATTTTTCTTGGATATTTTTGTTACCTGTTAGGGGTTAGCTTGTCCCCCTCTACCTACCCACTCCATTTTTACCCACTTTCCAAAGCTTTACCTAGTATATAAGGCCCTAAGGGAAATGTTTCCAACTCAGTTTGTGTTTGACTTTGGAAATGTTTTCTTGAAATATTGTGTATTTTTTATTTGTAATAAACTTATAAATTGCGACTTGTTCTCTCTGTGGTATGTTTTTTGTTTATCATAGTACGGATTGAACACGTCGCGATTTTTTAGTTTAAACATTTTTATTTGTATTATTGTGGTGAGTAAATTTTTTATCATATCTTTAGATTTTCTTTGTATCTTTTGTGGGATCTTTTCGTTTCCACTTTTTTTTACAAGTAGTACGGAATTATCTCACAATAGATGTAAAGAATTTTTCAACTGTTTCAGTAACTTCGGTAAAGCTTTTATAGAGGGTACTGTTAGTACATACGGTTTTTTTTTAACGTAGTACGAACGGTACTCACTATGAACTTTACGTCAAAACCATCAAGAATACTACAAGAATTAAGATTATTTAATTCATGTTATCACTTCTTTGGTGATCTAGCCGTGTGAGATTTTTTTAAAATCACACAACTATGTCACCAAGATCTGATGATGTGTTACAGCAACAACAGAAGAAGACTTGTTTTTAAATTGTTACTGTGGAGGAACTATTGGTGTGATTTGTTGTTTTTTATCATATCACAGCCATTAGTTACTTCACAGTGATAGTTATATGCAAAAGAAGAAGAAGAGATTTTGTCCGTAATTCATATTTTTTTCGGATGTTCGTTTCGAGTCACATTGAATTTTATTTTGTGACTAGATCGAACATTCGCTCGAAGTATGAAAAGAATCATCGCTGATTTGATCAACTTACTGACTGGTTTTGAGTTGTTGATGTGGCTTTAGTGCGATTTTTTACCAAATTAAAGCTATGTCAGCAATTAAAAAACGGTTGGATTTTCACCGGAGTGGAGAGTTTATGATGTTTTCTTGTTTATTGTTTTTTGTATTTTGTTTTTGTGTACTCTGTGAATTGTATTTATTTGTTTGAAATAAAATTTTTAATTAAGACATTTCTTTTTTTGCTTTGTTCTTTTACAAAGTTATTATTCCTTCTCAAATATTTGCAGTTTTATAACAAGCAAAACAAGTCAATTTTATTAAATCTACCTTTTAAATAAATAAAAAAAATACGTTAAGTGAGGAAAGTGAAACAAATTTTCTATTTTCTGTACAAAGGGAAAATAACAAGATTTTTTTCTCTGAATTTTGAATAAAATAATAAATACTGTCCTGGTTTTTTAAAGAACGAAGTAATGTTCGATTTCACAAGGAAAATTTAATTTACTTGAGTAGCAATGCGTGCCACCCCTTACAAACGTATATTTGGTCGTCTACCCTCAAGGCGTTTTCACTAAAAGAAACTGGTTGTTCTACAATGAGACTCCATTATTTTAGTTCACAGGTTATTATTATTATTTTTTTTAAATTTTGAAACATGAGAAGTCTGTTTCTGTTGAATTGGCTTCTGCTTTAACAACCTAATTACTAAGGCAAATTATAAGTTGTTGATTGCATAAGCTTTCTTTTTATCTTATCGAGTTTTTGCAACACATAAATAATCTAAAAATGGTTAAAAGTTGACAAAATCTTTATTTACATTTTTTTAAATTTTACGGTAATTATCACCTACTCACCACAATTACCACAGTTGCATTATTGAGGGAGAAACGTTAATTATATGTTAAAAATTTGAGTTTTCTCCCTTAATAAAGCACCTGTTCTTTAGTTGTAAATTTTACCACAAGAGCGCGTATTTTTTTGTAACTGTCGATAGATTTGATTTTATCTGTAAATTTCAATAATAGTTGAAAAATTTGAAAAGAAAATAAAAGCGGGGGTAAAATTTAGAACACAATAAAGTGTTTATTCAGTTAAATACAAACTACAATGTTAACAAATACACAAATTATTATTAATTTATGAAACAGCAAATCGTAAATTTAAAAAAAAGAACAGTCACGACGTTAAATGTACATTAAAATCTTGAAGCCGATAATTTAGTAATTATAACAGAGATAAACAATTTTTAAAAAACTTTAGTTATTTATTCACTTGTAGAAAGTCCTTATTAAGGACCTACCTTTATGGCATCTTCTGCCACAACTGTTGGGTGGCGAATCCCCTCCTTCTGCTTCTTTCGGACTTACCTTTAGTCTAGATTTTCAGCGATGTCCTTGGACCCTCCCTAACCCAACCCCAATAAAACGAAACGAATTACTTTTGAAACGTTTATTATTTTTTTAAGGGTGGCGGAAAGAGACAATAAATACAACAAATATCTAGTATTAATTATAGATAATAATAGTAAAATTGTTTATCTCTGCATTATTTTTTTAAAATGTTAATGTTTGAAAACGTCATAATGATTTAAGACAAATCCGATTAAAAATTTCGTTTTATAAATAATAAATAAAAGTACTTATCTTTACAGTGGCTCGTGGCTGCTACTGCTGTATCTTCTTCCCAATTTGGTTAAACATTGACTGAAATTGTTAAGTACATTTGCAAAATAAAAAATATAAAGTGTCTTTGGTTATATCACTATAACGTCAGACTACCTGTCTAAAAATTGTTTGATATATAAATCATCAATCTGAGAAAAAAGTCGGCACAATTAAAAATAGAGTAGAGATAAACAATTTTTTTACAAAGTAACATTACACAGTGATATAATAAATTGGCATCTTCTTCTGCCACAACTGTTGGGTGGCGAATCCCCTCCTTCTGCTTCTTTCGGACCTACCTTTAATCCAGATTTCCAGCGATGTTCTTGGCCCCTTCCCAAACCCCAATAAAACGAAAGGAATATTTTTAAAATGTTTATTTATTTTTTAGAGGGGGGCGGAAAGGGACGTTAAATAAAAAAATAAATAACTTTATTGATATAAAAATAATAATAGTAAAATTGTTTATCTCTGAGTGATTTTTTGTAATTTAAAAATGTAAATTTTGCATGTACATTTGAAAATGTAAAAATAATATAAACAAAACCGACTGAAATTCCGTTTAATAAGTAATAAAAGTACTTATCTTATTTAATGTAGCTCTGGCTGTTGTTGCTCCTCTTCTCAAACTGGTTTAACACTAACTGAAACAAAAAATATATATAAAAACGTTTGCAAAACAAAAAGAAATCACAAAAAGTGTCCTTTGTTGTATAACGACAACGTCAGACCGCTTTTGTCTTTGATAAAGAAGAAGTAAACAAATTAATTTATAAATGAATCAGTGTGTAATATTACGTAAATTATTATTTAATATAACAATTTTTTTTAAGTTATTACCTCGAATTTGAGATACGGGGATGTGCAAAAATTCGAGTTATCGTTCAGAATCAATTGACTTTTTGTTTTGTTTTAAACTCCATTAACAAAGAGAGAATATTAATTAAACTACTTTGAAATAAATTAATACGTTTATTTAATTAAATTATTCAAAATTGTTTAAATCTTAGTCGTTTAAGTAGCTGATTCATAGTCAATTTTACGTTTAATCTATAATTTTGGCGAGTCAAAAATTGATTCGTCCGTACTAAATTGCATGTTTACGCGTTTCCTACTTTTGTTTTAATAAATTATAAATAAACTTACTTTTAGTACACATTTTCTCACAGACACTGCACTAGTTTTACGTTCAAAAGCGCGGGAATTTAATTTATTTAAACAAATTAGATCGATTTGAATTTTCACACCTCTTTATCGAACGAACGATTTGCGATAACTGAACACAGGGTGAGGTGAGAAAGCGCTCGTTAAAATCTTACACAACCACAAAAAAATGAAACAAAAAAAGTGTTTATCTACAAGGTTTGCGATTAAAATTAGAAAGCAATTCTTTCAAATAAAATCACCAACGCCCTAATAAAACTTTGTTGAATTTAATTAATCTGTACGTTTTTAATTAAATGTATCGTATCCCTAATTACAGATTTTTTTTTAAATATGTACACAAATTTATTTAAAAAAAATGAATGAAAAGCAAATCTAATTTTTTTTAATCAAAAATAAACCGTTTCGTAATTTTTTATTGCACATTATTGTTTATTGGCAATGGAGATGACTAATGAGGGCGCCACAGTTGGATCGTTAGGGAAGTAATTATTTCAAATTAGACATAATCATACAGGATATTTTATTATGTCACTTTATGTTTGTTGCTAGTTTTTTCTTTTGATAAATTTTTGACTCATTTTGCAAATTTTTAGAAAGCAGTAAAGTAATTTTAATTAATAATATTGAAATACTAATAAACAAAATAAACACAACCGGAAAAGAGCTTCATAAGAGAGTATAAAAACAGTTACAGCCATAGAAGAAGCTTCTAATTTTTTATGGAGGTGATTAAAGAAGAAGAAAATACTTGGCCTTTGCTTCTAAAACATGTATTTTTAGGAATATTGACACCTCTACTATAATTACAATAATTACAAGATTTTACATAAATTTCATCTACAGTTGCGTTGTTTTCTAACACTAATTATTATTTTGAAACTATTAAAAACATACAATTTTAATTAGCTTCACCCAAAGGTTTGATGGTCAATTCATGAACCTACAAAATCCATAATTAAGTAAAAATCTATTATTGTTTTTCCATACTTGAACATCTTCAGGTGTTGACAATGCATAAACAACCCCATCAGCAATATCCTCAGCTCGCAAAATAGGAGCAGTTTCGTAATACGCCCGTTTTGCTGGATCTGGATTCTGAGTTGTTAATTCACTTTGAACAAGACCAGGGCTAACACTCTAAAAAATAACTTTAAGGCTAAAGTTTAGGTGTATTTGCGTTATAAAAACATTGTTTGCAAATTAAAACTCTATTTTGTTTTAACGCTATAGTTAAATGACGCGTTTAGTTAACACATTTGGCTTTTTAGTGGTACATTTCTAAGACGTTGGACTTTGTATTGACACTATTTAAATCTAAATCTATACACATTTTCGAGAAAATTATTATTAAATCCTCCATAAACTAGTTTATAAGTCAAGCATTTCTAGACAATTTAACTCCCTTAACTTACCGTGACTTTAATTTTTGACCCAATCGAATTCAATTCCTGTCTCAACGTTTCTGTTAAAGCAGTAACAGCATATTTTGAAGCTGTATAAATATTAAGCCCTACAATGTTTGGAACCCGATGTCCGAATATACTATTGATATGAATAATATGTCCGTTAATATCGTTTTTTCTCATACTCTTGATAGCTTCTCTTGTCGCAATACAAAGTGTTAAAATATTTAAATCAAGAACACTTTTCCACGCTTCTGTATCTCCATCGTACAAAGTGGTATCCTTCGAGGACCCAGCATTATTGATTAAGACATGTACAGGACCCACATTATCTTCAATCCATTTAAACGCATCGATTATTTCTTCTTCTTTTGTTAGATCGGCTTTGTAAGCATAGAGTTTTCCGGTTTTTTCGCAAAGTTCTGCTGCTCGTTGCTCGATCAGTTCGGTACGTCTTGCAATTCCAATGACCTGGGGCCAAACTTGGATTATTATTTTAGCTCATGGTAGTGTCTAACACGTTTATTTTGAGAATAGTTTTTTGGGAGAATTCATTTTTTTTTTGTTATTGTCGACGTTTCGTCAGCTTTGCCACTTCTTCAGGACTGAGTTTAGCTAAAGCTAAATTGAATAGTCCCAATAAACAATTCGCAAATGAGTTTTTGTTTAAAATAAGAGAAAATTGTTACAATTAATCCGTTTTCGACAAGCTGGTCGACGATTGCAGCACCAATTCCAGCACTAGCACCTGTTACAACAGCTACTTTTCCTACAAATCTTTCCATAGAGAGAACCATTCTGGAATTGTTGAAAACGTGTATAGAACTGCGTTTATTATTGATGTGGAGGGCTAATAAGAGACACTTAAAGTAATGAATCAATATTTTAATGTTTTATGAAGGGGTTAGATTCAACGATTTTGTTATTTATAGAATTGTCCTAAAAAAATATGGAGGTCAAATGTGTGTACTTTGTAATTTTTATTTTATCTACTTTCTAATTTTGCTTTTGATCTAATGTCTGATAATAAATTGTATTGTAACGATTCTGAAAGTCACGAACTATTTTAATATAGAAAGTAGATATTTCTAGGGAAAATTAGAAGTAATTTTAAAGAAATCAAAAGAAAATTTTTAAGGAATATACAATTTAGAAGAAATTAACGGAATTAAAGTAATCATAGAGAAATCATGAGTAAAATTGTGGAAGTTTAAGCTCAAGAAATTAAATCAGTAAAAAGTAGGGAAATATTGGGGATTTTATGCGAAAATCTGAAGAAATTAGAAAAAAATGGGAATGAAATTAAGGAGAAATTTGAGGAAATCAGGAAAGATTTGAACCAAATATAGGCAATTTATAAAAAATTATGCGAAGTCAATGTTTTAAAAAAGTTTAAATTCAAGAAATTAGATCGGTGAGAAATTGGGAAATCTTAGAAGAATTGGAAGTAATTTTAAAGAAATCAGAGGAAGATTTTCAAAAAATATACAATAATTTAGATAAAATTAAAGAAATCGCAGGGAAATCAGGAGTAATATTGTGGATATTTAATTTTTGGAAAATTGATCGGTGAAAAATAGGGCAATATTGGGGATCTTGGGGTAATTTGAAAAGATCAGGGTTTTTTTTAAAATGAATAAAGCAGTTTGAGGAAATCTGGTCAAATTAGCAAAAATGTGAAAAAATTAGAAGAAAATTGGAAAGGAGTTATTACATTTGGAGAAAGTCGGGAAAGAATTAGAGCAAATAATGGGACAGTTTGTTATAAATTATGAGAATTAAAAAAAATAGATTGGTAAAAAATAAAGAAAAGTTTTGGAGTAATTTGGAAAAATTAGGGTAAGGTTCTAAAAATGAATGAAGTTTGAAAAAATCGGGGTAAATTAATGAAAAATTGGAAGGAATTACGGGGAAATTTTAGAAAATCAGAGAAGAATTAGAACATACACTGATGGACAAAATTAAAAAAACTTTATGAATCTCTGTATTGTATGGATTTTTCCAGTAAAAATGTGGGTATTTTCGGGCGTATGAAAAAATAAACCGGTAATATAAATATTTTTAATGCAAACAACCAAAACGCTTTTATGACAAAAATCCTATAAGATAATATAAGAAAATCGCTGGACATAATAAAGGAAACTTTTCAGAAATCAAAGAATTAACCCAAAACTCTATGAAAATTAATAATGTGTCGCAAAACCCTTATTGTCTATTACTTCCTGACATCTTCTGGACATTGAAGAAGCTATTCGATCTTACCTATCGGCATATTCCTCCAAATGTTTTCAATCTCGTCTTTCAGCTGTTCTTTATTTTTGACAGTTTTGGTACGCAACTGAACCTTTAGCTTATTCCAAAGGTTTTCAATTGGATTTAGATTCGGACTCTGGGCTGGCCACTTAAGAACAGTGATTTTTTGGTCGTTTAACCACTTGGTAACAACACCCGCCTTGTGCTTGAGATCGTTGTCGTGCTGGAACTGCCAGGTAAGGGGTAAATGGTCATTCGCAAATGGTTCCATAACATTTTGCAAGATATTTGCTTGTCCATTTTGCCCTCTATAAAATGTATTGACCCTATGCCACGTCCGGAAAAGCATCCCCACAATAATAGCGAACCACCGCCATGTTTCACAGTGGGCAAAGTATAGTTTGGATGGTACCTCTTGCCTGTAGGCCGTCGAACCCATTTCTTCCTATCAGATCCAAAGAGGTTGATCTTGGTTTCGTCACTCAACAGTCCGTTTTTCCAAAATTGCTGATCGCATGCAAGACACTTGTTAGCGAAAGCAATACAAGCTCATCTATTCCTTGGTGAGATAAGTAGCGTTTTTGCTGGACGTCTGCTGTGGAGGCCCCCTTCAATACATCGACGTTGTACTGTTTTTGGGTGGATGTTAACAGGTCCTAATTGCTTCAAGATTTCCCGTGCTGACAAATAAGGATTTGCTGCTGCTATTCTTCTTATTCGCGTATCCAAACGATCACTTGTCTTTCGTCGTCTGCCACCACGTTTTAAGGTAATAACGTTTTCTCTGGAGCGGTGTCGGCTTATTACTTTACTTACTTACAAGTCAGTACTTGTGCAAGGAAAATTGATTTGCTATATCCTTTTGCTTCGTTCCCTTGTGGCTTCAACAATTTTTGTTTGCAAATCGGTGGACAGAAACTTTCCAGGAGGCATGATTAAATAGAAACAACGTGTTGAATCTCAACGTTCTGAAGTAGTCTAAGCGCTGTACTGCACAAAAACCTGAAATAACGAAAGGGACAAAAAATGTGAACAAGTTTTGAGCATTGTTCGATTGGTTTCCTTAATTTTGTCCAGATACCTCGAGTACTTTCAGGTGTAAAACGTCACTGGAATAATAATGTCGCAAATTTTAAGGACGCGTGAAACCTTAGTACTCCAAGCTATCTTCGACATACACACATTATGGAATTTGTTTTCAGTATAGGTGGTTCTAACAACTATGAGAAAAGTTTCCTTAATATTGTCCATCAGTGTATAATGAGACAATTTGTAAAAAAGTATGAGACGTTTTTAAATTTTTTAAGAAAGTTTAAATCCAGGAAATTAGATCGATGAAAAATAGATAAAGCTCAGGAGAATTAGAAGTAATTTTAAAGAAATTAGAGAAAGATTTTTAAGAAATATATAATAATGTAGAAGAAATTAACAGAATTAAGAAGATCGCAGACCACTCAGGAGTAATATTGGTTTAGGAAACTTGATCGGTAAAAAATACGGAAATATTGGGAAATCTAGGGTAATTTGAAAATACCAGGGTAAGTCTTTAAAAACGAAGAAAGAAGTTTGAGGAAATCTTGGTAAATCTACGCAAATCCTCAGAAATTAAAAGAAAATGGGAAAGAAATTTTGGGAGAATTTGAGAAAATCGGGGAAGACTTACAATTAGATCAAATAATGAAACATTTTGTAAAAAACTATGTCAATTTTTTTTATATAAAATATGGACAAAATACAGTAAAATCTATTCTATTTAAAAAATTATCAATTTTTAGAGAAATTTGTAGAAATGTACTGTGATTTTCATAAAATCTGGGGAAATCTGAAAATATCTAAAAGAAAATCGGGGAAACTTCAGGAAATCATAGGGAAACTAGAAGAAATGAAGAGAAAGTTAAGAGAAAAAGTATTGTTTTAAAAAACGGAGGAAAATATTGAGTCTTGAGGGTACCAAAAAAGCTTTAAGATGTTATTAGGAATATGGAAAAGTTTTGAGGAAACCGAGGAAATTAATAAAAACGATGATTGTGTAACCGTGGGTTACTATACAAAGAAAATTAACAGTATTGCTAGTTGCCTATTATTTATTTTCTATCTTTAGTTTGTACATTTTGACCGGACCAAAAGGCTAATGACTTAGAAATTCGCAGAGATACTAATGCAATAACACAAAGCATAGATTTTTGTAGCTAGTGTTAGTTTATAGATAAACATAACAACAAAGCGACACAGGATAAATTTTACATTGCAAATCATGGCCAACTTTGACTACAATCATTTATAATGACTCTGTATAAGTGCGAGCTTTGGAAGATTCTTATTTCGGTGTAGAATTATCCAATTTTATTGTTATTATTGCTCTGTTTTTGAAATTAGAAAGATTAGATAGCGGACGTTTTGAAAATTCTGTTTGTTCGGAGATTCTTGTACACATTTTTTATGTTTTTTCTGATCGTCTAGTCAATAATACGTAGTTATATATAAGAAAAGGAAGAAAGGGAAAAAGAGGAAAATAAAAAAGCATTTTACTGATGAAAGTTTGCTTTCTTCACATCACATTGTACATTCTTACATACCGTTAAGATCGTTAAGAATTCTAACTATCTCTCACAACTCATGTTAATTAAGTCTTAGGTAAAGCACACATCCATTTTCACATCTCTATAGACAGTACTAACCGACTAGTACATAAAATCTCAGAAATTTAAACATCTTTACTCGTAATAATGGCATAGTTGTGTTACGGAAATGAATCGAAAAACAAACTTTAGAATAATTTTACAAAATAAATAAAATTAAATAAAAACGTAAATATAAATTTTCAACAACCATTGTCAACAGAACTATTTACTAACACACATACGAACTTCGATTAAATTGTATAAAGTTTTTTTTTATCTAAATAGCACTTAATATCACTGTTAATGTAATGATATAGGCGGCAGATGATTTCCACATGTTGGGAAATTATGAGGAACTGGTGGTAGATCAGCTTGGGTGCCTACATGAATAATTAAATTCATTCCAATGACTATATGGAATAAGAAATGACAGTGGAACAACCAGTACCCTGCAAAACAGAAATTACAAAATTATCTTAAAACACTCAACACCCACCTGGATTATCTGCCCTGAATCTGAATATAACGTATCCATTGTTGGGTACAGCAATGGTATCTTTCGACGGTGGAAGATTGAACTGTCTATGCAACAATCCTCTCCTGTCTAAATCAAGAGCATGCTTCAAGTTGATTTTCTTGACGTTTTGGTCAGGAGATCGGCCGATTCCGACCACGTTGAAAGCGTAGCCGTGCAAGTGGAACGGATGGCTCAGATTAGGAGATTGCACCTCATCAACGAGGACTACTTCCACGATGGCATTTAATGGAATGTCGACTTGGTGAGTGCACATGCAGTTGGGACCGCAGTCTGGTGGACGATTATCGCCGTTGCAGAATTGCTCGGGGGGTATGTCGTGGATTTGGGAGAGTGGAGGCGATGGAGGGAACGAAAATGAGATTTCGTCGATTAAGCTGATTACGTGGTCGCCACCAGTTGCAGCTGAAATTGGGGTGGTTTTTTAATTTGGGAAATGTTGTAGTGTACTAAGGGAAACCAGGTTTGCCTCTTTTTTTATTTTAAGAATGTTAAATATAGGGGGTGTTTATAAAATAAACTTTGGAGTGCTGTAGAATTGTCAAAAAGTTTGTTTTGATTTTGTTTTGCTTCTTGTCAATCTAGAAACGGCGCTTTTACATCAATTGGAGAATTAAGGACGTTTAATGTATGACTTGCTTTTTCTTTCTGTAAAATCCGGGAAAATTGAAAGATATCAGGAAGATCAAAGCAATAGAATGAAGAGGCAACCTAATTTCTTGCAACACTTTTCTGATTGACAAAAACTTACCGTTTCCTTGTTATAAATAAGTAAAACGTACCTAAGAATCGATTGTAAGTATTCGGTCGGAAAAGATCTTCAGGTTTATAAAATAAGAAACGGAAGGGCAAGAAAATTTTAACATCAGGTCGTTCTTCCAAAATTGCTTGATCAACTTTCTTAGCATTTCTTAATTGACTTACACAGACAGCATCTTTTCTTGGTTTGTTACAGATGGCATCAAGTGGATTCAAGACCTGAACAAGAGTTTTGTGCATAAAATAGATGTTAGGGGGCGATATAATCTAATACCTACCAGGTCCTATATTTACAAATGGATTTCTATGTACAATTTTGTATATACATAGAGGTGCTTTTATGTACACTTTCCCAAAAAAAGCAAAAACTGTACAAGTGCGTAAAGCAATTACTAAATAATATACACATTGATTAACATTTTTTATTCAAGTTTTTTTATAATACATATTTTATAAAAATAACAGTAACTCTGTAAATAGTTATTAAAGACTGTGGAAGACTAGGACAATCTTAAATAACTGGGGTTAGTCACACCATCAAAACAAAAATCTCTGTACAATAGTTTGAAATTCAAGGTTAGAACTAAGTTTCTGAAAATTTTTTACTTTTATTTAAAAAAAAATAAAGAACTCTAAGATCAAATACTGATAATTATAAGTAGGTAGACTTGCTTATAATTGCAAATTTAGGATTGGTAACTTAAGAAAGATCATTTTATCCAAATTTGCAATAAGTAAGCATTGTTAATGTATGTACACTAGAAGTCTACAGACGCCATTTTGGCCAATATATACAGCACCTATTGTAATTTCTAAAGAAGTAAGGGAAGAGGTTGAAGACTACTTATACTTACCTAAATTAATTATGGCGAATAAAAACCATTTGTAGATAAATAATATAAATTACAAATTGAGTTAAACTAGATTTGAAAATTTTTGGAATGGCAAGATCGAAAATAAAAAATTTTCACAGCAAAAATAAACAAATTTGGTGAAGGTAACTTAAATTGTAGTTAGTTCCTAAGAAAGGAACATTCCTGGTGAACCCCTTTAAATGCTATTAACATCTGTATTAATCTCTGGCACATGGTCCCCACATCGAGGGAAATTCGGAGGAACAGGTGGTAGATCTGCATGAGTGCCAACTTGTAACACTAGATTCATTCCTATCACAATATGGAACAAGAAGTGACAATGGAATAGCCAAAAACCGGGATTATTTGCCCGAAGACGTAGCACCACGTAACCGTTATTTGGCACAGCTATGGTATCCTTAGCTGGGGGAAGATTGAATTGACGGTGCAGTAGACCTTGTCGATCCAAATCTAATGCATGCTTCAAATTGATCTTCTTCACGTTCTGATCGGGAGATCTTCCAATACCGATCACGTTGAAGGCGTAACCGTGCAAATGGAAGGGATGACTCAAGTTTGGTTGTTGTACTGTAACAAAAATTTGGTTTAGCAGAAATTAAAGAGAAAAAAAAACGGTAATCTCACCTTCATCAACAAGCACAATTTCAACAATAGCATTAAGTGGGATATCAACTTTATGGGTACACATACAGTTTTGTTGGCAATCAGCTGGTCTATTATCACCATTACAGAATTGTTGAGGATCTATATCATCATATTGAGATATCAGTGGTGCAGGTGGTGCCATATATGATATCTCATCAATCAAACTGATAACATGGTCACCATTTGGAGCAACTGTGATTATATAAATTAGAATTTGTTGTTTTAATTTTATTATAATTAGGTACCTAAATGTCTGTTGTAAGTATTAGGAGCGAAGAGATCTTCCGGTGTGTAAATATGGAACCGGAAAGGTAAGAAAATTTTGACGTCTGGTTTTTCACGTAGAATGCCTTTATCAATACTTAGAGCATTCTTTAATTGGCTTACACAAATGGCATCAGCTCGAATTTCATTACATCTTGCATCCAAAGGATTAAGTACCTGTGGGGAGTTTCTTTTTACATCTATTTACACTGTACATTTCTAACTCTTGGTTTAATCTGTTCTGTACAAATCTTTCACCCACCACCCAAAAATTTACAGCAAAAGTATATGTACAGAAAAGCGTGTTTTACTGTCTATTTAATGTTGTGTGTTTGGTATTGTAAAACGGGGAGAAAATACTACTTACCACACCTTGAGGAATACCATAGTCGTAAGTAGGCGGAGCTTGACTTGGTTGATATGGTCCTCTAGCATATCGCAAAATAGCTAATTGTTGTACTCTTCTAATACCACATTCGCCTAAACCTCTCAACTGGATCCAGTAAGCTCCCGGATTTTGATTTGCGGTTATTACAAAATCGTATCTCTCACCTAAAACACCAGAAATAGAATTAATCCGTATTTTCTAGTGTCAATAATCGCGAAAAACACTTAATGACCTGGTTAATTTTTAAAGCACGAGTTATGCAAGAATGTCTTTTAAAATTTGCTGGGAATTAGTTGGCCGAAAGAGAACGTGACAACTACCTCTTTGCTCTTATTAATATTCATGTCTTTACACGTTGCTGACCGCATTCTAATTGGTTATTATGACGAATGTTGAGTAAATACTCCGATGATTGATCAATTTTTATCTCTCCTACTTTATTCCAATTACCTTCACTTTCATCATGTCAATGTCTAACATACCTGAAAACGAGATGATCGTATTGACTTGTACAGGATGTACAGGTTCTCCATCAGTAGCAATCAGCAGTAAATCATGTCCTTGGATAGTCAACTGTGCTGGACAGACTGAAGCTAACGAATTGATCATCCTGAATCTGTACCGTTTTCCTGGTGTCATTGTGAAAACTTCAAGAGGAGTGTTAGTCATAAATCCGGTATTGGGGTCTCTGAACTGTCCTTTTCCGTTAATAAGTAAACTTTCTGGATCTTGACCAGTGTTAACAGCTAATCTTCCCGGGAATCTTTCAGTAGCGTCTTCGTGCATCCAGTCGCTTAAAAACATGACGTGAGTAGTTAAATCGTAGTCGTAGAGGTTGCTGTTAGGGTCTTTTGATGGGGGTTGACGGATTACAATACTGCCATAAAGACCGTCCATTTTTTGTAAACCAGTGTGGGCATGCCAGAAGTGGGTGCCTGCGTTGCCAGCTAACCATTGGTATCTGGAAATTATGAAACAGTTGATTTATTGGAAGGTAATGAAGTGAAACAGTGGGTAATAATACTTCCTGAGTACAATGCTTATAACCGATTATTAAACTAGGTTTCTTGTGGGTTTGTTATGTTAACCACCTTCAACCGACATTTTAGAAATTTTTCAGCTATTTGCTAAAATAACATTTATGTTTTAATAATCTATTTATTTGGAATATTTGGAAATCAAAAGAGATTTATGAAGTTGTGTAAATCACAAAAAAGTCTAAAAATAATGTGAGGAAATTATATAATAATTTAAAAGCAAAAAAAAACAAACAATACAAAACACAAATTTAATTAGATTAAGACGTCAAGAAAAATCCTAGAGAAACTTAAGCAAATTGTGAGGAAATTCGTAGATACAATGAGATTTACTTAAAAATTATTGTGAATTGTAAGATAATCACAAAGAAATCGTGAAGAAAATATATAAAAAAAATTCTATCACAAAAAGGCATAATTTTTACAAAACTGTATATAAAAAGCTCCGTAGCCTTCTATTTATTATAATGATTTCTATGACTTAATTTTGCATACAAATCATGTGATATCTTGTCTGGTTTTTCATAATTGAAGGTTAATTCCGTTTGATATGTTGGAAATCAACCATCTGCTTCTTACAACACATTATTTTCAACGAATATATGGAAGCAACCAATTTTAAGAGCGTTGAATTACACACAGAAAGCTTTCAGCAGTTTAACTGTAAATATTTCGTGAAAAAACTAAAGGAAATGGTGAAAAATTTAAAAGACATACCAAAAACTTATAATAAATTTAAAAAAAACTGTAAAAAATCAGAGGAAATCATGAAATCTTCGTAATAAAAAAAAAGGAAGAAAAGCAGTTTTTGGTGTAACAGCCAACTGTTTGTTTTCTATTTAAAAACTAAAAATATAATGCAAGGGATGTAGGCAGATGTAAAAAATGGTGGAAATCACTGCAAAATCAAAGTAAGTCAGGAAAAAACAGAAGAAATTGTAAGAAACTTAAGAAAATTATTGACAATGGAAGGGACATTGAGGTAAAACTAAAAAATCATTGATAAATTTATAGAAATCATGGGGAAACTTTAAGAAATCAATGGGATACATTTAGATGTCATAGGCAAATTTAAAAGTAAAAGAAATCAAGAGAAAATTAAGAGAAAAATAAGAAAGTAGCGAAAATATTGGGGAAATAACTGAAAATATAAACAATTGGGGGAATTTTTAAAATTGGAGCTAATTATCCCGAAATGGTTTCTAAAATAGACGCAGTTTATTGGTGTAACAAGCAAGAACAAAACTTGGTTTATATTTCTAAAACGAGATAGTTTAAATTTGTGGAAAATTATGGAAATCACGGCAAAACTATAAAAAACATGGGGAAATTTAAAGAAATAATATAAAAACTTAAGGAAATTAATGAGACACATTTAAGAATCATGGGGAAATTGAAAATAATTATGAAATATCAGCTTGATTATTGAGAAAATTATGAAAAACTTTAAATGAATATTTATAGATTAATTATCGAAGAATGTAAATCTGATTTACATTTTTTTAATTTAAAAATATAAAACAGTGTCTACAAATTTATAACATTGTGGGAAATTGTAGAAAGTACTACACAATCAAAGTAAAACAGAAAGAAAAAAAACTTAAAAACATTTATGAGAAACTAAATAAAAAACTAAATATTTATAGAGAAATTGAACGAAAATAAAAGGTAACATATGGGAAAATTAAGGGTAAATGTATGGAAATCTGCTTGACTGATATAATGATAACATTTGAGGAAATCATAAAGTTCTTTAGAAAATTGTGGAACAATTGAAAATTAAAGAATCTCGTAAAAAACTAAAGAAAATTGTAGACAAACCAAAGGAGATCGTAAAGAAATTACAGTAAGTCAAAGAAATTTTTATATTTTGTTGATTTTGATTGTGTTGAAGGGCTAATAACCTCTAAGGATATTAGTAGATACTTGTTCCAGCGCAGCATTAAATTATACCCGCTGTTGTTAAAGAACAATAATTAAGCAAAACAAATTTAAAAAATTGTGGGAAATAGAAAAAATTACGTGAGGAAACTAAAGGAAATTACGGAGAAATTACAGGATATTAGGATAAAAATTATATTTAGTTATTTGAAAATGAAGAAGCCATTTTAAATTTACTCATTTTAAAAAAAATGGGTATAAATCTAATTAATCAAGAAAAATCTTTAAAAAAATCGTAAAATATTTAATAAAAATGAGAGCAAAAAAGCGTGAATAGATATCTGAAAATTGCAGAAATTTTATAAAAATAAAGAGTAATTCAAAATAAATTAGTAAAATTTGAAATTTGGAGCAAAATGTAAAAAAATAATTTTTATTTCTGCAACAAAAGTAATGTGAAATTACTATAAAAATAAGAACCATTGTGTGTAGACCGAAATTAATTTTGAAGCTAAGAAGTCAAATTTGAGTTGTTGAGAAGAAAAAAAATTCAAAATTTACATTATTTTGTAAAGAATCATTTGACAGCCGAGACATAAATATGTCCTAGCAATGAAATAATCTAGACCGATGAAAGATAAAAACTCTGAAACTGCTCTATAGGGAGATTCTGTTCTGACCGGAAATTTCTCTGAAAATATTCTCTAAAATTTTTTTGTAATATTATTTTTCATTTTTTTTAATGTTTAGACAATACGTGTTATTTAAAAATTGTTATTTTGTGTGAACTTTAGTCAAAATACGTTATTCTTAGTCACGGCGAACAAATTAAAGAAAACCTTGGGGAAAACTTAAGAAATCACAGGATAATAAAAGGAAATTTTTAGTAAATTGCTAAAGAAAAACTAATTTGTGTCTTGAACAATGTTTTTTTCAAAAATATTTATAATACAGTTTTGAATATTTGCTAGAAATTTTTTGTTTGTAATAAATCTTTTTAAACACATGTATTTCTATAGAGGCTAACATGAGTTTTGATATTTGACAATACTGTCACGAAGCGGAAGTTCGTTGGCCTGCTAGGTCGTGAACCCCTCGATGCGTATGGGCTATTGCTGATACTGACCAAATCACCGCCGGTTGAAGCAATAGCTGACTGAGCATTTAAGGGGTTGGCGAACTAGTGGGTTGCGTTAATCGGAGAGTTCGGTGGTAGCAGTGGACGAGGCGAGTCGACTAGGTAACGAGTGACGTGTGCCCAGACCCTTCAAGTGTGAACGATGTCGATGTAAGTAGCATTATTGGATCATGTACCATTTTTTGCGATCACCATTAAATTATCTTTTGTAATAAAACCTTGTTTTAATCTCAACCCCACCTCACGAGGTAGAGCCCGTGACATATGGTGGAGGCGCCCTTAAGTTTTCGGTGAGGTAAATCGTCACATTTACCTCAGTAACAGAGTAGAATGCGAGTATAAAAATGAGTAAGGGGGTTGAGGCTAAGAACATGGTATAAGATAAATAAAAACGTGGCGTGAATGTCGGGGTCAAAACAGTACGTAACTAGAAGAAAACAAAAAGAAATTGAAGAGGAATATAAGCAGTTCAAACCGCAGCATAGAAGTACGGAAATCGGGTCGGGTTCAAGTGATAGTCGGGTGCAAATTACAGTCGAGCCAAAAAGTCAGGTTTCTAAAGAAACGAGGCAGGAGATAGAGAGGATTTTAGAGAGAAAAATTTCCGAAAAAGAACAGACAGAGAAAAACAACGGCGACGACGAAATTGCTGACGGCAGCGGTTCAATAAGAAATCTGGTCGACGGTTTTGAAAAAGCTGACGCAACAAAAAACGACGGAAGTAACGACGACCGAAAAGTTACAAAAATAACAACAAAGATGGCGAATACGACGTTACGAGAGGCCCTTACTGCGACAAAAACCCCGGCAGTGCCAAAATTTTTGGCACCCCCCACGTTCAATCCTGCTACGGTAGATCCAGCGTCATTTATCGGAACATACAACAGAGTGGCTTTAACGAACTCATGGGATGATAAATTGAAAATTGCATATCTACCAATATTTTTAGAAAAAGCCGCTGTACATTGGTACAATGGTTATGTAGGAAACGGATTAAACCAGAATAAGACGTGGGATGAAATGAAAGAAGATTTCCTCAACGAATTTGGAGGAAGTAACTCGAAGCAAGGAGCAAGGGTAAATTTTGAAACGAGACGCCAAGGGGTCAATGAGGACATTAAGTCCTATTACTATGAGTTACTTGCTCTGCAACAAGAATTCGACCCAAATATGAGTGACGAGACATTCCGCTCGTATTTTGAGAGAGGGCTACTGCCGTCGTTGGCGGAGACATTTCGTATGTTCAGTACACCAAACATGGAAAAAATCGACATAAAAAATCTTGTCTTTAAAATAAGCGATGTCAGAAAAATGACACTGATGAACAATATTGCGATGGACAGTGCTTCGTTCTTTGCATCGCACAGGAGCAACAGTACATCAGCGCAGGACCAACAAAAAGAAAGAGTCAAAAAAGAAGAAGAAAGACCCGTGAGAAATAACCTTCCAACAACCAGAACCAGAGACGGACGACCAAAGTGTTTCATTTGCCAAAAACCGGGTCACTTCGCAGCCGCATGTTGGTTCAAGGAAGCTAAAGCAAGTAGTAGCAAAAAATGTTTTTCTTGCGGCAAAATGGGGCACATCGCTTCGGCTTGTAAAAGCAAACCGAAGATACAGGATCAAGTGAAAACAGAGAAATACCCAAACGAGTAAGGACAGCATCAAGGGAGCGTCCGGATGTTGTCCTAACAAGTAACGCAATCAATTTCGGGACGCCACATAAGGTAGTAAATATAGAGGGTAAGGTAAATGGTAAAAAAGTTAATATAATTATAGATACAGGGTGTAGTAATAATTTAGTGAGTAAGGATCTCGTGGAAAAAATTCAGGAGAATAGCTCGGTATTTTTAAGAACTGTAGGTAATCACAGAGTGCCGACTTTAGGTAAGACGGAAATAACTATGGAATTAGGTTATGGTAAGTTAACGGCTGAAGCAATTGTCGTGGAAAAACTACCGGGTCCACTAATTTTGGGAGTGGAATTTCTAAAAAATCATAACGCCAACATAGACTTCGGGAAAGGAACAATTTGTTTACCACGAGAAGACATTGAACTAGACATCACCTTAGAAACTGGGTCAAGCGAACGTAACAAGTCAACGATACTGCACACGACGACAAAAGACGCTGACAACGTAAATTCCATCAAATTAGTGACATCAAAAGATTACATTATTCGACCAGGTGATGAACTGGAAGTGAATCTGGAGATGAAAGAATTACCCAAAAATTTTGAAAATTTGGAAGTTGTGAATAATGAAAAATTTTTAGTTTCGAGGGGGTTGATGTTAGATGTGTTTGAGGGTTACGACGAGAATTCTTTTCGCGGTCGAATAAGTTCCAAAGCAAACAGCCCGACAAAAATTTTTAAAGGAACAACTTTAGGATGGTTGGAACAGGAAACTGATTGTATCTTCGCAGGGGTAGTGTTACATACAACAGAGGAAAGGAAAAGTAAAAACCCAATACATCAAATCGAAACAAATGCTCCGAAATACAGTGAAACAAAATTGCTAGAGTTGCTAAATGAATTTTCGGACGTCTTTGCACAATCGATGAAACAAATTGGACGTACGGATTTGGTAAAACACGAGATAAATGTTCAAAGTTCGCAACCTATAAAATGTAAACCTTATCGGGTGTCACACAAAGAAAGAGAAATCATAAATGAGCAAATAGAGGAGATGCTGCAACATCAAATTATCGAGGAAAGTACGAGTCCTTGGGGATTTCCAGTGGTCCTAGCCAAGAAAAAAAACGGAAAGCCTAGGTTTTGTGTAGATTACCGCAAATTGAACGCAGTGACAAAGAAAAGTAATTGGCCAATTCCAAATATTGATGACATACTCACGTATCTAGGTCACGACACCAAGTGGTTCACCACCCTCGACTTAAAAAGCGGATATTGGCAAGTAGCTATGGAAGAAGAAAGCAAAGAATTCACAGCGTTTATAGCACAGGGTCACGGACAATATCAATTCAGAGTGATGCCTTTTGGTCTTTGTAACGCGCCAAGCACATTTCAGGCTTTAATGGACAAATTATTCGCCGATATGAAATGGAAAGAAATTTTGGTGTACCTAGATGACATAATAATTTTTTCTAGGACTATTGAGGAACATTTGGAAAAATTAAGGAAAGTTTTGGAACGATTAAAAAACGCGGGACTCACGTTACAACCGGATAAATGCGTGTATATGCAACAAGAAGTAGAAATGCTGGGATTTAAAGTAGGCGCTAATGGGATCAAGGTGGATGAGAAGAAAATAGATGGTATCTTAAAATTCCCTGAACCTCGAACCGTTAAAGATATACAGAGTTTCCTCGGAATGTGTAATTACTATAGAAAATTTATAAAAAATTATTCCGTAATCACCCGACCTCTTCACGAAGTCACTAAAAAAGATAAACCATTTGTTTGGAGCAGCGAACAAGATATGGCGTTCAAAACACTAAAAGAAAAAATGACATCAACACCAGTTCTACAGAGATTTGATCCGAGCAAAGATTGTGAACTTCGAGTTGATGCAAGTCTTAAAGGTTTGGGTGCTGTGTTACTACAATTGGGCAAGGACCAACAAATGCATCCAGTGGCATATATCAGCAGAAGTGTAACGAAAAATGAGCGCAACTTAGGGATAACAGAATTAGAGTGTTTAGGTTGTGTGTGGGCACTCACATATCTACGTCACTTAGTGTACGGACGACATGTAAAGATTGTAACGGATCACAATGCGATTAAATGGCTGAAAACTATTAAAGATCCGACTGGAAAACTGGCTAGATGGGCAATTAAGCTTAGTGAGTTTGATTATACGGTTGTACATCGAAGTGGTACTCAACACAAGGATGCTGATTGTCTTTCTAGAAACCCAGTGCTGCAAGGAAAAGAACAGGACGAGTGCAACGCCGAAGAAATACCAACCTATGCAATAAACAAAGAAGACTTAAGAAAATTTCAGCTTGAGGACGAAGAATGGAAAGAAATTGTAGTCAACATAGAGGAGCCCGAAAAAACTCAAGGGTCTGTAGGGACAAGAAAAAGGTCGAAAAATTTTATGATAATAGACGGAGTCTTGTATAAAAAGAATACAGGAACGAGAGGTCTGGAAAATTTACTAGTAATACCAAAATCGTTGATAGGAGAAATTTTATTCACTCATCACAGTGATCCGTTAAGTGGGCACCTTGGTACTACTAAGACACTTAACAAAATTAAAGAGAGATATTATTGGACCAAGCTCGAAAAGGATGTAATAAAATTTGTGAAAGGATGTCCGGATTGCCAATCCAAAAAAGGAGAAAACTTCAGGAAACCGGCAGGACTATTACAACCGATTCCAGTAGGACGGATATGGTCCATGATGTCAGTCGATTTAATGGGACCATTTCCAAGGTCAAGGACCGGAAATACGATGGTAATCGTGTGTACAGAGTACGTGTCAAGATACGCGATAGCAGGGGCATTAAGAGATGGTACGGCAAAAAACGTCGCTAAATTCATTTTCGAGAATGTGATAACGATATTTGGAGCCCCACATTGTTTTCTCAGCGATCGAGGAACGGTATTTAAAAGCCAAATGGTAACAGAACTTTTAAAACTAATGGGAGTGTCTAAGGATCTATTTACGACGGCTTATCATCCACAGACTAACGGTCTCGTGGAAAAATACAATAAGACTTTGGGTGGGATGTTAGCGGTATTTACGGCAACCGACCAAAAGGACTGGGATTTATACGTGAAACCCACAACGTTTGCTTATAACACCAGTGTGCAAGCAACAACAGGACTCCCACCGTATCTAGTAATTTTTGGACACTTACCACCATTACCCAGCCAGACCAGCTTAATGGAACCGCAGCTAGAGAACGAAACCATTATCCAGCTCCGAGAAAGACTGTTGGCTATACAAAGTCAAGCGGCAGCCAATATAACGAAAAGACAGGAATACGACAAACATCGTTACGACGCGATGCATCGGGACGTGACTTTCCAAGCGGCAGACAAAGTAAAAGTTTTTGTACCTGTAAGGAAGAAGGGCAAAAGCCCGAAACTAATGTGTAGGTGGTTTGGCCCTTACGTAATAACTAAAAAAGTGGGAGAAGTAGATTACGAAATAAAAACAGGCGCGAAAGGGAGCAAAACAGAAGTAGTACACGTAAGTAGAATTTTAAGATATAATGATCCCTGGACTTCGCCTGTAGAAGATTAATAGATAAAATTTAAGTTAACCATTAAGTAGCTTAGTTATTAATTAGTTCTGTAGGGAAAAATAGAAAAAAGGTATAAAAAAAAATTGTGGAAAGAAACTAACTTTGGTATGTTTCAGATTATGCACGTTTATGTACGTCGTACATTTGACAGATATGTAAAAGAATAAAATGGGTGAACAAAATTGAAGTCATAAGAAAATTTTTGGGTCTTGGAAGAAAAAATTTGCTGTATCAATGAATGACTAGAAGTGGGACAAGAAGCCGAGCCTAGTAGGGGACGGAGGAAACTTAGTGAATATTGGGGGTAAATAAAAAATAGAGACGTGGTAAAGAGACCACGGGAGAAGACGGATCACATGAGGTGGTCACAAATTAAGGGTTTCATGCCAAGAGGGCATGATGTATTGAAGAAAATTCCTGTTTAAAGTGAGAGAAAACTGAGACCCCAATGAAAATGAGTTTGAAGAAAAAAAAGCTGATGTAAAAAAGAAAAAAAAAAAAGTCAGTTAAGAACCAGGACCCAGGAGATACAAATAGAAAAAAAAATAAATGCAGATTGAGAAATGTCAAGGAGTAAAGGAAAACGCATAGGTTAGTTAATTTTTTTATTTTAATTTTTTTAATTTAAGTTTATCATGAAAAAATGAAAAGATAATCGCGAACGCGGTCAAGGTTATATCGTATGTGGTTGGTGGCAAAATGTAAACAACCACATACCAATCAAGGTTGCTCGACAGAACGAATGACGCGTCGAGAAAAATTCATTCTGTCAGCAACATAGTAAAGTAAGTAGTAAATAAGTGTAAAATGAATGAAAGAGCGTAGAGCTCTTATTTCATAATTGTTGTTAGATTAAGTTAGGTTAGTTACTAATGAATGTTTGTTTTATTTGACGCCCAACGCCCACACGAAGAGAAAAACTAGGAAAACCAAAAAGCTGAAAAAGAGACCAACCAGGAATTAACAACTGTCCTAGTGTTAGACTGAAGGGTGTGGAAGGAAAGCAGGCCGAAAGAGAAGTTATTATCCACAAGCAAAAGTTTTGAGATACAATCAAGAACAAGTTGCATGAGTCTTGAGTCATCAGAGGTACCAACAGCAGCAGCAAGCTGGCTTCAGTAGCCGAACATGGGCATATGTCCGACTACCGGTGGCAATACCGGTATACAACAAGTATCGCACCTCGACCAAGAAAAGAACATAGAAGTTAGGAGTACCGTTCAATGAGGATAATTGTACAAACAAAGCAGTACTAACAAGAGAAGTTCTGGAAGCATTCTTCTGATCGAAGCTAGTGACAGTGAACAGTAGTGCAGTGACAAACAGGTGTTTTCCTAGTATAGACAACAGATGAGTGGCAGCGTTGGACGAAAATTTAGAATTGTAATTAGTTAGGTTAGGTTAAGAGCAGATTGTCGGGTCGACAATCTTGAAGGGCCGGGCATATGTCACGAAGCGGAAGTTCGTTGGCCTGCTAGGTCGTGAACCCCTCGATGCGTATGGGCTATTGCTGATACTGACCAAATCACCGCCGGTTGAAGCAATAGCTGACTGAGCATTTAAGGGGTTGGCGAACTAGTGGGTTGCGTTAATCGGAGAGTTCGGTGGTAGCAGTGGACGAGGCGAGTCGACTAGGTAACGAGTGACGTGTGCCCAGACCCTTCAAGTGTGAACGATGTCGATGTAAGTAGCATTATTGGATCATGTACCATTTTTTGCGATCACCATTAAATTATCTTTTGTAATAAAACCTTGTTTTAATCTCAACCCCACCTCACGAGGTAGAGCCCGTGACAATACGACAATGACATTTGCAAAAAACTATTATAAAACACTTATTTTGAAACTTATATACAAAAATAGCATTTAAAAAAGATAACTGTTGTTTCCTGCATTGCTTAAACATAAATTTGTAATTTGTCTTGCCTTACAATATTTCTGAATTTTCATTTAAATCATGCAAAACTGTTAATTGACCTATTCCGGATTTTCCTAATATAAACTTGCGTTTCTCAATTTTTGTTTTTGGGAGACAAGGCTAATCTTCCAAATTTGGGAAAACAAATTATTTTTCCAAAGCAGCGTATTTAGCTCAAGCTATTTTCTGGAGTGATGAGAAACGTTCATTAATTTATGATAAATTATAATACAATGCGAGATGTGTTCACGACAGTAAAATTATTCGTTTGCATGTCAACTCTTTAATTTGCTTAAGGTACATTTCGAGGTTAATTTAAAGAAACTCATTAAAATTTTCTCTTTCCATTGTGATAACTGTACCGATTTTCACAAATGTTAGAGTCGCAATATTGACATTTTACTCAAGAAATCCATTCGACTTAATTGAGAGTTATTAAAAAAAGATGTGCTGACTGACATTTAAACCGGAAATTGCAGTAGTGATAGTAACTTTTTTTTAAATAAATTTACATGCAATAATTCAAAATATGTATCCTTGGCTTTATTTTGATAAATTAGTAGTATTAATAAAAACGGATGTACCTTTCTAAATTGTAGGTGGTGTTATTTTTACCTGAAGGTGTTTCCTTGCTGGATGGGACACTGTGTTACAAAAGGTACTCCATCGTAGTACTGACTTCCTCTCTGCCATACTCCATGCCAATGAATCGTAACTTCGTTACCTTCAATGTGATTTTCTACATCTACAACCACTTTATCACCTTCACACACTTGAATACTAGGACCAGGGATCATCCTGTTCGCTGTTAAAATTCCACGTTCTACACCATCAGCCAAAACGCATTGACAGTGCGACCAGACTGGATTGGTAGCATTTGGTGTACACACCTGACAGGCCCTGCAAAATTTGTATTCATCAGGACTACAGTCAAGGCAATTATTTTCGTGTTTGACGAACGTAATTGATGTATGACTAGCGTTTCTAATAAATAATAAGCAGTGAAACCACTTTGAAGTCCAAAGACTTAATAAAATTATTTCTGATGTGATATACAGTATGTTCCCGGCTCAACTTTAAAAGAGAAATTTTCAAAAAAAAAAAATATTTTTGTTGATTTTCCCTTCTTGTTTTTAAACCCCCAAAAACCTAAATTACTTTAAAACAGCTAGGAATAAATAAAAGTAAAAGAAAAATTTTTTTTTCGATAATATACTGTAGAATAAAAAAACACTTACGCTCCTAGTACGGTGTACAATTCCAGGGTGAAATGATAGTAGCATATTCTTGGTGGTTCTCCTTCTCTGCATGCCCTAGCACACTCATCAGGTGAAGACAGTGATGGATTTTTAAGTAATTCAGACGTTGCTGAATTTCGGTAATCTAAGTGTTTCCATTTGCTTCCACCAGAACTGAATCTTCCTGAGGTTCCACCGAAAGTTGGGTGGGTTTGTATAACAGCATGTTCCGATTGGAAGAAATCTGAATTGTCGAAATCATGCCAAGATGAAGCAGATCCAAACTGGTCTGTTGGTCCTACTAGAATAAAAAACAATTATTAGAAATGGTTTCACTTGTGATTAATGCTTGCATTTAAAAATCTATCTATGACTTATCTAGAGTAGAACGCAGCTATTCTCACGTTAAACGTTTACTTTCATAACTAATTGCTTTCCGATAAGGTTACTTTTACTACCTTACTTACTATGTGAGATATAAATATCTAATTATTGGTGGAAGTGTTGTGACGGCGGCTTTTCAATTGCACACCTGTGAATTATCGTATGTGGATGAATGGGCAATAATAAAGATATATGATATAATATTATACGATAATATCTAATGTGCGATCAAAAAAATTGATCAGTAACAGTCGTAATTGCATATAAGGAAAGATATCATCAGAGTCTAGAGAGACAGGATTTACATAAGGCTTTT
This sequence comes from Tribolium confusum, assembly GCA_029207805.1. NCBI lineage: Eukaryota > Metazoa > Arthropoda > Insecta > Coleoptera > Tenebrionidae > Tribolium > Tribolium confusum. The sequence goes on along the minus strand of JALGAY010000006.1, from coordinate 29,041,415 downwards.
TAATTATTTTTAAAATGTTTATATCTTTTGATTAAATAATCTTTGGATTTAAAAAAATATTTACTAAACAAATCTACTTTCAAATCTACAAAAATGTTACTACTATTCAAGGTTACGTTAGTTATAAAAATTAATTATTGAATAAAAATTTTAATTAGATCAAATTATTTGTTTATTATGTCTTTAAAATTCTCTATATTTTAGAAAAAATTGTGTCAGTGAAGTAAATTTCTAGCGGTTTTATAATAAAAAACACCTTTAAGGCACAACCCGAAGCGAAGTGCTTTTATTACAATTATTGGTTTCATCTATAGATATAATTCTCTTTTTCATAATTAGCAATTTCCGATAAGCAAGATGACATCTGGTGAGCTCTTAACAATTACTAAAAAGCATACTTTTTATGCAAATAGTGTTTACGCTAGACATTAAACACTTGTCCTTGTCTAACACGCCATCTGGTGATTTCTCAATAAATATTGAAACTGAAAGGCACAATTCTATGCAAATATTGGATTAATTAAACAATGTTTACACAGAAGATACACTTATCCTTATGTAGAAGCACATGAAAACATAAAAAAATGACAGCTGTTCGACTTTCAACCAGTAAGCGCTTGACAAATGGACAGTTTATTTCACCATCTTCAACGATTAGGTGAAAATAACTACTCGATGGGTTGCGTAAGGGCACAAACACAAGCTCCGACTGGCATTGAATAACATCATTTGGCTGCTGTATCAATTAATATGTTAAAAATGAGCGTAAGGAGATACTACAATAAAAACTAAAATTTTTTAATTAAAACAGCTTTAAAACGGATAAAATGCTGTCTTACAGAAGAATAAAAACTAATTTTTGTATTTGAAAAATCAGCAAAAAACTGGTCTGTTTTTATGAGTCTAAATGCCTATCGGTTTTCCAAGACTTGTTTAACAAAAGCAGAATGATAAAACAATAAAAAACAACTTTTTCTTTGAAAGGGATTCTAGGCAAATATAGTTATTTATTTCAGTAAAGTCGGTCACTTATTTCATCTACTCATAAAGTCTCTACACACTTTAAGAAAGACTATCGAAGAAAACGGCTAGTGTAAAATTTTACTGCTTAAAACTGGAACGTTTTTACCACACACAACCCGTTTACTCGACAATCTTTCTACTCGAGTAAAATTGTTAAGAAAGAACGAAGCGTGTAGGGTTTTTAGAGTAGATAAAGTCGGTTTTTGGCGCGATAATAGCAAAGTCGTCTCTTGTTTATAGAGCCAAGGTTAGACACGAAACTATTCCAGATGTTTTCTAGCACGTTTTGAGAACACAATGACATCATAGTGTCTCTCAGAATGAGCTCAATAGATGACGTCATAATTTAAAACTCTCGTTAAAATTTCGTACAGAAAATAAATGTTACTAAATCTAGTTACTTTTTCAAGACGTAAACGTACTATATTTTTTTAATTTTCTAGCTACGTCATCTATAGTGTCTTTTTGGGCTTTCACTGCTTAAAACTGGAACGTTTTGAGTACACACTAGCAATTTTAGCCGACGATTTTTCCTGTTTAAGTAAAACTGCTGTAAAAACGAAGTGTTTAGGGGTCTTTAGAGTAGATAAAGTCGGTCATTGGCGCATTTCAAAGTCGTTTTCGGTTTATAGAGCCAAGTTTAGACACGAAACTATTCCAGATGTTTTCTAGCACGTTTAGAGAACAGTATGACATCATAATGTGTCTCAGTAGATGATGTCATAGTTTAAAACTCTCAAGAGCATTCTGCAACATTATAAAAGTTTCAAAAACTAAATCTTATTAAATCTGGTTATTTTTTCAAGACGTAAACGCACTATATGTTTTAAAATTATGTATTGGAAGGTAATATAAAGATATGGCTACTAATTAGGTAACATCTTACAGATACAGATGTTTATACAGAAATGGCTAATCCATATAATGTCTTTTTAGGCTTTTACTGCTTAAAACTGGAATGTTATCTAGTTAATTTTTTAAAACGTAAACGCACTATTTTTTTTGAATTATTTATTGATCTATTAACCGGCACACAAGTATAGATGTTTATATATAGAAATAGCTATGACATCTAGTGTCTTTTTAGTTTAGAATTGTGAAAACTGTTTTTATAGTTAAAAGATGAAGATAACTAAATTTTTTTTAGTTCTGATTAATACTAAATTTAGTTACTTATTTGGGTCGCAAAACAACAATATAAAATTCTAATAATCTAGTTCTATTTTTGTGGAAGTTTTTGTGTTTGAAATTTAGATTATAGGAAACGTAGCATATCTTGAGGCGTTTCAAAATCAAAAAACTTGTAGCTATTCAGACTGGTAGTCTAATTCCTAACATTCTTAATTTTTTTATGTCCCAATTTCGTCGAGTAGCAAACTCTTACACAAGACAATAAACTCAGAATTATTTTATCAGGTCTAGTGCAGTGAAAGCGCGCCAATTTAAAATTCATGTAGTACTAAAGTACTGCTATAATTAATATTACAAGTAACGCGAATTTGTGTAAAAAATGAACGCGTGATTTAAGCTAGAAAGTGTAGTGTTTGCGTGATGCAATCCAGACTGATACATATTTTAATTCTGATTAAAGCGCATTTCAAGGTATATTACGTAAAATAATGGAATTTTTATTTAAAAAATTTGTAACAATGGCGTATCAATAATTTTATAAAATGTTGAAAATGAACTTGAAGTTATGTAATTTCCTAGATTTCAGGATTCGTGTTGTTTAATTTCAAATCAGATTTATAATAATTTACTTTGTAATGACAAGATTTGTTTAAATTTTGTCGCACTTTCTTTATTGCAACATTTCAGCAGGAAGAAAATAATTGTTGCGGCTACAAATCAAATGCTTGATTAGTTAAAACGATAAATTTTTAAATTTATTATAAAGACACTATCTACAAATAATTCGAAATTAACGATAATGATCAGTATTATTTTTACATAACTTTTTTGTATAATAATTTTGCAACAATTATTTTATCTGTTTAGACAATTTTTTGTCTATAGTAAAAGGAGAATTGTTTAATTTTTTAACAAGTTGGATAATATAAACCGTGAAGGCGTCAATTACTTAAAAAACTTAAACAACCGCAACAATTTTTTGGTGTTGCACAAGAAAAGTATACTTTACGTTGCAATTACCAGCTTATAGTCTAGCCAGTATTTTCAGAAATTGTAGATTTTTGCGTTTTAATTAAATAAACAGACCCTCACATTATATAACTTAATTAAAATAGAATCACTGAGCAAAACCTTCATTTTAAATAATAATTAAGCAACAATTCTTACGTTAGCAACTAATTACTTACAGATTGAAAACAAAATTCTCTGAAGACTTTGATATGGTTGCCGAAATTTAATTTCACAGATGATGGGTCCTGCACTAAATTTCAGGAAATAAACGCTCGTTTACGTGGAACGATTTTTGGCAAAAACTACAACTACTTTTCCTGCTTTCTAAATTTTGTGCAATTTTCGCAATTATTATCAATTTAATGACCGAAATTAATTAACCAAGTCTTATATTTTGTTGATAGTTTTTATTAATTAATAATATTGAAATCAAAGTAAAACGATTTAAAATTATTTTTGCAAATATAAAAATTGATTTTTAGTTCTATTTAGGAAAATGAACTTTGCCTAATTAAATACTTGAAAGGTAATTACCAAAGCACTTAGGAATTTTTTTAAAAAACGTGTGCTTCATGGTTGAACAGCACTGTTTCACAGATTATACCATATAAGGTCGCCATTAATTCGTACGTTTTACGATAAGACTACAAAGTGATAACTAATTTAACAATTTTGATGAGGTTTGTAGAAACGTAGGAGAACATAACTATGTTCAGAGCTTAGCTACCTTTATATTATTAATTATGTTATCTGTGAAAAGTAAATTTGGGGTACAAATTCAGCAAACAGTCTCTAATAATAACATTAGTTAAGAAAGAAAAGCGATAATTAATGGTTTTATATTCTGATTAAAATAACAGATAATGTCGTAGTCCGAAAATAAAAATAGCTACAAGGCACTATGAGAATATTCCCGCTGCTAAAACAAAACTGACGCTGTCAATACGATATTAAAGAAAGAAATATGCTAAAAACATCTCAAAATAATAGCACAAAACTGTGAACAAATAAAAAGAATAATCAACATTTATTTCATTTTTGTTCGGGTTTCTAGTGTTTATACAGTTTTATTCTCTAATTTTAACGAATTAACTTTTCAAATAACGTTAATAAATAAAATACTTCTTAGAAAGAAACAAAACAACAAGAAAAACTACTTTTAGAAAAACAAAAAAATTTTAAAGTAAAATGAAAAGGAAAAGAAAGCAAATTTGAAAAACGACGACTGAAAGAGAAAAAGTCCAAACAAAAAATAATTCTGCAAAATCTTAATAAGTAGGTACGTATTTAAAAAAACACGTTTGCAAAGAAAATTAACCAAAAAAACTACGCTTAAAAAAAGAAGAATAAAAGGAAGTTATAGAAAAATAATAAATTTCTACAAGAATTTAAGAAACGCCGATAGAACAGGTAATGAATCAGAGCAAAGAATGATTCTAGAAAAACTAAAATACGTGTTTAAAAACACATTTAAAAAACAACTACATCTAGAACAAAAACTCAAAGATTTTAAAACCAAAAAAAGAACAAATAAAGACTGTAGAAGAATGTGAAGCATTAATTCTCATTACAAAATGATTTCGAGCCTATTTGAAGCAGCAGCAATCGCTCCGAGCAGCATTTTTGAGCATATTTGTTGTTAAAAAAGTAAATTATTTGTTTAAAACCAAATTTTTTAAATCGTAAGAAACTCTCTACGTCACATTATAATAAGGATCAAAAGACGTTTTTAAAACGTTTTCTAAAATTATTAAAGCTTTAAAAAGCACAAAAATGTAAAAAATATTGTTATCAATATGTAAATTTATAACACTAGATATTGACATTGTTACTAGTATTCTATTATGCTTAAAATAAACAAAAGAATTGCTTTATGTAATTTTTAATGTCATCTCAAAATGTGATGTCCCAAATTAATTGTTGCGTATGATTAATATACAGGTTGTATCTAAAATTTGATGATGATTGGCGTAAGGAAAAAATTATGTGATATAAAGTCATGACCAATAGCTTCAAGAAGAAAGTATTTAGCCTCATAAAATATTCTTGTTTTTAGTTCGTGAAGTAAATGGGCTAAATACATCACGAAAATGTTATTGTAGAATGCAGTCGTGATATTATTATGTGATCACATTGTGTTATTACGCAAAGGTTCATTAATTTCCCCAAAACAGTTTCTTTTTACCCAACAGGAAAATACAGTAGCTTAGAACGCGAATTTAATTAAACCTAAATAGAAAGTATTTAGTTAAAAAATTCGCCTTTAGTTAAAAAAAAAGGTTTGTTTTGCCTACAAGTGAAATTTCCTGTAGGCGTAAGCCTAATAAAACCAAAATGAATCTAATTAGTGAATGTTATAATCCTTTTTGCAAAAATACTTCCATCAGGTCAACACCGGAAAACTCTTTTCTTATTCATGTTCCGTTTGATTGGCGTATTAATTATTTTCATCCACTTTAATGTGAATAAAATGTATCTGTCAGTTTGCAGTGAAAGGAGAAATTATCGTACATTAAAAATGTTATTGTAGCCGCCCAATGCAGTCAATTAATTAATTGACAGTCTTAAGAACAATGTCTAGACCAGTAAAAGTCGCCATTTGCATAAATCACTCGATACGGTGATTGGTATTAAGATGCGTGATAAATAAAACATAGCCGTTACATGTAATTACAATTCGAAACATCCTTGAAGGTACTCGAGTGTTTGTTTTCAATGAGGTTTGCTTTTCATACGCACCGTTGAAGTCTCCACTGAGCATTCCCCTGAATTTGATATTCTGTTGATATTTGATGTCAGACTGGTAATTTGTAAGATTTCGCTTGCTGTGCTGGGAACAGGGTTACAAGATCTTGCGAAAACACTCATAAATTCTAATAACTACACTGTTTGTTTAAAATCGACTAAATCGTGTCAGTTTAATCGTTTTTCAGAACAATCGAAATTTGATTGTGTTGCAACAATCTGTAATCTTCAATCATACTTAGATATCTAAATATTTTTTTATGTCTGACATTGTTATGCAATTTTTTATATATACCTAGAAGTAATAGGTGTACCCTAAATTATTTTTCCGTTATGTTTTTTGCTATATAATTTTTGTAGGGTGTGGTAGAAGGATATAAATAAAAATAACAACTTTCATATGAAGGAACCTAATTTAATTACTTAAATTTAATCTACATTGTCCATAGAAGAAATATAGTACTTTCAAGGTGAACAGAAGGTCGTTACATTCAATTGTGACGTCTGCAAATTGGTCAGAAAAAATTACTAGTTTCTTATCAATCTCCTATTGTTAACAGTCTGATAATTTTATCAAAATTTTTTGTTATTACGTCTTGTAATAATGTCCTCCTACTTTTCATAACATTGTTTGATGTCACCAAGCTATATTTGTGCCCATATAGATCAAGATTTAAAGCTAGTTTACAACTCTCCTGTGTTTTTGTTTTTTCTGTAAAATATCATCTGTCTTTATACGTTAAAAGTTAAGCGAAAAAATGTTTTATTAATTCAAGACATAAAATTGATCAGATCTAGGATTAGGGTACTTGTGGATCACTTTATTATCTTATTACCTTGACATTATCCTAAAAAAATAATAAATTACTCTAATTAGGTTTCAATTATTCAAATTATTTACAACTAAAGTTAATATTCCTTACAATAGTGCAGAAACTATAGTGAAACAGCCGCTTTGGAGTTTTATCTCGTTTTATATATAGTTTTTTATATATGTTTTGTAGCTGCGTATTTTCAAATAATCCGAGCGCCCACCAGAGTAGCGCTAAGATCGCTTCCACCCTACAGTCACCTACAGTAAGTTTATTTAGTTACTGTATTCCACCCTCTCCCATAATTTCGGAAAAAACCACCCTCGACCGAGAGGGTAATAAAAGGCATAATAAACCGTAATAAAAGACATCCAGTCATCCACAGCCATCATGCAGTCAGTTGCTCTCTTGCATCAACCTGGCATCCTGGGGGTCTCAAATGGTCTTGTGAGCTACTCATACTCTTCTGCACCGTCGGAAAGACGTTTTCTTGCATCAACCGGGCATCCGTGGGGTCCCACCTGGTCTTGAAAGCTCTCCTTCGTAACATTCTGCACCAACAGGGCATCCTAGGGGTCCCTATTCGAACTTAACACCACGGTCTCGACTTGAGTGCGAAATAACATTAACCCATCTATTGTAAATAAACTGTTTGTAGTGTAATCTTTAATTATTATAAATAAACTATTTTCTGACTAAACCGATTACAGTTTTATATATTATTTGTCGCTGATATCAATCACGTGATGCCCACAACTTTTATTATTCTCCAGAGTGTTGCGGATTGCATATAAAAACCTCGGGCCCTTATAAAAATTCTTTAGACACTATCTTTGTTACAGTCATAAAATGGGAAAAAGCTTTGTTTCTGGTGGGTCTAAGGAACTCATTCTTGATATTTTTATCAAAATATTTGCATTAGAAATAAGTTACGTTGATTTTTTCAAATAAACATTTTTCTGTTGGCCGACAAATATCTAGGAGAGTCGTAAACAATTTTTTCTATAAAATGGTCAGATCAACCGAGTAGTCTCAGCCACAAACGAATGAGTTGACGTTATCAGCTGATAACTACGTTTAGAGTGAAGCAGTAAGAACGCTTTTTGTTGGTTGTAAATCTAATAAGGTTTTTTTTGAAAAGTGCTTTTTCCCCTAAATACATTTTTTTGAGAGAGCAACAAAACAATTTTTTGCAAAAACTTGATGGTTTCCCTTCTTTTTTTGACTTTATTTTTGAACCACAGTGTGTGTTATATTAATAATAAACATCTAAAACAAAGTATTGGTTTATTCTATTATTAGTAACTTTAAACGCGAGCCAGTGGATTTTCAGTGGCGCGATTTCATGTTATTATTTACTCTTTATTTAGTGTTATTTAAAAGCGGTACATTTTAAAGGCACATTGACAGTCACTCACTTAATCAGTATTTGAATATAATAAACTATAATAGGTTTCTCATTTAACCAGTAAATATATTTTGGGTACATTTGAGGCAACGACGCTGCTGGGTTTTGAGCGCTTGTGTAGACCAGTTGAATAACTAACACACAGCGCGCTGAATTACATTGATTAATTAGCTGGCCAGCTGCCTACCTGCTCCCAAACGCCGAGCTCTAATTATTAGATATTTATTAATGTTATTCTAGATCAGGCATTTAGATGTTCAATTTATTTGGGAATCCGGCCCGAAGGACAATGATTTTCTTTCGATCAAGATAGGATATGATCTAATCGTCAGCGCTTTTACTCATTTTAAGCAAGAATTAACAAATTTGATAAACTTACTGTTACTTTACTGTTAAATTTTGAAGATATTTTTGTTTCACACTTTTCTAATATTTTTAGAAACAACTGTGGTCTTTGGCTGTCACATTCTGTAGAAAAAAAATCGATTTTAAGTCCTTCGAGTTGGATTTTATTAATTTCTAGCAAAACTTTAAAAATTTTGACAACTTTTTCGAATTTTAAGAGACATTTAATTTCAGAATTTAGCAAAAACTGATACTACAATTTCAGTAAATTGCGTAAGAAATACCAAAACAAGATTATGACAATGCCTTGACAGTAATAACCAAATTTAAAGGTTTTTTTTAAATTGAAGACTGTACTAACAAACTTGAAAGGCCAAGCATATAAAGAGTCGGTTTTAAAAATATGAATTTAACTAAATTATCGAATTTAACAGATAAATAACTAATACGCTTCACCGTGTAACAGGTGTAAATCAATTAAAATGCCATTCTTTTAACCCGGTTTAAAGCGGCACGAGCCAAAACAAGATACAAAACAATACTTGAAACCTAAGCAGTTTGACAAGATTCTGAGAAGTTCTGATACAAATTTGCCTTCTGTGAGAGCTTGTTTTGTTTCCTTGTTAGAAATGGCACTTGTTCTACCTTTACGTAACATCATTGAAGGTCGTCTTTCATCAAATATTTCCCTCTATTCTTCTATTAATTATGTATAAGTAGGTTGGTGCAAGTTATACTCCTTTACAGGCAGGTGTAGGCCTCAGTTACAGAATGTGGTTTGCAACGTGAATAATCAGTGATAGGAAAAAAGGTTAAACAGTGGCTAATACAACTGTCGCTAAAGAGAAAATTCCGTAGACCGACCGCAAGTGAAAATATGAAACTTCGCCCGTGGGCTTCGTTTTTACAAATCGATTTTTTCTCGCTAAAGGCTTAACATTAATTAATAATAACATACGACAAAAACAGAATTTGTATTATTAGAGGAGAAAGCTTGATGTAACAAAATGGTTCAAACACCTCGCTGGTGAATACATTGACATTTATGCGATTCACCTCATACTAGCCTTGACTTTGAATCGGTTGTTAATAAGCATGTAAATAAACGATTAATAGGATGTTGAACCAATATCAGGTTTTTCAAGAAGTATCTTCACTGCTACTGGAATTAGATCACAAGGATAGCAGCATTTCGTTAAGAAAGCTGAGGTTACAGGTTACCATTTAGAGAAATTGGCAGATGGTAGCAGTAATAGTAAAGATGCGCGTAATTATTTTCTAGATTAATTAGATTTCTATTGTCATAATTATTTCCTTCAATTGATCGTTGTATAATTAGGAATTTGTTTCGGAAACGGGAAATCCTCATAAATATTGACCTGGAATAGATCTCTGTTTTCATGCTGATTTATGTATGTTTCGTTACGTTCTATTTACGTTACTTTCTTTCATGTGAAACTGTCTTAATCCCGACTTGTTACTATGCCAATTTTTTCGATAAAAAAATCAAAAGTTTATTCAAATACAGTTATTGTAATTATCTTATTAGCATGCCAGACTAAAGCTTAAGATTTCAAGGTTTTACAAGAACCGCTACTTTGTGTATTTCTCATATTAGTTAAGCTTGACTGACTTAAGTTACATCACCATAACATAGATGAGACAGCTGCGAAAAATTTTGTAGTAAACTCGTGCTACTTGTCTTTTCTCGTAATTGAATAACTTTTTTTCTATAGCTGACTGTAATTGCTATTATATGGTATAAACCTCGGTGTTTGCCCGTTTTAGACTTAAAGGCTACTGTGTCTGTATAATTTTCATATTACGATAACAAATTGCGCCAATTATAATATCACTTTAATAAATCAATCACAATTGTTTGACTCGTTCGGGCGAATTAATTATATGATTTATATGTCTTGTGCTTGCAATATAATAATTATGTAAAAATGTAGGTAGGTATTGATTGTTATTAGCAGGTATTTCTAAGGAAGTTTCTGAGATGCAGCTGCGCCATGCTATAGTCTTCGTTAGGCTATTAGGTGTTCGCCCAAATTTTTTATAAATTCTAAGTATTGTTTTCGTATTTTTGAATAAATATTAAACAGATATAATTTAGTAGTTCCGTCTTAAAGATATAAACAATTAAAAAAAAATTTCATCAAAAGTAATCAAAATATTTTTCTCAAACAATAGACTTATCTTAGCGCTTGATCAATCAAATTTCCTGATACTTTCATGTGTTTTCTATGATATCATTGTAGTGATCTGTATTATTAACAAAAGAATAAAATGCAAAATACTGTAATTAACTCATTGATATTAATTATCAATAAACTGTCTGTTTTATTATATTAAACATTCCATTCTTTTTTACAAGTGAAAGTACAAATACCAAATAATAGATTTTCTATCAGTGTTTTATGAACGAATATAGTCTGTTTGTTACATAATTGAATAAGAACAAAGTCATGCAGATCTTACCCACCTTTTTGTCTCGAACTTTCAATTGAGAACCATGAAAAGAACAATAACATCCCATAACACCTACACGATGACGAGATAAAGGACAGATTTTTAATAAGTTAGAGTAAATAAAGCAAGGAATCGTGCACTAGCTTAGGGCGAGGTTACTAACTCCACACATTCAATAGAGAATGTAGAAACATTATCATTATAATACCGACAAGAGCTGAGTAAAAGAGGTTGACGCCAGGTGTTTTACTCGGCGATGGTTGTTGTAGATTTGCAAACGGATACAAAGTTGCACAACAACGAAAGGATTAAAACCAAATTTTTAACCTTCATGGTTTTAAAAGAAGAAAATTGAGCAATTTCCATGTTTTGGCGGATTTTTTAGATGAGACCACACACAAGGAACATAGTGAATTACAGAGCGGATATATTTAAATTATTGATTGTAATTATCACGACTATTGACATTATTTACGTTTAATTGAAGGTTAACTGCATTTGCTGATGAATTCGAGATTTTAAATTATGTAATTTAACAGAGAAATGTGTTATTTAGCAAAGATTTTTTTTCAGGGAAACAAAAAGTGTAATTATCAAATGTAGGTAATTAAATGAAATAACACACTACACACAATTATCAAAAAAAATAATCCAATTTCCGATTTCTCTTAGAGTTCATTGTCTTTAGCTTCAAGGCATCATTAACATATTTCCTTTCAATCTTACAAAGAGAAGCTTCTTTTGACGCAAGTTGCAAAAATTTTATGTCTTATAAAGATAAGATAAAAACTATTTAAAAACTAAAATAATGTAAATAAAAACATTATTTACATTATTTTAGTTAGCTGTTACCACTAAGCTATTCCCGGTTATTTGAACCGGGAATAGCTTAGTGGTAACAGCTATAAACTCTACAAAGAAGCAGCATATCAGGTGGTAGATTTTGGTCTTTCGAAATTTTGAATTATTTCTGTTTTTATTAGACAGTAAAAATAATTTATCACGACAGTCAAACTTATGAATAATAAATCAAAACAATCACAACAAATCGTATCAGAGATTTTTTGTTAGTAGTAATTTATGTTAGTTTATTCAAAGTAGGGGCTCTAAGTATGTGTAAATTGTTGATAAGAGGAAATGTGTCGACATAATTAATCTTTGTAAGTAATTTAATAGAAAAATGATGTGTAAATTTCGCAATTGTTGTAGGTATTTAATGACACTGACCTTTACGATTTCCTTGAATGTTATTTCATTTTGCAGGTTGAAAACTATTGATCTATGCATCATTAATAATAAACAATAACATGAGAATTTTATATAAATTTTTAAGTTCATGACTTTATACAACAAAGTGTCTAAAATCCAAAAGTTACTGCTAACAAATTTCTAAAAATGGAGTTTTGACAATGCCAATTTTTTCTAGAAACAAATTTAAAGCTCCACATTATTTTTTAATATCAAACAGTCATTTTGAAACTACCATTACAATGAAGCCCGAAGAGTTATCTCAAGAGACTGTATAAGAAATGGACACTTTGTTTTTGTTAAATCGATTAAAAAAATATTGATTAAATCGTTTTTTTAATGTAACACTTTAACTGAAAGTAAACAATTAGGAGCCGTAAGCGACAGTTAATTGTAGTTATGCTCTTCTAAAGCTGTTTGTATAGTGGATCTAACAAAATAGGACCCATCCATCTTCCCTGCAGCTTAACTTGAGTACCGCTCTTTTTTTAGTTAACAATGGTTATATTTGCTTTAGGCACTCTACTATTTTGTTAGATCTACTATACGAAGAGATTCTATTTTGTTAAAATTTAAAAAAATAAATAAAAAGAACGTATACTCGCAATAAATTTTTAAATAAATTTTTTTCTCTTATAATTATAATTGTAATGACTTGAAACAGCTGACAACAACAGTTTACTTTAAAAAATGTGTTTTCTGAGATTTTTTTGTAAAATTGAAGACGACAGTTTAAGTAAAAATATTTAAAAAAATAATATTTTGTTTTATAAGGCGGAAAAATCATATTTTGGTGTGACAGACATACTTATAGTAATAATAATACAATTTTTTATTTGCAGCCTAGGTACCTAAGTGAGATTTTATCTATTGCAACTCTTCAATAATTTTGAGACCTAAAAACGACAGTTAATCGATAACAAGTACCACAATTTAGTGACAATTAAATATTAACATTTTTATTAATTAGACAGTAAAACAGACATTTTAGTGCCGGTCAGGCATTTTTGGCAGCCACAAATGTTTAATGTGTAATGTCAAACAGCAAAAAAATATTAAATTAGAAGAATTTGTTTAATAAGTCAATAAAGCAAATTCAATGCCGCAGCTGGCAGTTTAAAGCCAAAACGGAGTTGTGGCTTTATAGCCAGGCAGTGTTTGACATCTCCGCAATTTTAATTTAAAAAAATCTAATCCAAAAAAACATAAATTGTAACAGCTTGGTGTCAGTAGTAATATCTCGTATTGTAGCTCCTAAAATACAAGAAAAAAATTGCTGAAATTTCGGTAAATCTTCTAAAAAAAATTTGTTTAACAATAGATTTTTTTCTGTCACATTCGGCTTTCTTATTTTATACAAAAATTAACAATACAAGATAGATTTTACTGGAAAAAAAATTATTAAATTATAAGATTTTTATGTTTTAATTATCTCAGTTAGACCACTATTTATGCATATCACTGTATCTCCAAGTGCATAAATATTTATGTAAGTCCTTTTTTATAACAGACACAACAATAAGATTCTGTCAGATTTGAAGAAAATCTGATGTAATTCTGTAATAAAAGATTTATTTTAATGGGCTAAGAGAGCGAATAATTCTAAATCAACAAGCTAAATTATAGGTTTTGTCATTCAACACACCGAAAAATTTAAATAGAAAAAATGTTTAATATGTCGTGACAGCTTTATATTGCACAAATGTTTTTATTAAAAAATATGTTAAATATACAATATTTGTTACGTATAACTGAAATAATTCCCTATTATTATTTAAATATAGGTTGTCATGTGATTGTATAGAGGTTATAAAATTATGCAACAAGAAATGCATAATGAATTACTGAAAAACATTTATACTTAAATTATATAGGTATACTCTCGTAACAAATTTATTCAGTCTCTAAAAACTTAGTCATTCTGATTTAAATCATAAGTATTGGCACAATAAAGCTTCGGCAAAGTTTATTACTAAACTGAGATGATACAGGCGACTCTAAAACAAACAGATGCTTCTCGTTTAGATGAAAAGGTAGAAGTATTTATTATTTTAGTCGCAGTGGTCAAAATTTTAGTAGCCACTATAATTAAAATCATAAATATTGGCACAATAGAGCACCGGCTAAAGATTAGTTATTACAATATAATCAAGTTTATTACTAGATTAAGAAGTCTAGAAACAACTCCAACACAAATAGATGCTTCATGTCGTAAAAAGATTTGTTATTTTAGTCACAGTGGCTAAAAAATTTCGAAATTTAGCACATCTGTTCTGTATTTCAAGTCAACAATAATTTCATTTTGTTAGTTTTCTGCTTTAGTGATAATAAACGTCACTACACGGCTTTAGTTAATAAATAAACTTTTGAAACACAATTATTTGCTTTAAATAATTGTAGAAAATCCTTGTTAAGCAATCACAGTAATTTAATTAAAAGTTTATAGCGTGTGGTATGCGATTAATTATTTTCACAAATCAGTTTACATGTCGAATTTACTATAAATAGTTTTGAAATTAGCATGACCATGTAAGGATTGCTTTTTTGTTGAAAGCTTTGTCGTATAACGGGTGTGGCAGTATTTGAACTTTGACTTGCACACGCTTTGAAAATCACTCAGCACCTGCCTTGACCTATGGTCACACTCTCTGGAACTCCCCGGAAAATGGCAAGTGTCCTTGGCTTTCGAAAAGCGTGCTAAACGGGATAATTTAGTAATTATTGTAATGAACAGTTTTGTTTATTTTTGCTACTTTCGCACCCATTTCTAGATCTAGAGATTACGAATCTAACCTGTTGTTACTCACAAAAATGATTTATTGCGATACTTGAATAATACAAACTGAGAAACTGTCTCTATGTCTTCAAGATGAGTCAACTTTCTCTGCCATTAGGGATCATCATGTGGACCGTTTGATTTGACCAAAAGACTTTCACATTGTGATCTTGTTATTGCAGTTATGTGTGTTAAAAGGAAATTTGTTGATGCAAAACGAAAATTTGCGGTTTTAAATATTAAATTTGTAAGTGGTAAAAGTTTTAAATACAAAGCCGCTTTGTATGTTTTATTACAATTTCAAAAATTTGACTTTCTCTGGATTAGAACGGGAGTACAAAAAAAATTTGTATCATTTCTAACTAAACTGAAAGGTAAAACGGAAAAGAAGGAACTAACTTTATATAACAAAATTTTATGGTTGTGAAGTCGTAAGGAAGAAGATATAAAGAATGAGGAAGAAATTTTTTTTATAACACTTGTTTTATCTGATAACAGAAACTCAAAACATTTTTACACTTTCCATTTTATTTATTTATATGTGTTAAATTTATAGATGTATCAGATTTTGAAATAGTGTGTGTATAGTAAGGTACTTCACAACTTTATTTAGAGTGTGACAATCAAAAAGCGCAACGATTGTACATATTCCAAGGTCGAAGTTTATTTCTGCTCATCTAAAAGCTCAGTGGAGTAAACCTAAACCACAATACTTTTTATCTAAAACATTTAGTAATAATTTATTATTTATTGTGTCGTGATTGAAATTACTGTTGTAACATTTCAGAAAAAAAATTTGTGATATCAAGTACACTTCCGGATGTACAATCTAGGTAAATGGGACCTGAAAGTTCTACTAACAGTTACTGTAAAAAAATTTAGCACTTTTTGTCTGGTAATTTCGCAGAAATTTTACTTGTGATAAGAATAACGGTACTTAAAATCCTTATCACGTAATATACTGGTAATTAGCTATGTACTTTATCAATAGTCATAAAGTATAGTTATTTATCTTGTAGATATTTTCGTAATTTTGGTAATAATAATAACTCGTATTCACTTTCGTTGTTACCTGTCTTGATCACTAGACGAGATCACCAGAACGAGGTTACGTTATACAATCCTCTAACGGATTAAATTCACTTGACTACTCTTTTCACCTACTTTAACGACAAACGGTTGATGTTATCGCTGAAATCATCCGTTTTATGTAAGCCAAACTGGATCGAATTGATTTTTACAAATTAGTTTTACCGATTTGGAAATTATTTTGACATGCGGTTAATTAAAAACTTTAATTGATTCAACTCCTTTTACTTAAACCTCGAAATCTTACGTGAACTTGACACAATACGTCATTTTTATTTTATTTGATGAAAAGTCGAGTTCAGCTTCAGGCCTAATTTTTTACTTTCAAATTTTGCTTGTGGTTGTTTGTTTATTTAAAAGGATAAACCTTTTCCTTAAGAGAAATTCTGAGAGGACCAATTAAAGATGAGGATTTTGTTATTATTCAGCCTAGAGGAAGATATTTCCTAGATACTACTTAATCTCAGTAAAGGAAAGTTAGTACTAAATGACATCAATTGTAACTGAAATTTTTGCTTAACGGACATGAGACTGTGCTCATTTTAGAACTAGTGACCAATGAGTCAATACAAGGCTGCCATATATAAAACATTTTAGTCACAGAAGCCAAAAAGTTAATAAATTGTATGTAGAAACTAATTTTGTTTTCAAAATCCTTAAAAATCAGAGAAAAACTAACTTTATAAAGATGAGATTCTTACCAAAATGTTGTTGAATAAACAAAATTAACATTTATACATGATTTATTCGTGTAAAACAGTTATAATTTTATCACAGAGGTCACAAACATAAAGTTAATAAAGTATATGTAAAAACCAATTTTCCTTTTATAATCCTTATCAAATTAGTTAAAAACTGACTTGAAAAGCTAAAATTTTTATCAAAAATTGTTGAATAAACAAAATTGTTTTTTCTACAAAGTTTATTTGTCTAAAAATTTATAATTTTGAGTCACAGAGATGAAAAATATACAGCTAATAAATTATACGTAAAAACCTATTTTGTTCTTATAATTCTTCTCAAATCAGTTAAAACCTGACTTGATAAGGATAAGTTTGTTCACATAACTAGATTATAAGCAATGCTGGACGACGTTAAAAATGACCACTTTAACTAAAATCTTCAAGAATGAGTCTTAATTACCAAAATCGTGTTTATTACTTGAGCTGGAAAGACATCAAACGACCACATGCTCCTCATTTCAAGCACTTGTTCTCAAAATATTGGTCTCAGATTGATGATTTTAGTTTAGTGTCCATTTTTGCCGTAATAATTTTTGAAAAGGTATAATTTAATAAACAAATTTCTGGACAAACCCGGATACCTCCAGACTAATAGCAGACCACTACAACATATCTATAACTCTCTATAAAATTTCATATAGTGCGTTATGTAGGAGGAGTTGCCTAAAATATTGTATAGAACATGTGTGTTGTTCTGTGACGAAAATAAATTTTTGGTTGAGGATTTGTAAATAAGAACAAAAATACTGGAAATGATAAGCAACTTTGCTAAAGATGAGCCCACAGATTTCAGAGATTCTGAATATTTTTGTACATATTGACACTGATAAATAATTTTTACGAGATTTTGCTCTACAGTTAAGCATGTTTTTGTTTAGAAAAGCATTGAAATAAAATGCAAATAAACTGTGCGTTGCTTATCTTTGGTTGGTTTAAATAATAATATGTTTAAGGTCATTAAAGAATTGTTTAAAAATTTGTTGTTTTACTCTGATTTATATTTAGATTTGTTATAAAAGGAACAGTAAGTTTTGAGTGTAATGACGCCGACAATAAACCGGTCGAGATGGCAAAGAGTTGCATCCAAATCTAAATTTTTGATTTCTAATATTTAAAAAAATATTTTTAAATTAGTAAAAAATAACTAATCGAGAGTAAAGCAGGCGAAATATTTAAAAAAATATTTTTAAATTAGTAAAAAATAACTAATCGAGAGTAAAGCAGGCTTGACCACTACTGTTTGTGTTGGTCATGTTAGAGCATAAATATTTTTGCTATAATTTTGTTTTAAATAGTATATTTGGCCACTGTGACTAAAATTAAAAATTTTCGAATAGCAGTTTTTCAGTAAAAGAGTTAGTTATTATAATTTTGTTTAGTTTAACTGAGAAGATTACAAAAAAATATATAGAAAAGCCGGTAAAAATTTTTTTTCTGGTGGAGTTTTATTTTAGTCGTAGTGTCCAATTCTGCGTTATCAAAATTTTGAAATAATATAAATTTAAATTGAATTTACTTTGCACAATGTATCAGTTCGTGTCTGGTTACAGTACAAGCAATGCTCTCATTTAATAATTAATTATTGCATAAAATCGATTAATTTGAATTTAAGAAGGTGGTTTATACATTTTGACAGCTGTAGAAATCTGTGTCTGTTCTCCAAAAACTCAAAAATTGGTCGTTTATTTCGTAATAGATCATTGCTTTGGTTAAAGGGTTGTAAATCCGTGAAATGCCACTGAGACTCACTGAGATCACTAGCACATCCTGGCACTCACCTTTCTTCTTGACGCCTGGTGCTCGCACTCCATGGCAGATGTCAACGAAGAGGAAGAGCGCCGCTGTAGCGATCAGAAGGTACCGTTGTGTTTCGTCCATGTTATAAGCAAACACTAACCAAACACTATCCGTCCGTTCTCGCACAATCACTCTTTTGCACTGCCCTATTTTTACCACGGCGCGTTTACCACAACCGCAAGCGTTCACCCGACTTTATAAAACCTTGTGCTCCACCACTAGGTTTAAAGAGAGCGCCAACGGTACCGTGGCGGGGGTTTCAGGCGACCGTCTCTAGACTCCGGCAGCGTCAAGGTCGCGTCCGGTGAGCCGGAATCCGGATATGCGACGAGTTTCCTCCGGTTATATTACCATAAAGCTGAGGTTTTTTACCAATTTTTTGATTTTTGGAAACTCATCTGATTACGATTCGCGATAATTAAACCAACTGAATTTATTTGCATATATTTCGGTTTATTTTTCTTCAGAAATTTACATTTTTTAATTAGGTAGCTACTTTCTATATAAAAATGCGAAAAACTAATGTTTTTATTATTTTATGTCCATTAATACGTAATAACAGATTTTTTAACTGCAACTATCTCGGCTTTTAAGGACGTTAAGCTGTCGGTCTCGACCACCAAAGGTCGTTAAGTTATGTCAGTGGCTGTAGATACGAACCTGAAAACTCTGACTCTTGCATTACCACTATAAAATTATTTATTCATTTTATTTAAATTTTTTAAAGATCTGTGATCACAATTTATTTTTGTACTTATTCAAAAATAGCCAATGCTATTAAAATTTAAGTATTAACATTAAATACAGCTTCTTATTTATGCAAAGATGTATTAATAAAATTAGCAGTTAAAACATTAAAAATTCGTTTTGTTAAAAATGTATAAAAGGTGAAAACAAATTTTTAATTTTAATTCATTTTAGTGAAAGTATGTTAACCACTAATTAGTAAATTTTTTGGCTTGCAATTTTGCATGCATTGGGGAAATACTTGTTATGTAGCAAATCAAATTTATTTTTAGATTCTGTAACAGATTGCAGCATCTAAAAGTGTGTTATAGCTACAACTGAAGATAACAGAACTGCAGTGTAAAATACAGGTATACAGTAAGGAGATAAAACAACTTTTTTTTCAATTTATTATATTTATTAATTGCAGCAGAATAAACCAAATTTCGGTTAGATAAGGTAAAAAAAACTAATAAAATTTTCTATAATTTCAACTTTGACCTCAAATAATTTATAAAGTAATAAATTCGCTTTTTGAATAAATTTGTGGACGGTTATTTTAGTAAACTGATTTGTAAAGGAGATGCAAAATGTTATTTAACTAAGAAATAAAAAATTGCGAGTAGTGACCTGTCTTTGCATCTACTCATGACTAGCTGCAAGTTTTTTTTTTAATAAACAGTTTGTATTACATAGCGCTTTTGACAATAATACAAAATAGTAAATTTTCTTTGTTGCAACCTACAGGCTTTTTGTTATATAAACTTTCAATAAACCAGGTTGTAAATATTAATTTGTTGAGGTCATCGAAAATATTTCTCAAATTTTCTGACCCTAATAATCATCATAAATCAATAGAAATATTTATAATGAAATGTTTATGATTTAGTTTATTGCAAATTTGTTACAAAGTTAGTTTAGTCACTAAATCTATACCTACGCGTTTAGCTGCTAGCAGTGAGTTAGTCTATTTAGAAATAACTGCTACAGCCCTGTTATTAAGACACTTTTCCAAATTTTTATTAATAATTATTTTGATTTTATTTATTTGCAAATAATGATTATTAATTAAAGAAAACTTTGCAATAGCTAATACATAAACAAAATTTTCAAAAATGTTATTTTTTATCTAGGAAATACAAAATGGCAGGCAGATATATTGTATTGATATATTTAAATATATAATGTATCGATATGTTATTATCATAATTATTTTCTCTAGTAAAAACACACGTGCGGCTATTTTATTTATCTCGGTAAAAACAATAATTAATAGGTAAAGTTACTTTGTGCCATTCAAATGTCAGTGCAAAAAATAATGGAACAAAAAGTACTTATTTAGGTACAATTATAGACGTCTTGTATCACAATAATACTTTTTTACAAAAATAAAATTTAATTGGTGATAGAAGGTATAATTGTGGTAGTCAAGCCCATGTCACAATATACCAAAAAAAATTTTTCAGTACTTCTAAAATACACACATCAAAAGAATCTAGGGGACAGATATGTATGGCAAGAAATTTTAATAAAATATGTACAAAATTTATACGAATTATTAAGAGGTTTATTTTTTCAACAAAATCTTATAACAAAGAAACGAAAATGTCAAAAAAAAAATAAAAACAAATTCTAAAAAGAAAATTGAAAAATTATAATTTTATAAATCAATAGAAAATAAAAATTAATAAGTTGTGTGCCCTCCTCGACTATTAAGTACTGCCCTACACCTGTTAGGCATACTTAAAATTAAATTGTCTATCTTCTAAAACTGTATAGAGCGCTATTCTTCTCTGAGGCATTCTGTAAGCTGCTCTCTTGTTTCTAAAAAGACATTATGCCGTAAAAGACGTCTGCCTATCATATCCCATATGTGTTCAATGAGATTTAAATCAGGTGACTGGGCAGGCCATGGTAAAACGTTGATTTCGTTGTTGGTCAAAAACTTGCGTATCACCCCAGCCGAATGTGGATGGGCATTGTCGTGCATCAGTATAAAATTTTCTCCCATTTCTTCAGCAAATGGAAGAACAACAGGTTGTAGAACATGGTCTCGCATTTAAATTGCCATCTACAGAAACGAGCTGCGTTCTTCCACCAATGGTGATACCAGCCCAAACCATCACCGTACCTTCTTGGTAAATGGAGACCTCTTGAACGGTTGCCAGCCGTTCTGCGTTTCCAGGTCGCCTCCAGACTTTTGTTCGTCTAGTGTCTGGACGTAAACCAAACCTAGATTCATCCGTAAACAAAACTCTGGCTCATTCTTCCCGTGTTCTTGCGCCCACTGTAATCTGATTGTCCGATTCTCTCGAGATAATTTAGGCACTCTTAAAGGACGTCTAGCATTTAGACTAGCTTCATGAAGTCGGTTTCTAACAGATTGGTCACTCACTATAACATTGTGAGTTTTATTTAATCGAATTACCAGTTCTGTAGCTGTTATGCTGCGATTCCTTAAAGCTTGTAACCGGAGAAATCGGTCTTCAATAGCTTTGTTTTTCTTGTACGTCTTGTATGTCGTTCTTTGACGTCATCAGTTTGCTGATATCTCAACCAAAGTCGATTAACAACACTTTTGCTAATGTTGAGAGCGTCACCTACTGCTCGTTGGGACAAACCCCCTTGGAGCATTCCAATAACACGCAACTGGGTATCACGGTTTAAATGATGTCTTTCCATCTTTACCCGACCTCATACTGAATAAAATGCAAAGAAATTTTACCCTTATCATAATTTAAACCCGATAGTAAAAGTGATGTTTTTAGTCCCACTGAATAAAAATCATTTTAATAGCGATTCTAATCTCAAAAATTTTCGTCAACCGAAAGTTAGCTCTAGAAGTTGATAGACATATGCTTAATTAAAACTTTAGCTTAAAAAATACTCGTTAAAACCGTGTACGGTATTTTGTTTTTACATTATTAAGCTTGTCCCCTAGATTCTTTTGATGTGTGTACTTTCAGCAGTAAAAAGTATTTTCAGCTAATTGATGGCAGAATGACGTTTCAATACCTAAAAGATATTTGTGTATTGCATTTTTATTTATTTTAAATAAACTGTGGTCATATAAATATATAGTTCGCGACACTTTTCTAGAAGTTAAATATTTTTTTTTACTAAACCGTTTTGAAAATAAAATCAAAATTAAATAAGTGAACACTGACAACAAAAAGATTTGTTATAAACAAACTTGAAACTTATTTTGTTTAACATAAGTACACTCTTGTAATATCTAAGTAAACCAACATTGTTCTTTTCAGCAAAATATAGGAACTTTCCCTAAATTATTCAAACAATTGTAATACCACTCGTAACAACATTTTTAATGTTTCAAACAATAATATATTTTTGTAAGAAAAGTGGCTACGTATCCGGAAATTTTCCGCTGAATAATAAAAACATTGTACTTATCTATTTGCTAAAGATTTATATCTAATAAAAAAAGGTTAGCAACAATCACGACAAAATTAATGTTTCTATTTTTTTGTCGCTGATATTTTTTATTAATGACTTTTTTTAACTTAGAACACGTCTAATTTACCCTCACTCCCTGAAAAAATTCTTAAATTTGGAATACATAATTGTATCTTCCTATTTTTTTTTATCATAGATTTTAGCAAAATTTCAGTAATCATCTTTACATCCACATATAGGTATATGCAACGATCCCCTTTTAAAAAAGTAAAGTCAAATCTTTTAATAAGTGACATATGCGCCCATGCTTTCATTTTCTGTAGAGAAAATGTTTTAAGTACAATAATTTAATGACTCATACGCGTTACAATCGGTTTTACCTATGCATATTTACTTTCGCTTTACTTTAAGATCGGCATCAACAAAATTCAAAAATGATTGCGGGGCCATTACACTAGAAATTTTATTATTTTACGATGTCTCTTGCAAATTTAGCTGATATACAGAGTGTTTCAAAAAATGTGAGAAACGTCTTAATATACGCGGGATGTTTCTAAAGTTCTGGAAATCGTGCTCTACTTAAATAACACAAAACTTATAGGCAATGGACAACTCTTGACAAGTTTATGCAGCTATCTATTACAATATTGTTTAGTATAATTCACGTAGTGGCCTGATGTAGACGCGTTTTTGTAGCCCTGTTTTTGAACCATCGAAAACGCTGCTAAATTTCAAAAAGCAACAATTTTCTTTTTGTAAAAAGAGGATGTAAAAACTTTAGTATTTATACAACGTCTGCAAGAAGTGTTTGTAAGTCCGCAAAATCTAAAAGTATTGTATATTGCTAAATCGATCGTTTTAAAGCTAGTAAAACATCATTAGAAGACGCTCTCCGCAGTGCTTACTCGAGTACCTCGGTAAATGAAAGAAACATACTGTCGTGAAGAAACTACTGAAAGAAGGCAGGCGAAAGACTATTCGTAGAACGAGTGTACGTCTAGGACTAGGTACATGACAAGTTTATATTTTTCTTACCTGTTTGTATAGGCGTAAGCAAGGTTTTAACCCACTGGGTACTAAGACTGTCGTTATCGAAAGAGAAATTTCATAAGTGTGACTTATCAAAACTGTTAACTCGTTATAGGGATAAATTTAAGCAACAAAAAACAATTACTGACAAAACATTGATTCTTTATTTTAATCCTAAGACCAAAAATCAATTAAAAAAATTAACGTAAACCCGAAAAAGCCTTCACTTAAGGCGCGTGCAGACTCGTTTATTGCAAAACTAATGCCGTATTCCGGACTTGCAAAAGGATAATTTTTATGCATTACCTAGCGCAAGATGTTACAATTACCCTTAGACCATCTACGCAACGGCTTCGCTGTAACAACTGTTACAGCGAAGCGGTTGCGTAAATGGTCTAAGCAATTACCCCAAAATATTATTTAAGTTTATTGTTCAAACCACTGCGGCAGAAACTTGTCAAAAAACTACCTGGAAACTTGCAGAAGCGTCCGTTATTGCAACCAGATAATGCAAGACGCTACACTGCCCGAAAAGCAAAGGATGTTTTGAACGATTTACGATAGGAATTGCTTTGGTATCCACCTTACTTGTCGGATCTGTTTTTCATCTGTTTAGCTAAATTCCCAGAACATTAGAAACATCCCTCTTATATTACATTAAGCATAAATATCTCTGACTATATTTTTAGAAAAATTTTAATTAATTCTGTTCTATAGCTGAATTACAAGTTTTTAAAAAAACCAATGGGAGACTTGCTAGTGGTTCTTTCTAAAATAATAATTATTAATATATATTATATACTAATTTAATATACAATTAATTAATAGCGTATTATAAACATATCAAAGGACTAGAGTAGATAAACAAATAATTTTTTTGTACTTCTGGAACTAAAATTAAAATTAGTCTCTAAACAAGAACTAAACTGCTTTTTTCTCAGTTTTAAGGAACTTAAAAGTGGCTTAATTTCACTATTAAGAAACATAAAAACTTAATCCTTCAAGTGATTGAAGCCCTTAGACTTTCACTGTATAGACTAAATGATGCACTTCAGTCACTTAAGATAAAATATACTATTAAAGCTCGGAGGAAATAAAAATAAATTTTAATTCTTTGAGAGTAAACGAGGCATTTTAGTCTTTCAAATCTCATTTACTCCCTAGATTCGAAAAGTATAATAATTACAAATTTAAATGGCAAATCTAATAAATTAGTCTTTTTGGATTAGCTTGAAAGTTTGTGATTCAGTGAGGCAAATAAAGGCTAATTGCAAGCGAACTGCATACAACTTTTTATGTTTTCTTACTCAAAATTTTAAAATTAATTATTTATTACTCCTTTCTCTAATAAATAAATATAAAAAAATATTACGATAATAAAAAATAAGTTTTTAAAAATTAACAATATAAAAAAGTGTATCTGCTTTTGATATATTCTCGATTTGTAGATTGTTCTTCTCTTAGATCTTTTCTATTTGTTATAACAAATTTTGTTATTCAATAATCATTTAATTACATTTTACAATAATTCTAAAAAAGTATTTAAAAATAATCGACATTGACAAAACCGCGAAGAGTAAGTCAAGCGGTTTTGTCTATTAATTTGTCTGAGTTGCAATTTTTTTTAAGTGACCTTAACATTTTGATTTGTGCTGCCCAATATTGTTGTTATTATTTGAAACGATTTTTAATCACAAAATCAATTAAGTCTAGTTTTTTACGATATTATAGGCACTACCTAGAAAACATAAAAATTCGGCCATTTTAGGCAAATTCCTATTTATGCAAAATGCTACAAAATAAATATTTTATTAGCAATTACAGAATAAAAAACTAGTTAAATGTTTCAATGCAAATTAAAATCAGTAATCAGAGTAATATAATTCATTGTTCTAAATTAACCAATTAGATTTTTTTTTCAGAAGGTCTTTGAACAGTGAACACCTAGCAATAATTATCTGTTTAGAAAAGTAGTTATTAAATATGTACATAATAAATAATACAAAAACGAATTGTTTCTAACAAATAGGTATTAACAAAAGATTAATTATTAATACAATTATAAACAGTAATATTAAGCATATTTTTATTTTATTTTTGATTAAAAATGTTATTATAAAACACAATGTTAAAAAAATATTTATATTTTTTTCTTGTCTCATTTAAGAACATTTTTTGTTATTATTTATGAATATTTAAATATTTGTTTTTACATTTTTTTACTTTAGAAGTGACCCTAGAGGGGGCAACGGCATCACCTGTTGTCATAGCAACATTGCTTTTTCCATATTTTCTATCTGATTTTGTGTGTTTATTGTAGATAAATAAAAAGTGAAACGAAGAAAATCTGATGTGTGAAACTATAACAGATGCACAATGGCGTCCATCAGGTGCCATAATTCACGTCGAGACGGATGGATTCTCAATAATAATAGCCAATTTCGAATTTACTGGAGAAATTGGAATAGTGTCTGTACGGAATGCGTATGACTTCACGCACGACTATTCTTGAGATTTCATTAGATATGCGGTTAAAATACTCGGTAATTATTCAGAGAAACTGTGTACCTACCTGTACATGAACACAACACGAGTATGTATGCTTGTTCCGTAATTTTTTTAAATAAAATATTCAAGTAATGAATTCCACAAGATCGTACTTTGCTTTTAAATTCTCTCATTTCTGATGTTGAATTTTGACAGATAAACTACTAAAATCGGGCATTATTTTTTTTGTTGTCGGTTATGAAGTGCTTTCACTCGTTTCTAATACCTCGTTTTATTCTACATTTTCGATTTATTGGCCGACGACCTTGCAAATTAACAATTAACTCGATGTTAAGTGTGTGAAGTCAAATTTCCTGTACTACGCTAATTATAGTAATTTCTTACACCGTACCCTCGTAATAATTCAATAACTGTTGGAACAAAGTGATGGAAAGAGGCGGACATCGCTGTAATTACTATTTAAGGTCTACAAATTGATTTAATTGATTTAGCAAAAATCGTACAATAAATCGTAAATAATTTTATACTACTGAAATTTTTTTTTTCCAAGGTTTCAGGACCTAATAATCCGAGCTAGATGAGATATAAATTACCAAAGGATAATCGTGACTTTAATAAGATTGTGATGCATAAAAATTTACATTAATAACTTTCAGTCATTGGTGGTCATGCAATTTCCGCATTGTTTGCAGTAACAGTTACATAAAAAAATATTCAGAAAAAATAAATACTAATTTTAGTAGTATTTGAATAAATTTTAGTAGCGCCAAATAAATACATTAATAATAAATATTGGCAGGATAAGTACCTGTGAATAAATTAACACTGTTTTAATTATTATTTATTAGCAAGTTTTTTTTAAATACTTAAATTTCTAGGTCAATTTTTTTTGGCGAGTTAGCTGTGAGGAGTCAAGCCATCGCGGTTGATGTTTCACTAGTAGATCATAAAATATAATGTATATTAGAGAACATGTTTTATAAAACAAGTTTTCTTATATAAATCCAAGTTTAGACGTGAACAAGTGCTCAAGATTATGAAACGTTCTATTTCTAAACAAGATCTATTTCTAATTATTATAAACATTTTTATATATTTTACTGTTACAGTTTAAATTTTAGATAACTGTAGCTTGCAGTACATTCAAACACAGCTCTGTTAAAACCTATTTTAACGGCAATTTAGTAAATAATTTGCTTGATAAGTGATCAATTAAGAATTTAGATCAGTACATTATTTTTGTAGATAAGAATTTGAAGTTTCAATACCAACCTTAAAAAAATAAGTTGTACCTACTATTAGTATTGTAGCGAATTGACATTTAAGAGTTTAGTTTGTTGTTTCTAAAACTGAAACGCAGTAAAATAATTTTTTTTATCTACAATTAATTTATAATTGAAGTTTTATCTACACTTACGAATCGTATAAAGTAACACTTTATCCACTAGTGGAATAATAAAATTACTTTATTCCACTAGTAGAATAATAAAAAATACAATCTTAAATCAATTGCATTCTATTTATTATTAATATTAACATTATCATTAATAGACATTTCGTTTTTTGTTTTATCATATTTCACTTCGTTTCCATTAATAAGAAGCTTGCAGTTGTTATCGGTTCCAGAACGAATAGTAGTTGTAGGAGCAATAGACGTCTCCTTTAGTAAGAAAGGACTAGTACCAGGAGAACCTTAAATTTTCCCTGCGATATCAAGCTTATTAGATACAGAACCTTTGATATAAGTTTCTATTATGGCGGAGCTCCTCCACCTACCATGTCGTTTAATTGTTGTAAGATTAGCACCACCATTGGCAAGTAAAGTTGTTGAAGTGCGCCTCATACAATGGCCAGTATAAGCTTTTGCGTTCGCCAGATTTAAAAACAAAGCAACTTTAGAAGGAACTTTTGATAAAATGTTAATTCCAACAGGTTGCGATGTACATTTTTGATTAGCGTATCGTAAAAAGAATTTCTCAATGGATAATTTCTTTGGACGTAAGGACATGTATTTTATATATGTCTCCACAGTGTTGATAGAGAATCCTTCTTCTATAATTGTGAATTTTCGTGAAACGCCCGTCTTGGTATCTGGTATCGAAACAATCAGGTATGCGCTCCTGTCTTCTACATTACTGATTTTTAAATTTATCAGCTCACAGCATCGACAGCCACCAGACGCCTCCATTATTAATGCAACCTAAAATATTCCAAAATTTATTATCTACAATGTCTATGTAATGACAGAGATTACCTTGATCATCAAATATTTTTTATCGCAAGTCATTGTCAAAAACTCTTTCACGTGTGTTCTTTCCAATACTGCAGCTTTCTTCGGTCTGTATTCTTTTGACTGATTCTTTAGATAGGCCATGAGCTTACTATATTTTTCAATGTCAATTATAGCGGCCTTCAGCATGGAGTACTTTGACCACATGGATGAAATTACATACCTCTTCTTCAAATTTAAGAAATACAATAACAAAACTTCCTCATTTATTGTCATTACCCCCCATTCTTCTTTCCATTCATTAAATTCTGAAAATACTTCTTCATAATGTTCCCTGGACTTCGCAGGCAATAACTGGCAAGTCGCTTCTTCAGCCTCCTCAAGAATTGTCTCAGGAACAGTATCACTTTCTTCTATTTTCACCAACTTGCACAGCGTTTTGTACAAATAGAGGCGATAAATAATCGAAAATAAATAGCAACGATTCAACACCTTCCATGTTTTTTACTTAATTTCAATGATTTTTGAGGTGACATTCGCTGTCAGAGTGTAATGTCAAATGATTTTTTGATGACATGAGATGAAATTTTGACGATTCTGATTTTAAATTGCTGTAATTGTGGATAAAACGTTATATTGAATTTGTGTTTTAGTCGCGTTTTATCCACTTAAGAATATTAAACCCTCGACTGCGTCTCGCGCTTAAACATTCTTGCCTGGATAAAACGTTGTCTAAAACACTTATACAATAAATGACTATAAAAGAGATATTAAAGAGTTTAGCTAAAAGAGAGAATTCTGAACTCTATTTTGTAAAACAAGTTAATTAATAATCACTTTTATTAACCTTTTGAAAGCTTTAAACGTAGCAGAATCTTCTTTACGTATTTCCGAAATGGAAACTTTGTTAATAATCACTGGATTTACCCATTTAATTTAGCATTTGACGTTTGAAACAATTGTATGTCATTATCAACCCATGCGAAAATGAATCTCAAAGAAACTTATCATTTAAATAATTAAAAAATAAACAATATTTTAAAACAAATTATTTTGATAATTGCTACTGCGAAATATAGTACATAGATTAACCAACAGGGAGCAGACAATAAATTGTTAATAAAACACTAAAAAAAATTTTACGAGTATAGTAATAAATTGTTTTAGTACTAAAAGTTATAGTTACTATTTAAGTATTTAAACTGGCTCGTAATTATCCAATTAAATTTGACAGTTTAAAATTAATCAAGTCTCTTGGGTGTTTTTATTTAGTTTTTTACCATATTATTATTGAGCATTCAAAATTGATAAGAAATATTGATTCTGACTTTTAAATTAGTAAAATTATTTCTCTAAATTTCAAACTTAGCAAAACAGTACTCTCTGCTTCTATTTAGTTTAAAAAATCGATATTAAATATTGTCTTTAGCTTCAAAAATTAGTAAAATTGTTTCTGTAAATCTCAAAATTCGATTCGTATATTAAGCTGATTTGAAGCTTAAAAAAAGTATTGCTTCTTTTAAAATTTGTAAAATGTCGCCTCCGAATCCAAATATTCAAAAACATGTGACTCTTTCCTTTTATTAATTGAAAACCCTAAAAATAAATGTTGCATACTCTTGCTGTTATTAACTAAATACCTCGAGAACTTATATTTCTCAAATTGCATCACTGTTTCAAAGTTATGCGCTATTATATCAACAAATTGTTTAATCACTGCAAGCATGCTATCCAGTCTTTGATCTTATCGTAAGAGATCTACACGTGATATGTAAACAATTAGGAATAATCGGTTAAGAAGTACAAAATCGCAAAATGCTAGCTTTCACCAGTATGTAGTAGCAATTGAAAAGGGTCAAAACCAGGTGACATATGATTACAGAAAGCAGTTGGAAGTTGTGAAATTAATTATAATAATTGGTAATTGTAGCAGAAACGGAATAATTATAACACAACTTTGTTTTTAAAGAAAGTATAAACACATGTTGTGGTAGTGTTTATTTAGTTATTTTTTTAAATAGTAGTTTAAGCAGTTGCAACACAATAAAATTGAAACTGATAACTGGCATTTTTAATTAATTATATATTTTGTTTTAAACGATTTTAACAAGAGATGATTTATTATCTCAAAATTAGAAACTTTCTATTTTTATCAAATGCAGAGACGGTTTGAGATGATGTAAATTAAAAAATAATTTTGGTTTTTGAAATATTGTTATGTGTTTTTTTAAAGTAACACTAGCAGCAAATTGTTGCCTAATTTGTTAATTCAATAATTTGTCACTGTCAAGAGGAGCCGAAAGGAAAAATTCTTTAAAAATTGGAGCAATAGTTTGTCAATGTCGTGTCAGAACAAATTAATTTAAAGCTTTCAGTTTCAGTGTAACTTCATGATATCATTTTTATTAATTAAACAAAAATAAAAGATTTGTAGAAAGTGAAATGAATATGTATTGATTTAAACAACAAATATGTTATTAATCTTGAAATCATTATCTATTTACATTCATAATTGAACAATTTCAGGATAAGCTATTTGCATATGTATACAAATAAAAGTGGACTAAATAAATAAAACAAAAAAATAAGTTTCATATCTAGTTTTTGCAAATCTCATAAATATGAATTATTTCCGGAAAGTACTTCAGTTAAAATTTTTAGGAAAGTGATAATTTCTTCGATTTTGTTACACTTTCAATAGTAATAATTATACGGAAACTCCTTAGGAGATACTCTACACCTAATAAAAGAAAAATTTTGAGCCCACACATTTAATACGGTTTCATAAACTCTGAAAAACCAGTTTTCATGTCATAATTATTGTTAATAATAGATCTCTCTTTAATTAGATAAATTTTAAACAAGGTGAAGAAATGTTAGATTAGCAGGTTCTTCTGATAAATTGAAGACAACTTTCACGTAAAAAAATACTGCGCATCATTGATAATGAAACTGATATGATCAAGTACTTATCACCATTCACACGGTTTACATTTATTGAGACCATGAGTGGCTTATGCTCAATGATTGTTGAAAAATTTTCTTACAATTATCATACCGTCATTTTCAAGTTCATTTCTACATTTTTATTAATTTTTCTTAATACTTTCACAAGTTGGTATTGTCTTTATATGAGTTTGCCAACCCAGAAAAAAGTTGAAATGAAAGTACAATTTTGTAAAACGAGAACAGAATACTCCAATTTTTTCAATGACGTGCTCTTCTTTCGTCACAATCAAAATTTAAGTGTTTTGCTACATTTTAAATAAGTCATTTATGTAACTGCCCAATTTTTATAACCACAGTATCCAAACTGATCAGTGTTATTTATAGTAAGCTGCAGGGTATCAAAGCTATCTAATTTATTTCTTATTATGGCTGCTATATTGACAGTGGCAGAAAATAAATTAAGTCATTTGAAGGATATACGTATCACTTTCATATTATTGAATCCGGTGGATGTGAATTACTCCAATAACTCCAATTTGAATTATGAAACACGATTTTCACAATTACTCAAATTAAAAAATTATCTAGCTCAAATTTTCTAAATAAATCTTTAATTTATTTTGTTCTGATAAAACATTTTTGCAACAGATTTGCAATATCGCCTAAAAAATTGCAATTAAGTTGATTGAGATTTTTAAAAAACGACTAAAATACCTGTGTTTATCATTTCTTTTTTTCAAGATCTAATTAGAAATCTCTAATCTACAAAAATAGTATTCCAGAATATTTCGTGGTTGGAAATACATGAAGTCACTACACTGGAAAGAGGAAAAAGCCTACCACAAGCACAACCTTGTACCTGTGTAACATTCTGACCGCTAATAAGAGTATGAACTACCAATTTTTTCAATTTTAGCTACATTACTAGTTAAAACTAAACTTCTATTGTTTCTGTCTTTAATTTGTTAAATATTTATTACAATATGATAACTACAAATAGAAATAAGTAGTTAAAGTTGACTAAACACAAATCTTATATAACCAGCAAAATTGAAATTTTAGGAAATTTTTGTTATTTACCATCAAGCACGGACAAAATTAAATTTTTTATTAGAAAAAATTCCCAAAATTTTAAGCTTGTCACAACCACAAAACTCTTGTAAATCTGTTAAAGAAAGGATGACGAGTTGGTTTTTTCAGAGTGTAGTTTAGTGATTTTCAACCTGAGGTCAAAAATTGAAGATAATTGATGCTACTTGACAGTCGCTAATCTAAAATACAATTTTTTTGCTTTTTTATGTAATTTTAGATTGTCTAAAAACGATTTGATGACAAAAGTAGACAAAAACCAGTAAATCTAGATTTGTATTTTAGGTATTTGTTAACAAATCTAATTGTAAAATCTTTAAAACCAATAAACAACGACAAATACCTTTTGTTTATAAATGTTTATAATTTAACAATTTCTTTTAATAAAAATCACTTGACATTTTAAAGAGCAATAATAAAAATTTTGTTTTAGGCACCCATGACTCTACATGGGCTACGACATTCAGCTTCAAGACCCATTAAAGAGAAAAGTAAGGTAGACCAAAGCTTTTTTACAGTCTTAATTATGTATCTATTGAAAAAAGCCTTGTTTCTAACTGAGATAGTGAAACAATTTCGCTCTCCCTGATTATCTACTTACTTGTTTTGTTTTATTTTTTCTAAATTGTTTATTGTCATATTTAATTCTTAGACTTCTCCATTTACTCTACCTTCTTATTGTCTCTTAAATACCTTTGGGCAAACATGTTGACGTTTTCCAAGCGGAAATCTTCGCTTTGCTCGCTTGTGTGACTGAGTGCGTGCAGAGGGCTTTGTCAAATAGGCGAATCTGCATTTACACCGACAGTCAGGCTTTGGTGCTGGCTTTGCAATCGTGCAGGTACTCATAGAGGCTTGTCTGAGAATGTCACAACAGATCACAGGGACCGGGGGAGTGCGACAATAAGGTTGTACTTTGCTGGATACCAGGACACTGTGGTCTAATGGGTAACGAGAGGGCTAACGTTCTGGCTCGAGAGGGTTCACAAATGGACTTTATCGGGGCAGAACCGGCTATTGGCGTTACCAAAAACGACAGAAAAACACACTTTATAAGTGGATTTCGCCATCTCTCTGAATGGCAGTTTTAAGAGACATGCGGCAATCCAGGCTTTTTATTAAAAGACCCGACAAAGCACGCAGTGAAAACCTGATGCGTCTCAATCGTAGAGACCTTCAGTTAGTGGTAGGCATGTACACAGGACATTGCCTACTAAAAAGACACCTGCACGTCATCGGACTCAGCAAGGACGAGATTTGCAGAGGTTGTGCTGAAGATGAGAAAACTTCTCTTCATATTCTCTGTGATTGCCCTGCATTTGCAGGCATCAGAGATTTATACCTGGGCTCTTAATATCTGAAGCCCAGTGCTATCAAGAAGGCTCCTGCAGACAAGGTACTGAGCTTCATCAGAGGCACAGGGCTACTGCAGTAGTACTATTTCGAGAGGTAGCACACAATGGGCGTAGACCTCGGTGTGCGGCTCGCTCATCGGGCCCTTCTTGTCAAAAAAAAAATAAAATAAAAAATAATTGTTTCTTGTTTCTGTATCTTAATGCAACCATAACTCCTTTATTGTGTTCTCTCGGTCCTTTATATTCGCCTAAATTTTTTGCAATTTTTTATTTTTAGACTTTTATACTTACTCTACCTATTTATTGCTTTCTGTTTCTATATCTGAATGCAACCATAACTCCTATGTTGTGTTCTTTCTGTACATTATTTTACTCGCCTAAGTTTTCTGCAATCCTTTTTTCTTAGCTCTAGTTAGAAATCTATCAATTTGTAAATCACGTTTTAATATTAAATTGTTGTTAATCAGTATTATTTAATAGAGATTTAAGTGTCAAAATAATCAATTTATAAAGTTTTTCATCTTTTTAATTACTTTATTTATCAGCGAGACAGCAGTGAAAGATTTATCACTTTCAGTTGTGTTAGACCATCAATAGTAATAAACCCTAACAATCTGCTGCTTCTACATTTTACATAATTTTGGGTGTAGACTTTCTGCTTTTTCAGCTGTTCTAATCTGGTATAAGTTTGGTATAATCTATAAAGTACACACTTTCCTTCGCTTAATTGTTGTTAATTTGTTAACAAATTTGCTTACTCTTTTTGGACAACAATTTTATTTTTTGAATCTATTTATGTGGCTGTTTCATGAGTTTCTGCTTTCCTACAAGCTCAGCTTTAGCGGGTTTTAATTCTTTTTAGTATCTCTGTAATAGTAATCATTAACGCCATAAAGACTTTTCAATTCTTTTGAGTTCTATTTTTTTAAATGACTTTCTTGAAAGAGAAATTATAATACCTTCTTTGATATTTATTTTTGTTACTGGTGCTGTATTTTTCTCACTATTTTTTTCCAGTTTTATTTATTTGCCAGATTTTACATGCTTTTCTTGTTTCCTACTAAATAACTTATTTAAATAAATGCTAAATTTTGCTAGATATTTTGCAGTACTTTGCTGTATTACATGCTCAATTTGTGTTTCTATATTGTTTTTTGCTACATCTTTATCTTTTAGTTTAGTTGCTTTTGTATTACATTTTTAAGTTAATTTTGAACACCTTTAAACACCAATATTTTATAGTTTTAAAAAATTATATATTTTTTTATTTATTTTCTTATAATTATGTATATGTATAATTTTTTGTTCTCTACTAACTTACTTGGAATATTTAAAAGAATTTTCAGTATTTACTAAGAGGAGTGAGATGCAATTAATAAATGACGTCATATTTGTGGAAGTTTGTTATTTAATTATAAAAATAATTTAACTTTCTAGTGCACCCAATAAATCAAATTTTTAATTGTCAAATAAATATTTGTTCTGGTAAAAAATATATCTTTAAGGATTACCATAGCTAAAATGGGTTTTTGCCGTTGAACTGCAAATCACCTGGACACTACGTAAATGGAAATAAACAATTTTTTCTGTGGTGCAACTTGCAATGTCATTTTATTTAAAAAAAAACTCCTGTCACGTATTAAATACCGTAAAGAAATTATTGAGTTTATAAATAATAAATAAGATGTCGACAGATGATTTTATGTAGGTTAAAACATTGCATGGATACGATTTTGTCCTCCAGATATTCCAGATTTTTGCTCCTCTTCTTAAAATATCATCTTCGTTTTAAATACCAAAAAACCTTTCACATACCGAATATTTCAGTGCTAATCAGTTGCAAAATTGTTGATAAATGAGAAAGGAATAAGGTTAATAGATTCATTTTTTTCATATTTAACCAAATTGTGACAAGTCTTCTTTTGTTGTGGCTCTTTTGTAACTAATGGTTTACCATTTTACGTAATTAACAACAATGTGGCACTTAATAAAATTTCACACAGTCATTGTTGGTGTTAATCTACGTCTTTGCAAATTTGTCATATTTAATATTAATTTGTTAGTAGTCCATGACGGTTAAACCTCCATGAACTTCCCATCGCCCCAAAGACTTTTGTAGCGTTAAATTATCCAAGGACAATCATTTTTAATCACTTAGCTGAAGCGTGAACAAAAGGATCCAAAATCAATAATTGCTACATCCAAATTTGGATTTACTGTCGTTCTATATTTTAAACTTGTAATTTACGCAAGAGTTAATTAATTAAATTAATAAAGTAATTAAAAAAATGTACAACTATAATAAAGTACAAGAAAATATTAGTAGAAAGTGAGAAACGATTTTTTTAGACCTTCAGATTCAGACTCTCAGATTTAATTACTGCTTAAAAAAATATTTGTTGAGATTAAGAAATTTTTTTATATTTACACAACAGATTAGTTGTTTTAAACAATTGTAGTTATTAAAATTTCACTGTCGGTTGACAACTAGTGAAATTATTTTACGTAATAAGCTACTTTGATAGACCGGAATTATGATGGAACTGTGATATACGGTCTATAACACAAACATGGCCTATTATATATAACACAAATTTTATAAAATAAAATTTTAAATTACGTAAAATCTGTAACATGTGTAAGTTTACGTAAATACGAATTTTCCTTAAAAAGTCTAAAAGAGAAACTAATCGAAAAATAAAAATAGTTAATCGTCTTATTTAAAATAAGAAAGTAGAAAGATAATCGTATTTTTTTGACTATCTTATTGTACAAAGTTGGCCAAGAAATATTACAAGTCAATTGTGCATGACGTACAGTTTCCGACCACATTTTCATAAAACAGCAGGTCCAGATATAGACTATTTGCGTTTTACTTTCACTATAACAACATAAATATATAGAAATTGTGGTTAAATTCAAATTTTTCTCAAAACTCGATGATACATGAGACGGTTTTATGTAACATTGAGTTTAATTCGAAATTTGGTTTTACGGGGAAGTGGACGACAAGGCAAGAAAAAAAAAAAAAAAAAAAAACTGTTTTATGAGGCCAACGTTTCGAATCCTTTATTGATTCTTCTTCAAGGCTGGAATTGATTTAATTTAGGGTTACTTAATATACATAGGTTATTTACCTCCTAATAAATGTCAGATTTGTTTGGCATGGTACCAATTTGTCTCGGCCAGTGGTCGCCGGAAGAATGAAAAAGACAAGACATATGAAGTTGGTATTAACCTACCACTGATCCCGCCAATTTGGTACGCATGCCCCTCGTCATATTTAATCATATAAAATAAAATTAAAATTCCCTAAATTAAGGCTAGGTCTAACCGCTGGTTTAGGTAAAATGTAAACAATAATATAACCTAAAAATTTTTAACAAAGTAAAACAGATAAAAAATATTAAAATAAACATCTAACCACATATTAAGCTAACAAACTTTTATATTAAAATTATTCTAGGCTAAAATTAACTTTATTTTATCACATTATATCACAGGTGTTGGTGGAGAGTATCACAGATCACAGGTGGATAATTGTTAGCATATTTTTTAAGTTTGACACAATTGGGACTAAATGAGAGGTATTTATTTCTGTTTATTGGTGTGTTTATTTAATAGTATGTTGTAGATGCTGCTTAAGTTGTTTGTGTCACTTCGGATATTGACTGTGTTGGGGGTACAAGTTATATGGATCATCTCGCTAATATTTCGCTTTGTTAAGATGTTTTCACGGTCTAAAATTTCTACTTTGTCGAAATTAAAATGGTGTCCAACATTGAAATGATGTTCTGCAAGTGCAGTTTTTTCTTTTTTATTTAAGTTAACTATTTGGCAGTCGTATTGATGTTGTTTGACTCTGTTTTGGATGTATTGTTTCGTTTGACCTATATATGATGCATTACAATTATGGCAAGGTATTTTATAAATTAAGTTGGATTGTAAATTAAATTTATCGCGGTCTTTGAGTCTCGTATAGAATTTGTTTGTTAATGAGCTGTTGTAATATCCAAATTTGCAACCTAAGTCCTTGATGTTTTTTTCTAGTTTGTAGGATAGTGATTCAAATTTAATTTACGCGATAAATTTAATTTACAATCCAACTTAATTTATAAAATACCTTGCCATAATTGTAATGCATCATATATAGGTCAAACGAAA
This sequence comes from Tribolium confusum, assembly GCA_029207805.1. NCBI lineage: Eukaryota > Metazoa > Arthropoda > Insecta > Coleoptera > Tenebrionidae > Tribolium > Tribolium confusum. The sequence continues at coordinate 29,003,345 of JALGAY010000006.1, read as the reverse complement.
CAATACATCCAAAACAGAGTCAAACAACATCAATACGACTGCCAAATAGTTAACTTAAATAAAAAAGAAAAAACTGCACTTGCAGAACATCATTTCAATGTTGGACACCATTTTAATTTCGACAAAGTAGAAATTTTAGACCGTGAAAACATCTTAACAAAGCGAAATATTAGCGAGATGATCCATATAACTTGTACCCCCAACACAGTCAATATCCGAAGTGACACAAACAACTTAAGCAGCATCTACAACATACTATTAAATAAACACACCAATAAACAGAAATAAATACCTCTCATTTAGTCCCAATTGTGTCAAACTTAAAAAATATGCTAACAATTATCCACCTGTGATCTGTGATACTCTCCACCAACACCTGTGATATAATGTGATAAAATAAAGTTAATTTTAGCCTAGAATAATTTTAATATAAAAGTTTGTTAGCTTAATATGTGGTTAGATGTTTATTTTAATATTTTTTATCTGTTTTACTTTGTTAAAAATTTTTAGGTTATATTATTGTTTACATTTTACCTAAACCAGCGGTTAGACCTAGCCTTAATTTAGGGAATTTTAATTTTATTTTATATGATTAAATATGACGAGGGGCATGCGTACCAAATTGGCGGGATCAGTGGTAGGTTAATACCAACTTCATATGTCTTGTCTTTTTCATTCTTCCGGCGACCACTGGCCGAGACAAATTGGTACCATGCCAAACAAATCTGACATTTATTAGGAGGTAAATAACCTATGTATATTAAGTAACCCTAAATTAAATCAATTCCAGCCTTGAAGAAGAATCAATAAAGGATTCGAAACGTTGGCCTCATAAAACAGTTTTTTTTTTTTTTTTTTTCTTGCCTTGTCGTCCACTTCCCCGTAAAACCAAATTTCGAATTTAATAAAAAAATGGACGTAATCCACCAAAATAATTGAGTTTAATTTAATTTGATGTTTGAATGAATGAGTCTCGATGTGGTGGTACGACGTAATCCGACCGCAACTTGGCTCATTAGCCAAACAAGGCATTACAAGTGGATTCCGATTCAGATTCTCCAGATGAAAGCCGAAACTCCCTAAATTTATATCAGTGAATGCCGGTTTTGTAACTTCACAAATAAATTCAGACAGTTTTAGAATTCTCTAGTTATGTCTTAATTATCAGAAGAGAACGCGGTTTTACCCCACCTTCCCTGAAGTACGCAATTTTTTATCATTTCACTGATAAGTTAAATATGTTTTTGGACGACAGCAAATTTTAAAATGACGCCTGATTAGTGATTACTAAATTACTAAGGTATCTATGTGTGTTATTACGAGTTGTTATTATTTTTTTTCTTATCTTGACAAAAGAAAAATAAAAATGTAAATTGGTTGGCAACAATAATATAGCAATAAAGTATTAATTTTAAAAAAATTCGTTGCTACAATGTTTAATAACAAGTCACTTTTACATTAAAACGGCTAGTGATCTCAGTTACATCCGAGGTTACATCACTCTCTTTCCTTATAAAGTCAATAGTTATTACTAGAATGAATAAATTAATTACTTTTTCTTATTTAGCGACAGATTACACCGATTAATGCAGTAATGAAAACACAATTTCTTTTTTAATTAAGTGGTAAAATTAATACATTATATAACAATTGAAGATAATCAACAGGTAGAGGATTGTATTGTCATAAGTTTGGGGTAACCTCAAATTAGGGTTGCTGATGACTTTTAATCATTTTTGTTTAATAATCTATAAAGATTATTTTGCAAATATAATAAGTTAAGTAAAAAAAACAATAACAAATATTTTTGATTGGTAAAATGTCTTTAGCTCTAAGATGCACTCCTGAGCTTCTTACAGTAAAACTACAGTGGCATTCTATTTTAGAAATAATAAAGAAATACGACTAACAAAAAAAGAAGACCATTTATGGGCTAATTTCAAGTTGAAATACTACTAGTAGTATCGCAAATTTTAATACTTTTTGGTAGCGACAACCTCAGCCCCGAATTCTTTGAATTTTGCTTAGTAACGAAGATATTACCGGTATTATTTTAACTTGAAATTAACCCATTAGTCTATCTGTGCTGCAACTTCTGAATAGCATCCTGGAAAATTTCTTAGCCAACTTTTCCAAGCTACTTCTTTGTAGATTTTTTTTGTAGCTTTTCTTTTAATTTTGGGGAACAACCTGTAATCACTTGGGGCAAGATCTGGTGAATATGGAGAATTATCTACTAATTTAAAGTCTGCTTGGTGTATAGCATCAATAGCAATACAAAATGTCTGACTGGGCGCATTATCCTGATAAAACAGCACACTGTTTCTTAAAAAATATATATACTTGTCCTGAAAATTCCTGAAAATTTTATTTAGGAAAAATTCGTACAAAACACGAAATCACACACAAAAAACTGCTTTTTAAGTTTCTTCGGCGTTTCTCTTTAAGAGAGTCTTGCAATTTCGAAATTAATTGTGGCATACAGGTTTCTATATTGCTGTCTTTTTTTAAATTAGTTAGTAAGTATGTAAGAGGGTTAACGGAGAATGGACAATAAAAGAATCAGTTGTAAAATTCACTCAACGTTCCGCTGTTCTTTACAGCTTCATCAGGACTTTTATAACAGAGATAAGTTGCACAACATAAAAACAGGAGATTCCGCTTACTAAATTGTTATTATGAAACTAGCACAATTAAAAAAATTTAAACTTAAAAAATGCATCAGTAAAAACCAGAACAAACTCCAATTAACAAAATTAAATCATCTAACAATCAAACACAAATGTCAAATTAACTATCGACATAGCTTTGTGAGTGGTCTTCTAAAGACCATTATTCCCATCCGATCTAATTCAGTACGTTTCAGGGCATGATGGCACTTTAAAACTTAAAATTACTATAAACGGCGGCAGCAAAATACGACACTATAAAGATTTTAAAAAAAGTAGAAGAAATTATTTCTATCGCTGCAAAAACAATAGTATTCTAAGAGATAAGCATCAGTAAAAACCCTTGCCAAGTTGCCAAAACATACTCTTCTACAACTTCTGTAGCATACCAAACTCGGGTTATGCTAAATTTTTGAATCTATGTGTAGTTGCCACATGTGTTTGAATTGGCGTCATGCTTTTTTCTGAAAGTATTTTTTTATTTTGATAATTTTTATGAACAATCACGACACAATTTAAAAATTTAGCACAGCACAACAACTCTTTGAGATACAAAGTTGATATTTCATAGATATGATTTGCAAATGTCAGCGCATAATCATCAAAAATCTAGTTAGAAATAGGTCAGTGGTGGTGCAAGGAATTTAGTTCCCAGTACAATGTCCTTAAAAAAAATTTGATACATACAAATGTAAAACTTTGTGAGTGCCTTTCTTGCAATGAGTTCGACAAATTTATCTAATTGGAAACTTTCGGAGCTGCTGCGTTTCCGAATCCCGTCATACCGACATTTTCGGGGTGGTGGACACTTCATATGCAGCATGATTTTTGTCGGACAAGTTGACCACTATTATAGTTTTAAAATTTAAAAATTGTGGTTATCTTGTTCGACAAAAATCATGCGGCGTATGGAGTGTCCACCACCCCGAAGATGTCGGTATGACGTCTTGTCGGACTCGTTGCAAGAAAGGCACTCACAAAGTTTTACATTTGTATGTATCAAAATTTTTTTTAAGGACATTGTACTGGGGACTAATTACTCTCGTACTACATATTAGTTTATTAAAATAAATTTGATTGATTTATGATCTTTACTACTCTTGTTTATAAAATTAAATTTTTGAAGATTTTTATAATTGGAGGTCTCTTTATTAAACAGTCAAAAATGTAGCTACAGAGTGTTCTAAATTTTGGAAACCAATCCAGGTAAATTGATGTTTTTGAGTGAGTTGATTAATTTCAGAAAATTTAAAAAAACATATATTTGTTTAAATAAAAAAGTAAGTTTTAATTAGTTATGCAAAAAATGAAAAAATGTCTCCATTATACCTTGATAAGACTCAATAATATATCTTATAAATTGCTACTTTTTTAATGATGACGATAAGCTCTAACCTTGAAAGATATTTTCCAATGCAATTTTCTCATCATTCTTGGAAGTTCATTATTAAATTGCCACAAACGATATCCCCATGATTGCTCATGATTGAACTTTCTAACTTTGATTGTCATATTTATACCATTGGGTGTAGACAAATTGTTAAAAATCACGATCTAAAACGTAATCATTCGTGCATAGTAGTGTCATATTGTATCTATTAATTAGAGCACTTATAAAATCATATGTCCAGTCAGGTCATATTATGACATACCCATATTGTGTTTATTATTCACGTTAATAACCTACGCTATTGAAAAATAAATACAATTTTACTTTCATTCCATGTTAAGATAAATATCAATAAAACAAAATTCTAATTAATATAATTTAACGATTGAAGTTTACTGTAATTATTTCATTAAAGATAGAGAGTACTTTCTTTAATTTCATTATTGCATATATGTAATAATTGCTTATTTACTTCCTGTTTTTTTCGCATCTTATACTTGCGTTGTTGATTTGTGATAAGCATCTGAAGACTGATTTAGAAAGGCAAGTACATACGTACGTATACAATAAATTTATGTCAAAATATTTTTTTTATTTTTGTTAAAGCGGAAATTGTTAAAATTTTCTCATTATGCAGATATTTTAAAAAAAATGTTAACTACCACGCATTATCTGAAGTTTTCTAAGGAAATATGTAATGTATAAGGTTAACAATTTAAAAAAAAATAGAAAATAGATAAATAACAGTCGCCCATTATTTAAAATACAATGACATATCTATGTGACGGTATTCACATAGCAGGAATTTAAAAAACACCTCCCAACATTTTTAAAAAACTAAATAAATAAATATTTGACTGCAACATGTTTCGACCAGTGTTATCTTCAGGTCAAGAACAGTCTAAAAATTGTTAGTATGTTGTAAAATACTGAAAAAGTGTTTTTTGTTAGATAGTACTAAGTGGCATTAAAAAAAACAATTATAATAATAATTTAGTGTAAAGAAAACAAACATTCAGCCTATCAACAAGCTGACATTTTTATTTCTATGAAACTCATTTATTACTTAGATAATTATATATTTTTTTAGCACTTATTGTTATCAAATATATTTTTGATAAAAATAATTACTATTTGCAAAAGTTTATAATCGCTTGCAATTTTTATTGTACAGTAGAATTTCTCTCAAATGAACAGATTGTTTGAAGATGAGATACTAAATAGAATTGTTAAAAATCAATTTTTATTGTACAGTAAAATCTCTCTTGAACAAATATATTGTGTAAATATGATATATTAAATTAAATTGTCAATAAAATTTTGTTCTATTTGCAACAAACATTTATTAAAAATTTCTGTAGGACAGTTAATTTTTAAGCTGAGAGATCTGACTGACTCAAACTAAAATAGAAAATATCGTTTCAATTGAGAAGAAAAAAAATAAACAACGTGATTCTAATTTCATGATAATATAACAAAACGTGATTCGGCGAAATCAGTTTGTCTAATAAAAAAGATAGAATCGTTATCAGCGAGTAATTTAGAAAATCGAAATTTGAGGCACAAATCTACAAAATTTTTATACCAAAATTTAGTAAAAAAAGAAAAAAAAGTTATAAAACCTAAAAGCAAGCCTAAAATAAAAGCTTGGTTTTTAAAATAGTGGCAAAATTGTATGTTAAGTGCTCTCTAGTGATAAAAATTCCTCTAAGTTTTGTTTTTTTAAACAATTTTTTTTATATAATATTTAAATTATAAAATTTTATACGACTTTGGAACTGCCTACTATATGTTAAACTATATATATACAAAAAAATTGAAAGTACATATCTATTTAATACTTATCTATTATAGTTATACGTATTTTATTACAAATGAGTTTTTTTATTTCTTATTAAGCATCATTTTTGAAATGATAAAAAAGTAATTTTAGTAGTTATGACCATTGGTAATAACCTATTACAAGTCCCTACTCTTATGATAAAAAAGGTCCTTAACGTCTTTATCAATAATAATGAGTTTAATGATTTCTAGAAAAAAATTGTTTGTTTCAGACAAAATTAACCTTTAATTAAAGCCCAAAAGCTTGAGTCTTTCCAATAAAATGTAAATAATGCAAATGCCAATTTGGTTAATTAAAAAACAGTTTAAATAATTTATTAAAGCGCTATTTTTTCGAAAAAAAAAATTGTTAAGTCACCAAATAAAAACCCTGTACACCGTGACATTCTACAAGGGAATGTAATTTCACCATTTATTAAAATACTTTTGCAATTTCTCAATAAGATATGTATTTAATTTATTTAAAGTGAAAATGTGATTCATTGATTGAAAATTTATTAAAATTATTCAAAAAGCTTTTATTACAGTTAAGTAACAGTCAAACTTCCTTTATATTTACATATTTACACCAAAATATAAAAATAAAACTATAAAATTGATTTAAAAAAATATAATAAACAATGTAACAGAAAAAACTGTCGCATAATTTATTTGAAATAAAAAATAATTTTATCGTATAAAAACTAATATAGTTTGCATACTAAACGAGCAATAAAAATTGCAAATTAAATTAGTTTATAAAACTATTTTTTATTGGCCAATTAAAAATAATTTAGTCCTGATTTTATTACACATTTGCTTGTCCCTTATAATAAATATTTACTCTTGTTTTGTTGGAGTTTTTAATACCTCAGTTTTTTGGTAAAATTGTATTTGGAGCGGTTATATAGCATTGGCGGAACGGTTGCGCCTAGCGTAATCATTAATAATATGATTATTTCGAGTAAATTAGCATATAGGTGCACTAAATTACATAACAAATAATTTGCAAATTTTTGGACACTTACCTTATTCAGTGTTTTACGTAATGTACTATATAATCGCTACAAATTAATTTATTCAAGTCATTATTTTTGCAATCAACTTCGGCTATATTGTTGAAATTAGTCATTGACAAGGTGACTATAACAATCTGGGTAGTACCGAATATGCAAGATCAAATTTTCTCTAAGGTTACATAATGTTATAACATTCTGATTATTTTAGTTCATGAAACTAATCAACCTATTTACGACTCTTATTTTAATTAAAATCATTACTTACACCTAAACTCAGCACGCGTTTTCCTCGTAAAAGAGAAATGTATCTTTTCACACCTCATGTTTAACAATTATTTATAGAAAGAAAAAAAAATAGATCAGATCAATACGAGTTAATTAAAAAAGGCTAAAATAAGGTGATTCGTATTCTCAACTCTTTACAGTTTCTTTTTTTGTTTGTTTGAGATGAAGTCTTTCTGGTTTTGATGCTTGGAATGTCCTTTTCAGAATTGTATGCGTTTGCTGCTTGGATATTAGAGCAGAACGTATAGTTTGATAACTAGTATCGTTATGCGGTTGTGAAATTGCACTAAATCGAGTTATTTAGTTACAAGGTGCAATATTAATTATGATTCTTTACTGGGAACTGATTTAATTCATATTACACTTGAAATTAGTTCAATGGCTTTAAACGTGTAGAAAATATTTTAATTCAACTAAAACGAAATTTCTCAAATATAAAAACATAGAAGTGTTTCACAGAGAAGTCCTCAGAAGGAATGAATAAATATTTTTTTATTGTAACGATCTGTATGAGTTTTATTTAATTATTAGCACACAACGAGCAACTTTATTACTTGAGCTTTAACACGAATCTTCGGCATAATTAGAAGCTTTACCCTCTCAACAACTTGGCACAGTTTTAGAGAAACATGCAGAAATTTCTTAAAATTTGTGAGCCACATTCTTGTGTTCATAATTTTTTTATATTCTAATAAAAGCAAAAGATTTTTTATATTCTAATTAAAGCAGAAGATTTTCTCGCCACAGTAAAATAAATATGATCTTAAAACGTGCGTTTTCATCATCAAGGGGGCTGTTCTAATGCTGGTTTAGCTACTGCTTTTGTAGAGTCCCTCAAGCACACGAACTGTATAGGGAATAAAGGGCAAAGCTTTTGTAAATACGTAAAAAAGCAGGTGCGACAAATTTTTAGCACAAAATTTTAGTCGAGAAAATGCCTTCAGTGCGCGTGAAAAATGGCTGACAAGTTTTTGTTGTTGCATTAATTTCATTTTTCTGGTAAATTTTGGACCGCCTGTAATTGTAAAAAATATAACAGACACCTAACCTACATTTGCATTTTTTTGCCACCCACACTCTTGGTATTACAGCTCAGTAAAAGTCATAAATGACATTTAGAATAAACAGTGAACCACGACATGGGCAGGACCTTACAATTGCACAAAATATCTTTTTTAATTATCAAGTTTCAGTTTGTTAGCGATGATAATTTTTTGCTTTCAAGAATTTAGTATTAAATGAGAATTAGTGACTTTCATTATAGTTATTTGTAGTACAATCTATTTGAAAGGAATGAATTATTGCAGAAAATCACAATAGTTATGAAATTTGCAGAATAATCGTTCAATAAGCATGACAATATCTGATATTTACATTTAATTTATTTGGGAATAGTTCTACAAATTTGCTATTAATAAACTAATTGAAAATGCCATTAATAATGAATATATTTAATGAAATAATTTACAAGTTTAACCTTCATTTTATAACTGATCTGATATTTTCTGCACTTGGCGTTTATTTATTTGTAAGAATTTAATTGTGTTGTAAATAATCTATTTTTGCTATATTTGTGAAAAAGTGAGTGTAAATGCATTACTATTATATTATTTTATTATTTCAGTAATTAAACTAGCGTTTATGATTATTACCTTTATCCTGTGCAACTAGTTTACAGGACGTTCGCAATTAATTAACCCAGTAAAAGGTTCTAACAGTACAATTGTTATTTACCATAACTGCTATTGCAGATTTTTGTTATGTCATTGTAGAAATATATAATTTATAACTATGTAACATTTGGACAATCAACACGAAGAAGGAGTGATATAAAATTCCTGTGTAACGTCCGCATTATCCCTTGATTTGTAAATCCTTATTTAGAATTTTAAAATATTATTAATTAGAAATTTACGATGATAGATCTAGTAGTAGTAGTAGATGCCAATGCAAAACTTTTTTAATTTAATCGCGAAATTTAACTGCGGAAATAAATACCAACCTAATTACAACAATTAAATTATATAATGTCCATATTAAAACTTTGCAATTAAAATAAAACATTGTCTCGTTTTGTAAAAAATGTTATATAATTTTTTTCACATAATATGTGTTCTAATTAAATCTCTTTCCATTTTTTTTATAAAAATTTTAGCAACAAATTTAAAAAACCACAAGTAGGTTAGTTATAAAATTGAATAGAAATAGTAATATTTTGGTTCAGTGTTCTTTTATCTTAGAACAGGGGTCTCCAAACTACGGCCCGCCAACACCGGCCCGGAACACTAGCAATCCGGCCCGCGTTAGCGGAACGAATAAGTCTGGTATATCCGGCCCACGTTAGCGGAGCGGACATGCTAATTGTGATTCCAAGAGCAAGTTAATCAAACAAAATAATAATAATCAGATGTTTTTATTAAACGACCCAAAAATTCATTCTTAAAATTTAAAAAGGGATTGTACACCAAAAAAACAAAAATATGGTAAAAAAAATTCTAAGAATAAATCTTCAAACGGCAGATACGTGCAATTTGCCGTTTTGGAAATATTACAGACCAAACTGTAAAAAACATTATGTTGTGAGATTGTTTATGTCCTGTAATCTCCTGTCATTGTGTAGGTAGCAATGCCAAAACCAAAAGAATGTTTATGTTTGAGAACAAACGTGAGAAATGAAAATGACTGTAGTACATACCCCGAAGCATTTAGAAACATAGTTTAAAATTTTGACATTTTTAAAAATTATTTAAAGTTTCCCTTTTTTGATAACTTTCAGTAACCACAAACAAAAAGAAAAACAAATGCTCACTCGGTTCGGTGTCGGTATGACGTCACGCATTCAACTTTGTTGCTTCGCTGTTCAAAAACCAAAGTTTGCTGCCCCTTTAAACAACATACATACTACATAACCAATTTACATAATATAATAGTTTTACTTGTTCTATTGTTGTCGGTATTCATTTTCAGCTTAAACAGGACGTAATATTAAAATACCCCAACGACGTTACTGCAAAACTATTATTGTAATATATTGGTATCATATTAAATTTCTAATAAATACTAAGGTACTGTATAATAATAGATTTTGGCCCTTGAAACTTAGTGCAGAAGTCAATGTGGCCCTTAGATCAAAAAGTTTAGAGACCCCTGTCTTAGAATCTTTTATCAAGATTTTTTTTGCTTCACTATTTTTTACTACACTATTCATGTATTTTAAAGTTTTTTTTTTTAAATAATTTTTTACTGTTTAGTGTTCTTTTGGTAATTTTCTATAATTAATACAAATATTGTTACAAACAAAAAAAAATATCAAGAAAAATAGTTTCAAAGAAAAAGCTGCAGATAAAGAGAGAACAGAAAGTTTTTTTTAACAAAAACAGTTCGATTTAAAGAGTGATTCAGTTCCTTTAGCTGTTCTTTGATTCTACTGGTATTCTACTGTACTTTTTTATAATTAATGTAAATATTGTCACAAACAGAGAGAATTTCGTTAGGGAAAATAGCTAATAACAGCAGCAGATAAAAACACTGACAGAAAGTTTCTTTAACAAAATCTGTTAGGTTTAAAGAAAGATTTAGTTACTTTAGCTTTTCTTTAGCTATTTTACTGGTGTTCTACTGTTTAATAATTTTATATAATTAATGTAAATATTGTCACAAAAAAAATGTTAGAGAAAATAGTTTCAAAGAAAAAGCGGCAGATAAAGACACAAACAGCAAGTTTCTTCAACAAAAACAGTAAGATTTAAAAAAAGATTTAGTTTCTTGAGCTTTTCTTTAGCTATTTTCTTAGTAATTTTCTATAATTAATATAAATATTGTCACAAATAAAAAAAAATTGTTAGAAAAAATAATTTCAAAAGAAAAAGTAGAAGACACCAACAGAAAGTTTCTTAAAAAAAAACAACAAAAAAAAGATTCAGGTTTAAAGAAGAATTTAGTTCTTTTGCTCTTCCTAGATTCTACTGGTGTTTAATTATCTATAATTAATGTAAATATTGTCAAAAACAGAAAATTTCGTCAGAGAAAATAGTTTCAAAAAAAAAAAACGGTAGATAAAGAGAGGACAGAAAGTTCCTCTAACAAAAACAGTTACGTTTAAAAAGAGATTTAGTTTTTACTAGATTCTACTAGTGTTTTACTGCTAATTTTCTATAATTAAGGTAAATATTGTCAAAAACAGAAAAGTTCCTCAAAGAAAATAGTTTAAAAGGAAAAGCTGCAGATTAAGAAAAGACAGAAAGATTTTTTAACAAAAACAGTTAGATTTAAAGAGAGATTCAATTTCTTTGGCTCTTGCTAGATTTGTCAAAAGTCAAAAAAACATTATGTATTGCTATAAACGGTTTTAGGCGTTTTATTTATGATTATTGTTCTTTTAAAAATTCTGAATGATAGCTTTCTAATTTAGAAACACATTTTTTTAAATTGGAATTTAGTGATTGTTCTTTATATGTGCTTTCTATTTTTTTGAGTAATTTATGAGTTTTATAACCGGTTTTTAATTTTTGTGATCAACTAAAAAACAAGAAGAATCTCAATGCTAAAGCTTCGGTGATGTTAACAACATCTTCATATCAATAATTTAAGAATTGTCTTTGTAATTGTTGTTAGACCTGTTCTAAACTTAAAAAGTTGGTAGAACTTATACAAAATTTGTCAGAGAAGAAAGAATTTTCAGTACCAAAAGAATAGATTTATCAAAGACATACAAATAAATTATTTGACAATTCTTAGCACTCAAAAAGTCATTTTTAATTAATAAAAATATTTAAAATTTTGTTAAACAAAAACTAGTATAGATTACACCTTTTTAAATTGAAATTACCAGAAACACCGTAAAAATTTGTGTTGACAAGACAATTTTAAGTTGGTAAGCTTCTAATATTTTGTATTTGAACAATCCGGATGACAACTATTGATAACATTGGCAGTTGAGTTTTAGTAACTGATAAATTCTCGTTGAATCTACATCTGTATCTACTATATCTACAAATGAATATGTACTTTAGCTTTTATAGTTTTATAGTAGGTATTGACAGTATTACAAATTGTACTTGTTTTTTAATTATTCATACTGTTCAATAGACAATAGAATCTAAAGACAAATTATAAATATCTACCAGAAGATAAGGCAAATCCTGTCTTGTATAAATCTCCATGAAAACAGAATGAAGGGTAATAAATATCTGTTGTTGGCTACTACACAGCTACAAAATTAAAATATTTTGATTGTTCAAACAAGCCGTTATAAATTCGACAATCCTGACTAGAAGAACGTAAAACCACTTTCATTTAGCTAAGTATTTAAGTATCTTGTCAGATCATGCTCGTAGTAAGTTTACATTCAAGGCGATTTGGTAGAACGGCTAGATGAATAGAAATACTGCATTGCATAGCATGAGTTAATAAGTTGACGATATCAATTACATGCATCTACCATATAAGAGTATCGTTTGTAGGATGAAGTGGTAGTTAGTTGCCGTCTCCGGCATTGCACAACTCGATCTCTTATATCACGTCTCATGGAGATCGAAAGGATTCCTATTAATTGGAAAATGTGTCATTTCATTCGACCTCAGATTGACACACCCAAGACGATATCGTAAGTTATGCTTTTATTGGAAAAATTCAATGTGTAATATTGACCGGATGTGATTAGTTGAGAATGGGAGCATGTAGACATTTAAAGAGAACGTTGTAGACGACCTCCATTAACTCTTCCTAGTTCATCCTAGTTCAAGTTCGGCTTGCCTCAGGTGCATCGATGATGAGTTCGTGAATCAATTGCAGTAAAACATCGCTTGTAATTGATCGATTAACAAACAACGAACAACTAGAAGAAAGCGAGTTAGAAATTGATATTCCGTGCTCGAAATACCGACAATCTTCTACTTGTCGCATATACAATTTGATCAATTAAAATAGCGCAGTGAAAGTAATTAAGTCGTTAATTATTTTCTAATTATTTCTAAATTTACATAATTCAATGTTTACACAGGAATTTCCTTTATGCGTTTGATTATAAGAGTTTTAGAAATATTTGAAATGCCTTTAATTGAAGATATGTCAAAAAAATATTGTAAAGAATGTGTACAGTTCGTTTCACAATAACCCACGCAAGTAACCTTGACGAGTGTGAACTGGGTTAGATCTACTCTACTATGTACCAACGTAAAAATGCTTTTACACAAACTTTTGTTTTGTTTAAAGAATGGCAGAAATCTCCAAGTTGTGTGCACTTGATTATTTCACGGTTAATGAGTGTTACATTGTAATTGCTAATTTTTAAATAATAACATGTTGTATTTCCAGCAAAGTAATTTCCAATTAATACTAACATTGCTATGGAAGGTGAAGGATGATTAAATATAACACAAACACATAATTTACCGATTTTCAAATTGATAATTAAAAATGAAGAAACTTTTTGTTTATTTTACATTTTCTTCTACAAACCAAATAAGCGTCTAAAGAATTATATAAAATAGTACTACAATAAAAAAAGCGGTAAGAATATCATTTATTTGTTAAAAACCATTCTCTACTACAAATTCTCCAATACATTTTCCAAAAAGTGCTGATTATGCCAGATGTTTGTTTTCGGTTTTACCAGAATAAGGTTAGAAATAATGACTGATTTTTTTGCTCGTCATTGTACCTACAGATATATATTTTTTATAAATAATATATTTAATAGCAAATGGTAATGTTAGGTGGACAGAACGAGACGACTACTATGAGAAAAAAGGGTATGTGTGTGCAGAAATTGAAAGAATGAGAGAAGGAGGAACAACAATGGAAGAAAAAGTAAAACAAAGAGATGTTGACATTGTTAAACAGGAAAGAATTGCGAGTATAAAAGAATCAAGGTACAATTTAAAATATGCCCTGATTGTTCCTATCGAACTGCCAAAATATCTAGATAAAATAAAAAGTAAAAATAAAAAAAATGATTGCAAGATACAGATGTGGAAATGAAGAAAGGGAAAATGAATTTTGGAGAGAGGATTGGGAAATAATGTGTAGATTATTATGTAGAGAAGAAAGGGAGGCGATAGAGCATTGTTTGTCAGAGTGTGACGAGTATGTAAGAATAAAAGTTCTGAACGAAAACGGAGAAGAGAAAGAATGGATAAAAGAAGTTACGTGTGCTAGAAGAGATTGGACAAGAATTAATTTTTTTTGTTAAATTAAAAAGATTGTATAAAAATGGTATATATACTTTTAAATATGTTGGGTTGTGAAGCCAATTAGGCAATAAAGACAATAAATTGTAATAACTTATTTAATGAATGGGATTAGTAACAAAGAAGCTATTGGGCGTTTGGATTGAACATTGTCGACTAAACTAGTATTTTCACAAAGTGAGAACGATTTCACATACCGAAGATGCAATGAAGATGCATGGAGCACGTGCTCTGTCACTACGCCACGCTCTCATCTAACAGAAGATCCATGTTAGAAGACTTCTGATTTAGTGTAGCTAGTCTTAGTAGAGCCGCATCTAGAAAGCTACCCAAGTTTATCAGTACGATCAGTAAACCTCTACCATTAGGAAAATGGTACAATATATCGAACCGTGAGGTCTAAGTACTAGAAGAACTCTGATTCTTTATTCTCTAGACATTAGTTTAAACACATGTTTATGAACATTGCAAAATTAGGCCTTAACAGAACAAGCAGTCAGTTTTTACAGTTTTTGTCATCAACCTTATTTAAGAGAATAGGTTTTTCTCAGTAACTACTGTTTATTTTTGCTTCTTCTGTTTTTAAAACAACAGATGACTGTGAAACCGCTTATGAAGTTGTAATTTATTCAATTTGTCAATAAGATAATTTGCTTCTCTTCTACGTTAAATTAATATCTTCTAAATTTGCTTGTATAGTCATCCACAATCAGCAAAATTAGATTACTTTGAGTTAATTTAAAACGTTTTTTAAAGTGCTTTAACCACTTTGAAAAAATATGAGATTGAATCTCTTCCAAAGACTGAAATTTAGCAATACACTAGAGGGTACAACATTCAGTAGTTTCGAAGATCTAACTTACTTTTTTTTAATGATTGAAGTAGAAGTAAAATTTAGAAGTTTAATAGTAAACATTGACTGGAGTGTCGCTGATATTGTAGACTGTAGTGGAAGCAATCGCAATTTCTAGATGACCAAAAATTAAATCATTTTAGTGATTCTTTTTCTTGAAGAGATATATTCGTTGATTACCTGGAAATATCAATTGCTTCAACTAGAGTCTTCTTCTCTCTTACTAGCTTTCACCACTTTGAAAATATCTAATAACGAGTCTATTCTAAAAACTAAAATTTATCAATAAACTAGAGGGTGCAACATCTAGAAGTCCAACGTTCAGTTGTTATTGATCTAATTCACTTCTTTTTTAAAAGATTAAAAGATGAACTTTGACTGGAGTGTCGTTGATATTGCAAACTCTGGTAGAAGCATTTACTATTTTCAGATGATCAAGAAATTAAATCACATTTGTAATTCTTCTTTTAGACGAAATATATTTTGTAATTATCTGGAAATAGCAATTGCGTCTACCAGAGTTTGCTTTTCTTCTACTAGCTTTAACCATTTAAAAAAAAATGCCAGATTGAGTCTATTCTAAAGAGTGAAATTTAGCAATAAACTAGGGGGTGCAGTATTTAGTAGTTCCGATGTTTAGTTGCTGTTACTGATCTAACGGACTTCTTTTTTTGAGATTTAAATAGAAGTGAACTTTGACTGGAGTGTCGTTGATATTGTAGACTCTAATAGAAACAATAGCTATTTCTAGATTATCAAGAAATTAAGTCACTTTAGTAATTCTCTTTTTTGAAGAGGTATAGTAAGAATTAGTATAGTCTAGAAATAGTAATTGCTTCTACTAGAAACTGCTTTTCTTCTACTAGCTTTAGCCACTTTGAAAATATGTGAAATTGAGTCTATTCTAAAGACTGAAATTTAGCAATAAACTCGAGGGTGCAGTAGTTTCGACGTTCGGTTGCTGTTAATAACCTTTACTTCGTTTTTTTAAAGTAGGAGCTAATTTTAACTGGTGTGTGGTTGTCGTTGCAGACTCTAGTAGAAATAATTGCTAATTCTAGAAAATCAAAGAATAAGTCATTTTAGTAATGCTTCTTTTTGGAAATTCTTGTCTCTTTCGAAGAGGTAGTTTTAGTGTTTTAGATAACGTCATAAAAATTCCTCTAGAAAAAATTTAGAGATTATTGTGATCACATTTGATGTTTTATTAATTCTTGTTATGTATTTACATCAAATTAGCAAAAAATACGAGTATAGTCAATTAAAAATGTGGTAATAAGGATAAGAGAAATTAGAATTATATTAACTAAATTTATTTTATTGTTATTTCATTTTGCAAAGATACTTTCGTTGTTAAATTCCTTTTATTAAATTCACTACAAAAATAATTAACTCTGATTTCTCTTGAATTGGCTAACATCAAAAACTTGTATAGCACCACTCGAAATTGTTGTAATGAAACTGAGGAGAACAGAGATAAAATCATTTTTATTTTCAATTAAAAAGTTCTAGATCAGTTGATTATTATGAACCAAAAAAATTGCAAATATGTGTAAACTGCTATTATTAAATCGGTAACATAATGATAAATGATAATTATAAGCTTATCGGTCTTGTTCCAGTGTTATGTCCCGCCAGATATGTTGCAAGACGTTAGTCACGTATGAGCTAACTAAGGTAATAATAACGATCATATCGCGCGAAACTATAGGCTATAAAAATAACGATAATTATAAATCCATAAAGACAACAGGTGACAATGCAATTTTAACATTTGTAAATGTAAAAAAATCCGATCTCGGTCTGTCATTACCGTGTTAATGCATCGTCGAGCCACCATGAAATTTTCATTACATAAACGTGCGGAAAACGTACCAACATATCCACATAATTGTGTAATTTTCTATAAATCAGCTTACTTTGGCCGTGAGGTACGGAGCAATGTCGTGTGCTTCAGAAACTGTGCTACAGTTACGAAGTCTGTACAAAAAAATGACATTTCGAAAGCTCTTCGAGTGAATGTGCGTAAACCATTTAACAAAGAATTTCGTTCCACGTTATTAACTCCATCTCATTTCCGATCACAGCAAAGGCGAAAGATAGAACTAAATCGTAAATTTCATTGATTGTTTGCTTTTTTGGAGATTTATTTAAATTACAAGCACTGATAAAGCGCTTTCACATATTGCTTCCTATTGGTTAATACACATTTAGTCTTGCATGGTAATAAATAATTCTCTGTGTTTTCAGAAATAGGAAAGTTGGGTTTGTAGTTGAACAAGTAGAATTCGTTTAGGATTTTCTTTAAAAATTCGAACTAAAAGAAAATCTGCAAAGTTAATAATCTTTCAAACCGTAACTAAGTTAGATTTATGCAGGTATGCATATCTAATCTTACTCACTATTAATTAGTAAATTAATTTGCTCATTTCTCTTTATGCTTTTTAATTTATTCCTCACTACTAGGCGTAAACTCATTTTTATTATTGACATACAAGCACAAATAAACAACAATAATTCATAAATAAGTATGTTTAACAAACCTAGCATCAAGCTTTTGTTCCATTGAAGGATTTATTGACTCGCAGACTAACAATAGGGAGCAATAATGACTTATTAAACCCTTTTTTATTTAAAATATTAAAAAAATTATCAATCAAAAATAGAAATATAATAAAATATTCAAAAAAAACTTATAAAATCGTAAAGAAAAAACTTACTACACTTTTTGTCATTAATAAAACTAAGACATAAAAATATAAAACTGTATATTGGAAATAAAACAAATAATATAATTTGTAGTTGCAAATATAAGTTGATTGATCTCATACATCAAAATAAATTGTTGCTATTTAGAAAATTGATAAAAGAAGATAAATTTTAACTGTCTAAACATGACTTAAATAGACTTTTTTTTATAAATTTACAAACAAATACACTCTAAGCTTCAACATATTACATAATTCTCTTTCTACATCTGCTTTTTTAAAATCTCTCTATTCTTCTATTTCTTTTTATCGGCAAAATTTCTATTTCTATCTCTCGTATTTTAAGAAATATATAATAACATATTTTGGTTTATTTTCTTTGAGATCTTTTATTAAGCTTTTTTAACAACACAACATTTGCAATGGTTAAAATAGTGCTGAAATAAACTTTACTGAAATAACCAATATAAAGAATTAATTGTTTTTAGAAAGGAGTTTTGATTTTTTTGAGACTTAATTATCTACACCAAACTGTAAAAATTTTGGTAAATACGAAGTGATGCTGCATATAAAAGTTTTTTTTTGGTGTTCCGTACGTCTCCATTTCTTCTTTGCTTCAGGCCTTTTTTTAAACCAGACCTACAGATCGTAACAAAATTGGCCAATTTTTGTTAGTATGGGTTTATTAAATTTACAGGAAAACTAGTTTAAATAGAGCAATATTTTATCTCAGTTGATCTCCTCTAAAAAAAACAATTTTGCGAATTATTTATTAAAATTAAATGTACAATTATTATAATTAATAGTAGTAATACCACTCGCATTTGAGTTTCTAGTGTTAATAGACAAACTTTCCGACGTAAAAGTCCCAGGTTGTTGTAATAGTCCACCAACATCGCTGTGTAAAATTTTATGAGCAAATTCAATTTTGTTTTGGAGGGAATCTTCCACGTAACTCTCGGCCACCGTTGATGAACGCCACACACCAAGTCTTTTTAGTCCCAACACATCAACTCCGTTATTCGCCAAAAGTGTAGCCGACGTGCGTCGAAACGAGTGTCCAGTAAAACCTTCAGGGGCTTGCAACTTTAAATACTTTGCAATTTTTGACGGCCAGCTTCCAATTGTGCCTTTACCGGTGACTTGCCTAGTGCATTTGCCATTTCGATAGTTCAGAAATAAATGATCTGACGTTGGGTTGCTTGGTCGAATTCTTATGTATTTTCGAAGTATTTCCAAATAATGAACTGCTTCATTTTCTTTATTAATAACTGTGAACGATCGCTGAATATTTGTTTTTGTATTTGGAATATTTACTATAAACATTTCTTCATGTTCTTCTATGTCACTCATTTTAATATTGTACAATTCCTCTCGTCTACAAGCGCCCGATACTCCCAATATCATTGCTACCTGCAAATATATTGTTTCCTTAGAACTCAGATGTACCACCTCATCATCTACAACATACCTTTTGAATTAAAAATTGTTCGTCTGGTGCTTCATTCAAGAATTTTTCCATGTCTTCTTTGGTAAAAATTTTAGCCTTCTTAGGCCGATATCCAATATTTTTTCTCTTAAGATAAGCAATTAATGTAGCAAACTTAGAAATATCGATAGCATCATGGAGAAAAATTGTACTCTTCAGCATAGAATACTCCGCCCATAAACTGCCTGGGGCCTTCAAGTGTCCACTTCTCACCACAAATACGCTAACAAGCTCTTTTCATTTACAGAAATCTTCTTTGCTTCACACCATTCCTTAAACAACTTGTATGTCTGTTCATACTGGGCTTTAGATTTTTCTGGAATTATTGCCGAGCATCCTTCTTGCCAAGCGTCTTCTAAATCATCCGGTAGATCATCACAATCGCTCATATTTGCTTCGAAAAGGGAACCACAAAACAGAACTATGTAGGAATGATTGTATCATAAAGACAATTTTACTTGTTTGAAACAAAACCATAGCAACCAAGGAACAGCCACCCAAAGATTTCAGTTTCAATCTTCCCGATTATCACAAATGTATTGATATAAATTATTATTATTATTATTCTAGAAACTCCAATCGCGCAAAAAACGTTATAAGCATGTCGAACGTTAAGGATTACCGTTCTCAGACAATAATTGGAGTCGTCGCTTTGCTCCTCCTCCAAACAATTGTTTTCGAACGGTAAGCATTCCTTACCGTTCTCCATACTTAATATACTATCAATTAACTAAGTAGTATACAAGCTGTGAACATTTTAACAACTAATGGGCTATTTATGTCATTTTTAAAAGTAATTAGCTAATTCTTACGATAGCAGAGATTTACACAAAGAGTTTGTTGCAAAAGTTTTCTGAAAATAAGAAAAATACAAAAAAATGTACAGAACTAGAATTATTTAATAACTGCTTTTTACTTTATTGAAGTTTTGTTTTATATTTTATTATAACAATTATTTAATTTACTTTTGATTTATATTATTTTTAGCTACGAGTTATAATAAGTTTATATATTCTTTATAAAAGATTACTTTTTACTGTTATTTTTCAAACCACTATTATTTGCTAATTATTTAATTAACAAATGACGTCAATCGTAAAAATAGGAATTTTGCAATTATTCACTTTCTAGAGGGAAATTATAACCATCATTATCGTGATGAGAGTATTGTTAAATACATTTTTTTTATTTAAAATTAGGCATTTTTATTACTTCCCAAAGAATTCTTAAAAGAAAATGAGTAATACCGTTGTCAACATACATAATTTGCATGTTGGAGTAATGTGGAATAAATAATAGCAATACATGTCATTATAAATTCCAAGATAACAAATCAACGAAAAAAATCTTTTCTTCCGGTTTGTCAACTAGTTTAATGACATTGCAATTAAATCGAACTTGTAAAGTGTAGTGATAGTTGTTTAAAGCACGAGTACCTCTTTTTGTTATTTACAATTGTAATTTCATTTACTATTTACATTTTAACTGCAAAAATAAAATCTAGAAAGCGGCAAAATTACAATAAAAATTATTTATTAATTTAAGTCATTAATTTATCTGTTGTATACCATAAAAAATTGTTTTAGCATTCATCAATTGGTAGAAAATGATAAATTGTTGTTTTTGATTGGAACATTCTTCTAGTGTAATAGAGCGATCACTTTATAAAGCCGTCATCTAACCCTCTCTGTAATTTTTTCCTAGATTTATGTTCAGAAAATTAGTCCAGTAATATTATTAACATAAATCAGGCGGAATAACGTGCTGCAATTAAGACAAATAAGTATAATTTAGCAACTTTCAACATATTTATAGTTGGATACCAATACCATGCTTTAAATTAAGTAAGAGTTTCACGAAATAATTAAATAATATCCTGTTAAAGGCATTGGGAGATTAACAACTTATCAAAGAAAAACAGTCATCACATTTTATTAAAATTGTAAAAATACAAATTGTGTTTATGTAATTACTGATATTTACTCAAATACTCACAACATAATAAAGTAATTACGCTATATATTACATTGAAAAAATAACCATAAATTTCCATAATTGTTGTTCTTGACCAATGACCACTAAGGATTATAAAGCGGCTTTTACAAATGATTTTCTCACGTTAATGCGTGAACGCACCCTTTTTAATTTTATTGTGGCCATTTATAGCTTTTAGAAGTGCGTTTTCCTTGGATAAACCACACCTCTTTGCCAAATTAGCATTCTCCTTTAAGCGTTTAACTGGGAAGTGATTTTAACTCGCGAAAAAAAACGCTTCAAATTAAGGAAAAATGTTACGGAAAGCCGCATATTGCAAATGTGAAAGTTGTGGCACGAGCCTATAGGTTTTAGTTACTGAAATAATAAACAGTAATTGATATTGTACTCATAAAAACTAAACTGTGTAAATACAACGACAAAAATTATGAGTTTAGTAATTACAGGTTTATCTACTTTTTTATAAACTAATTTTATGGTCTTGCGTTCTGTCGAGTTATTTTAGATATATGACTCTTTTACTAGTTTAATTAACTGTATAAAATTGTAAAACTACAAGTAGCAGGTAACTGTAAACACAACTATTATGTTTCGTTCCTTCAGTCCTTCACTTCTTCAAGGGTTGAGCCGTTCTAATGACTGCTTTAATATATCAAACCGAAATTTTAAAGCTCGAAATTCATAGAGTCTAGCTGGTCACTTCAACAAAAGCTCACACATCTTATTAATAAATTACTTTCTATGTCAAAACCATCAAATTCAAGGATTTTTAGGCAAAGTATAAACTGATCGGTTTTTGACATCTTTTGTAGCAGTTATTTTGTGTTTTATTGATCAGTTTTTTATTTTTTCAGTTCTACTTTTAACCATTAAGAAGCCTTGATTTGATTTGTCTCTAAATCTTTTCATCTTCTGCTATTAGAAGTTGTTGCATCGCTTTTAATTTCCTTAGTTCTAATTCTAATCAATGCTTAAAGCTAAAATGATTAGTTTAAATTCTAAAAATTTAAAATTTTAGTTTCTTTTGTTTTATGTGTATTTTAAATTTTTTTTTCTCATTTTAAGGGAGGTTTTTTTGCAAAAAGCTGCTTTTATGCAAATCGCTGCTATCGTGAGAAACAGCTACTAAAATATACAAGCTTACATTAGTTTTTAAACTGCCATAAGTAGCTCTTTAGATGTCATTTTAAATGTAACTGTATACAGAGTACAAGTTTAAAAAAAACGCTAAAAAGCTGAATTTTAGCTTAAAAAGATACCAAATTATACCATAGTTTTAAAGTTATTACCACATCTTTCTAGCGTCTAGAACCACCCTTTCAAAAAATTTAAATAGCAAATGGGATCACTTTAAAGCTGCTTTCATTGTATATGCAACCTCGTATTTTTTATAAATTTTAAACAATTTTAAACAAACAAACTGTCTTATTCTAATTTTTTCAAAAAAGCTATCATTTGGTCTTCAATTGGTACTTGTTGCAAACAAGCTTTTGAATTCTCTCTAATATTGACTTGATTTTTCAAAATTGGTCTATTTTTCGCTCATCAAAATTGTTTTAACCTGTTTCGTAATGTAAAGAATCTATTTCTTGACTTGTTGTTTGCAACAATTGGTGCTCGAGCTTCCACTTGCCAAAACATTCAAATTCTTGTTACGAGAGATGTTTCTAATGTTCTGGGAATCGTACTCTACTTAAATAACACAAAACTTATAGGCAATGCTATAGGTAACAGACAACTCTTGACATGATTATGCAGCTATCTATTACAATATTGTTTAGTATAATTTGCGTAATCGCCTGATGTAGACGCGTTTTTATAGCCTTGTTTTTGAACCATCAAATTCGCGGCTAAATTTCAAAGAGCAACAATGTTCTTTTTGTAAAAAGAGGATGTAAAAACTTCAGAATTTATTCAAAGTCTGCAAGAAATGTTTGGTAAGTCTGTAAAATCTAAATGTACTGTATATTACTAAATCGACCGTTTTAAACCTGGTATCATTAGAAGACGCTTCCCGCAGTGGTCACTCGAGTATGTACCATGGCAAATAAAAGAAACATACTGTCGTAACAAACTACTGAAAGAAGACAGGCGAAAGACTATTCGTAGAACGAGTGTACGTCTAAGACCAGGTACATGAGAAGTTTATAATATCTTACCTGTTTCTATAGGCGTAAGCAAGGTTTTAACCCACTGGGTACCAAGACTGTCGTGATCGAAAGAGAAACTTCATAAGTGTGACTTATCAAAACTGTTAGCTCATTATAGGGATAAATTTAAGCAACAAATAACAATTACTGACAAAACATTGATTCTTTATTTTAATCCTAAGGCCAAAAGTCAATCCAAAAAATAACGTAAGCCCAGAAAAAGGCCTCCACTTAACTCGCGTGCAGACTCATTTATTGCAAAACTAATGCCGTATTCCGGACTTGCAAAAAGATTATTATTATGGATTACTCAACGCAACATGTTACAATTATCGCAAAATATTATTTAGGTTTATTGTCCAAACCACTGCAGCAGAAACTTGTCAAAAAACGACCTGGAAACTTGCAGAAGCGTCCGTTATTGCAACCGGATAATGCAAGACGCTACACTGCCCGAAAAACAAAGGATGTTTTAAACGATTTACGATAGGAATTGCTTTGGTATCTACCTTATTTGTCGGATCTGCTTTTCATCTGTTCCCAGAACTCATTTTTTTTATGGGGTGTTCGATTTGAGTGTTTAACTGACGTAAAATGTGTTACAAATAGGTGGAATAAAAAGACACCGAAGAAGTTCTTCGAAAACAGTTTTTAAAATATAGAACATCATTGAAAGAAATGTATTTAGTTAAATAAAGATTATATTGTAAAACTACATCATAATATTGACGAAAATTAACAGAATAAAAAAATATAGTTAAATTCACAGAACTTCAGAAACATCCCTCGTAGATTCTCTATCCCAAGCTTACAACAAACAAACAAAATTTCTCAATTCACTGCATGAAGATCGAAAATTGCTTTTCCAGATAATTTAACTGAATTCATGTTTGTGAATTTGGCTAAGCATCAAAGAAATTGAAATTTAGATAGTCTTTGAAGTAATCTATAGATTTAGAAAGAGTTTCAGCTTGATTTTTAATAAAATTTTAGTAAAATTAGAATAGGTCCCAAAATAATTGAAACAAGACCTGTCGTTATTTTTTGCAAGATAATAATTTTTTTATTGCATTGAAACCTCTGAACAAACTTGAACTTAGCTCTGAACTTCTGAAACCTGAAAAAAACATTGCGGCTAATCTCTGGAATATAGTGTTTAAAATTTAGACTTTATTGACGTTCTATCTTTTTTATTATTATGTTATATTATGTTAAAACAACAACAACAATATCTATAACAACTTTATTATTTTTGTCTTGAAATAGTAATTTTTAATTTACAAAAAAACTTTTTGAAACTGTGTTAAAATTTAGTTAAGTATAACTTGTTTTTTTTTATAAGAGAGAAACCAATCACAAATTGGAATTGTAGATTTCCAATGTTTACTTGTTTTCTCCCTGATAAAAAACAGTCCTTAGAATAAGAAAGTCCTTGTTTTGATACCAAAAACAAGTAGGATAAAGTGTTTAACGTAATCTTCGAGAAATTTGCTTGTTTGGTGTAAACTACCTGTGATCTACCTTATCAATCTGTAAATAAATGTGAAAGTGAATTTGTGTGTTTACCAAATCCCAGTCGGATAATTTCGGATTGTTTCGATTGATTTATTATTATTGGAGGGGAAATACGCTAAAATATGTGAAATTTCCGACTTAATTGTTGTTACTTTTGTAATTCCTTAAGAATTGAGTTTATTACGGAAATAAAAATCGACTTATTTGGTTAGTTTGACAAAATTACAAAACATTTACTTTTTGAATTGTTAACTTATAGATTGTGTGGTGATAAATTTCACTTGTTACTTTTATTGTGATAATAAACACGTTACGCTACCCTAGATCTTGCAGTTGCATTCTTATTAGGCAATGCAGAAGGTCATCTTGTTTATTTTTTATTTTTTTCTTCTATGTACTATGCTATTCTTATAAATGAGACACGCACAACACAAGTGAGAGATATTGTCATTGTTTGATTGAAATGAAAAGTGAAAAGCTGTGATTTACCCTACAGCTCCTTACTAGACTAATAAAATGATTACTCACTTATCTATAAAAAATAATAAAGGAAACCATGGTCAATTACAAGGTTACAGTGCGATTTTTTTTCATTTCAAGGTAGTTTTGTGAGTATTCCGACATTCAGTTTAGTTTACTCCAGGAACCAAAACGAATCACTTCCATGCAATCATGACAAGGAATTATGTAATTTGCATTAATTTTTGAGAAAAATTTTCGGTTTTAATTTTGTCGACAAACTATTGCAGAACTAATCCAATTTGTTGTATTCTTTTTACAAATCGTTCTACAAATTAAACCATTTTTGAGTGGTTATGTTAGCACTGTTATTTCATCAAGCATACCATTGTTTTGTAAAACAAAAAATTTTAAGCAATCTGAACACGTTCCCATCATTAATGTTAGATGTTTCGTCAAATCTGTAAGACAGTGGTTTACAATGATGACAGCAATCGCGCACGAGGACTGAAACGGATTTTTTTTAAATTTTACAACTGTAATAGGGCTTCTCAAGCTCATACACTCAAAACCATTTCCTGTTGAATTCTTAGCACACTTTAACACTGTAAAAATGCATTTTACAGGTTAGATAATAACCGCAGTATCTCATTTGAATAAAGTTTTATAATGTAAAAACCTTTTATGTTTTCATTGTTAGTATTGCATAAAAATTTTGAAAAACATTTGAATGAATTAAATTAAAAATTGCAATTTATGATGTAAATAGCTGATCGTGCATGGTGATTGGTATACTACAGTTTGTTTACCGAAATTTATTGAGACTATAGAAGTAAAAAAATGCCAGCTCTCACCAAGCACGTCAAATCGTTAAATTTTCATTTTACTTTTATCATATTTATCGCCTAATTACGTTTTTTTTTAGTTTTAAATAATTAAAAATAATATGCTTGGTAAGCAGAAATATGGGTTATTAGTTTTATAGTTTCTGAGATTTTAGATTCAGATTTTTGTTTCTATACTAATTTGCAAATTTAGGAACAACTAACTAGAATCCCGACGAATAGTGTAGGACTTCTGCTATGCTAGAGGGCTAAATGATCACCATAAACTTCCTTTGCACGTTGTTGTCTTCTCTTTATAACTTTATAACTTTATAATATCTCTTTGTAACTTCGGGCACTTCTAACTCTTTTCTTACGATTGTAGACCAAGACCAAATTATGTGCCTTGTCAACATCTGATGCTTTTGCAAAATAAAGATTTCTTTAATCTGTCTCTTCATCAATTAATGTTTCCTATAGACCTGCCTTTCTTCTTCTTTCTAAAACACAGCTTTTTGTGTTCTTGTCAACTGCTGTTTCTGTTGCAAAAACTGTCTTTTCTCAATTTCCCCACAATGCGAAACTCAGAATTTTTGTGATTTTCGTTCAATTTCTCTAAAAATGCCTTCTCGTGCTTTAAATGATCTTCAATCATTTTTTTTTTTCAAGAAATTAAATCTGTTTTTTTGACGCTTCTTTAGTAACAATTCAATTTCGGATTTAAAGTAGATTTCAATTCTTGTATTAAGCTATCTCAGAATAATTTTAATATACGTTTTTGCTCCTCTCGAATCTTCTATGACATTAGAGGTAATTCGGGTTCTTAGTATGCTTTGGGTTTTTCATTTTGTCTTCTTTGCTGCCGGCTTAACAAGAAAAAGAGTTACTTTTTTTTCTCAAAACATCTTTTTGTTGTTTAAATTTCAAGCTTTCTTTAAATGCCAAATTCTGAAATTGTTTTTGTTCTTGTTTTTGCAAATACTTTAATTGTCGCAATTTCTGTTTTCTCTCATTATGTAAATCAGCTAAGTACAGTTATTTTTATCAGGACAAATTACTTTATTTGTTATCGTCGTGATTACAACACCATCTATAATAAATTCTCTTATCCTTTTTCGTGTTTTTTTATTAGCTTTTTCTAGCCCTTTTCTTAAAACAACAGCATCTTCATTTTTGTCAAATTCAAATAATTTCGATTCTTTTTCTGTTTTACGTTCTTCAATTTGGTTTCTTACTAAAGAAGGTAAGACTTCTCTAATTTTGTTTCTTACTTTACTAATTCCCGGCAGAAATTTCTGTTGTTGTTTTATATTTGTTTTTCAACAGGTTCAGTTCTTCTTTTTCTACCTTCTTTTCTTCTTGAATAAAAGAAGATCTTCTAATGACACAAACATATTTTGTACTAAAGCATCTTTATTAGTATCTTCTCTGCTATACTCCGACGGGTTTTTGCGATTTACACTCTTAATTTTGCACTCAAATCTCTTAATTTTGCAACTGCAACTCGACAAATCTGATTTCCACGTGTTAGCTCACTTTTCCCCCAAAGCTTCTAATCAATTTTTCTTCCTGGTTTCAAACGCACTCCTCACACCACGTTTCAAGCTTCTATAAACTCACTTTTAAGCAGTTTAAACATTTTATTAACTAAATTATTTTACAAAATAACATCTAAAGGTTTCTCATCTAGGTGAATCATTCAATGTTTTTTTAATTATTTTATTTATTATCCTTTTTTAAGATTTGACGTCCCGATGAATAGTGTAGGTCTTCTGTTATGGTAGAGGGCTAAATGTTTACCATAAACTTCTTCAGCACGTTGTTGTTTTCTCATTATTCTAATAACTACAATATTTCGACACTTTGCTATTTTGTATGGTCCTTCCAAATCTTGTTGTTACTTTGGGCACAACAACTCTTCTCTTCGAGTTGTAGAACCAGACTAAACAGTGTTTTTTTTCTTTTTTGTGCCTTGATAACATCTGGTGTCTTTGCAAAATAAAGATCTTTTTAATCTATCTCTTCATCAATTGGTGTTTTTTATCGACCTGCCTTTCTTCTACTTTCCAAAACGCAGCTTGTCGTGTCCTTGTCAATTGCTATTTCTGTTGCAAAAACTGTATTTTCTCAATTTTTACACAATGCAAAACACTGAGACGTCGAAAAAAATTTTTGTGATTCAACTACTCTAAAAATGCCTTCTTGTGCTCTAAATCATTTACAGTCAACTTTTTGAGCTCTTTTGGTATCGATCAATTTCAGGTTTAGACTAGTTTTCAGTTTTTGTTTTAAGGTATCTCAGATTAAAGTTAATTCACGTTCTTGTTTGTCTCAAATCTTCTTTGATATTAGAGGTAATTCGGCTTTTTTGGTGTGCTTTGGTAGCATTTTTAAATCGTTCTTGTTGATTCTTTCAATAATCACTTTTTTTCGTCAAACCTCTCATCTTGTTTAAGTTTTTTTTTAAATGCCAGATTTTGAAATTGCTTTTGCTTTTTTCGTGTTTTCTTATTAGCGTTTGATAAAATTGTTTCTTTAGCTTTTTGTGGTCGTTTTCTTAAAGTAGCTTCTTCATTTTCGTCTAATTCGGATAATTTCGATTCTTTTTTGTTTTAGATTCTTTAATTTCGTTTCTTACTTTCTCTAATTTTGTTTTCTACTTCACCAATTTTCGGCGAAAATTTTTGCTCTTGTTTGGTAAACATCTCTTTGTTTTTCTACAGGCTTTTTCTCTATCAGTTTTTCTTTTTCTACTTTCTTCTCTTCTATGAATAAAAAACGATTTTGTAATGACACAAACATGTTTTGTGCTAAAGCATCCATATTAGTGTCTTCTCTGTTATTAACGACGGGTTTTTGCTATTTACACTGCACAAAATAAATCTGATAATTTTGCAACTGCAACTGACTGCAACAAATTCAATTTTCACGACTTAACTCACTTTTTTCGCAAAGCTTCTAATTTTTCTTTCCAGCTTCTGACACCACGTTTGAAGCTTCTATAATCTCACTTTTGTGCAGCTCAAACACTTGACTAAATTGTTTTACAAAATAACATTTAGAGTTCTCTCATCTAGGTGAATCATTCAATGTTTTTTTTTTAATTATTTTATTACTAAATTATGTAAAATGTAAATTTGCCACAATACATTGCAATCTTGAATAGATCTAGAATGTTAAGTGCTTGGAACCCTACAGTGGCAGTTGATTAGCACACTTTTTTAATATCTGTTTTATGTTCTGTTATTGTTAGTATGATTACCAAGCAAATTTTGTACAATACAGATCACGTTGAAATTACAGTTCGTGGGAATAAAGGAAAGTGAAAACTGGAGCTGAAATTATCATGTCCAATTTAATTTAAATCCAAAGAACACGCAAATAATTTTTTATAATTTGAAACAATTGTGGAGGGAGTCTGAAAGGAAAAACGTAGAAATTACATAATCAATTAGCACAGTTCTACAACATGTAGATATATTTTCGTAAAAAAAAGTATTCCGAAATTTTGGGTGACAGTTCGGTTCATTGCTCTATATTTGCTTAAATTATCATTTTAATTCGGTAAAAACTAGTCGCGATAATGAATAATTTATTAAACTTGTGTGAAAATACGCGCCCGTAAACCATTTCTATATCCTGATCACATACGTAAGGCACACGTCAGGACACACCACTTGTCCAAATCCTCAAATGACCAATCACGACGTGATCTTGAATATAACAGTGAAAGGCGTAGCCCACTGTCCTGACCACTTATCCATTCTCTA
The DNA here is from genome assembly GCA_029207805.1 of Tribolium confusum. Classification (NCBI taxonomy): domain Eukaryota; kingdom Metazoa; phylum Arthropoda; class Insecta; order Coleoptera; family Tenebrionidae; genus Tribolium; species Tribolium confusum. The sequence goes on along the minus strand of JALGAY010000006.1, from coordinate 28,973,208 downwards.
ACAATCTTGCCAACATTCACTGGACAAGGACACATGCCTTGCCAAATTACACCGAAATCCACTACGATTAGTAAGACACCTGCTACTGCTGCTCCACATTACGAGGAGGTGGTGGTTAGGGGTCAATCGGATGCAGTTTCAAAACTTTGTCAAGGTCTACTCTTCGACATTTCTCCAATTAATTAATAACAAAATCAGATTTTATGCACAAAAACGGCGGAAATGTGTGGGAGCTCCAAAATGCAGGCTAAAGTGTGTCGTTTTTTAATATAGCATGCTAGATGATAGGAGAGACAATAAGTCGACTGGACAATCACGAAACAAATTTTTTTTATAAAATTTTTGGTCAAACTGTTTGTCACACCCGCTCTTACGCTGTTCTATCAATTAACTTCTAATTCTCCAGTGAATCTTAATACAATGTGACTTATTTGCCGCTTTACAAAAAATGAATCTTACTACACTTACCGCCCACCGACAACCCTTCAGAAGACACTTTAAAGGACTTTATATAACAAACCAAGTTCAAGTAAATAGAACACTCTGTATAAATAACTTTTTTTAAATATTTTACCTGTAATTACATTGTAGCTTCCTATTTTATCTACTTATTAATCTTCCTTTACATTTCATTGACTTCATGGGAGGAATTATAAAACTTATGTCATTATAATAAATAGATATACCTACATTTTCCGTCGAATGAATTTTACTGCACTTTGTTGCAGTATAATTATGTTTTTATTGCAATATATTATCTATAGTTGACGTGACTGCACCTGTGAAAGTACAATACTATGAAAAGTCCAAATTTTAATTTTATTATTTTATTACAGAATTAATTAAAGTTCAGTACAATACTCGAAATAAATTTAATATCGTTTCAGTCTAATTCTTCTGTTTATACGAGGGTTCTTTGCAAAGAAATCTACTTATAATAGCTTGCGATTGTCTCAGAACTTATACAATTTTATAAACCTGTAAAGTCTCTTTTTCTTGTAGGCAGTTTCTTCACTGAAGATGGATAGATTGCTCGAAACATGTTGTAAATATAAATAGTGTTGTTGTTAATGTAAATCTAATATCTATACGTTTTACATACAAATTTTCTGGTAACCTGACTTTTTTTTATTTTATATAGCAACAGGGGGAAAAACTCTTGTTTAGAGCACTTGACTTTTGATTTTGGGCAGTCAAATAGTGTGGGGTTTGGTCGGACTCTTGTCCCCCGACCTACTAAAAAACCTCCTACCGCTGTTAAACCCCCCCCCCCCCCCCCAGGATCACTTATTTAGTATTTCTTCAGGGATAGGTCTCCTTTTCACTCTTCCGTCATCTTCTTGCTGAGTATCTCATATATACTCCTAGCCACTACTTTTTATTTTTCTTTGCTTTCCAGCATTTGCTCTACTAGGTTCTCTGGGCTCAGTGTGTTTTCAAGTTCTTGTTAGGCCGCTTCTCTAGTACTCCTCTTAAAAATAGTGTGGAGTGCCGTATTACAGTCTCCACAGTACCTGCATCTGTCTGTTTCTTTTTTCCCAAATCTTTGAAGGTATACTCCAAAGTCACCACGACCAATAAACGCCTGTGTAATCCAGTGGTTTATTTCGCTCCATCTTCTGTCTACCCAGCTTCCTATATCTTTGATTAATGTTTTGGTTCAGACAGCATTTTCTTTTCTGCTCTCATCGTCCCACCGTTTTTGCTACTCTTTCATTGTTTCTGCTCTTTTTTTGTTTTTGTCACTTTTTTCCGCTTTAATTTGCTTTTCAGCTGCTAAGAGCGTAATTGGAGGGACACCAGCTAAAACTAGCAGAGCCTCTGTTGGCGCGGTCTTGTAGGCCGCACATATTGCCCTTCGTTGGGCTTTTTGGAGGTGTTGCTCGTATTGGTAACCTGACTTGACCTAACCTCACCAAACCTAACTTGACCTGAGCTGACCAAACCGTACTTTTAAAACTATTTTGTGACGTCATTTGCGTTTGTAAATATTAATAATTAAATAGTCTAAATTCATATCACAGTATTCTTAATTTTGTCTATTTTTATTTTATAATAAAAATCGCTTTAAACATTTCTTTAAATTGCGGCAAGTTGCCCAATAAGACAATCCTAAAAGAAACAAAAAGACACACTATATACTGAAAGTCTTAGAAATAATAAGAAAAGGACAATGTCACACAATATGTAGCAAAAAAATAAAAGTAAAATTATATTGTAGTTTAAGAGTGGAAGATTTCGTCATCTTGGTTGGAAGAAAAAGAAGAGAAAGAGCATGTTAAGTTAAAGAAAATTCTGCTGGAAGGAAACAGAAGACAAAAAAGTTCTGAAATTTTTTAGATAAAACAGTAAATGGTTTTAAAGAAGCTTTAACAACGCGAACAACAACATAAAAAATCTGAAACTGATAAGTTGGTGAAGAAATAAGTGTAAATAAAATACTAGAAATTAAAGGAAGTTGGTTAGATAAAAAGAAGAAAACAAAAAAAGGTTTTAGAAGAAAATGATTCGGGCAGAGCAAAAAACAAAAAATTATTTAAAAAAAAACGGAGTTTAGAAGAGAATGTAATTTTGAGAAACAAAGATTAATAAAAAAGAATTTGAGAAACGATGATTTAGTAAAAAAATACAACAAAAAAAGTTGAAAAACTTTGTTGGCTGAATGAAAAGCAATAGAATATTTAAGAAGCACAAGACAGCTTTTAGAAGAGCTTTAAAAACGACGATTGGAAAACAAAGAAAAGCTGTAAAGATTCTAGAAAAACAAAACATAATTTTAAAAATGCTTGGAAAAAAGGTTTATAAAGGTTGGAAAAAATTATAGAAGAACTAAAGATGTTACTACAGATGGTAAAAATTGACAAAAATGATAAATAATAAAAAAATTGTCAGAAAATGCAAATAGAAATTGAAATTATAGAAAAACAAAAGATGAGTCTTAAAAAAATTTGAGAAACAACATTTGGTGAAAAAATATCAAAAGAAACTGAAAGATGCTGTTGGCTGTATAAGGAGCAATAGATGGAATATTTAAGAAACCTAACAAAGTTTTTAAAAAAGCCTAAAAACGAAGATTAGAACAAAAAAGCTAAGAAAAATTTTAGATCAACAACAAATGATTTTGTAAAAACTTTAAAAGAAAGGTTATAAGAAAAAAACAAGCAAAGAAAAATTATAGAAGAACAAAAGATGATATGGAATATTTAAGGAACACAAGAAAGATTCTAGAAGAGTTTAAAATACGACGATAAAAACAGAAAAAAGAGCTAAGAAAAATTCTAGAAGAACATTAAATAACTTTAAAAAAGCTTGGAAAAGACGGTTGTAAAGAAAATAATTAGCAAAGAAAAGTTAGTTACTAGAACGACGAGAATGATAAGTAAAGCAGCATTGTTGAAAAAAAGCAAACGAAAATTGTAGAAAAAAATATGAGTTTTAAATATTTAAATTTTTTTGGTAGAAACCCATAAATAGCTATCAAATAAACATACAAAATTGGTTTATTCAATTTGCTTTCTCCATAATGTTAAAATTTATTATCATTACATTATTATTTTATGTTTGTTCTCTTTTATCCTTTCTTAAATTTCTCTTAATGCTCTTTAGCAAAATGCATAATAAAGCACAATGGTGACTTGTATGAGCCATATTTATAGCAATAAATCAGAATTATCTACCATCAAACAATGTCAGTTGTTGCAACACCATACATTTCGGCCTATTACAGTTCTTATCTTTTTGTTTTAACTTGGATAATGATCAATTACAGTCATTTATGCGTACTGTCATATATTTATTAGTCGACCAAGTTTACAACACCTTATTTATAATTTTAGCAACAAACCATTTATAAATTTGTAACAGCAAAGGGTGTAATTAATTTAACAATTATTTTTCGCAAAGAACTAGAACAGCTCTGTTAGCAAATTCAACAAAATTTTTACGATTACTAGAAGTAATTATTTCAACAAGCAAATACGGCATATTTTTTTGTCTGGTTGATAAAATGGCAGTGATAATTTGGCAAAAACCGTCCTAATTTTGTCATGTGAATTTACGACCACCAGCAGCCTGGCAAATTACAATAATTATTAGCCAGATTTTGGGAGGCACTTTCCGAAAGACGACGACAATCTCTTAAAAAGTATGTCGCTGAAAACATGTTGAAACAAGAGCAGGAAAAGTAATTACAATTTGCGGAGGCATAAATCTTTATAAATTTAAAGGAAAAAGCATCAATAATTTAATGACAAGTCGTGAAATAATCATTTTGTACGGATTAATGTAGAAAATCGGACTAATTAAATTACAATACGGATATGAAGTTTTTGTGAAAGGTAACAGCTGATTTCAGGTTCGGGGTCATTTCTGATTGTTCAGATATTAAATGGAGTAATTAAAAGTCAGGTTAGTAGTCCATTATCACTAAACTTAGTGTGCAAAAAGAGTGACTCTAATTAAAAAATAACTGACAACTTAATCACCATTAGCTTTAATCGAGTATTACTCTAATAATATAATCTCCTTGAAATCAACTAAAAACTAGTGATTATACTAAACTTAATCGACAATTCAAGAAATTGACGATTATTATTATTATAACAATTAACAAATTACTGATGAGGGTTCAGCTGTAATTAACAGATTTCAAATCAAATTTTAACTCTAACACTACTGAAGAAGGTAAAATATTAATGAGAATTAATACTCAAAAAAGGTAATAATAATAGTAGCTGGTTGGTGCCTAGGAGAGGACTAGTGCTATCTTCTCTGCTACGCTCCAAGTATTTACTCGACCTGCCAGTGGAAAACCGTTTAATTTCATTAAAATTAATAACAATTATTTCAAAAATGTCTAAATAAATAATACATTAAATTTTAAATGAGTTCCTCTGACATTGCTAAAAGCCTTTCAATCGTAGTATATTTTTATTAAATATTTGACCTCTTAGTCCATATCAATAATTTATTTTTGACGTTTCCGATAACTATCTGCCAATTTGTTACCTTGGCATACACTTGGGAACAATCAAATACGGTAACATTTTTATTATTCGTTAATTAAAACTTTTCAACAATAAAAAAATAAATAAAAAAGTTATATCAAGACACTAAATGTACAAAAAACAAAATTAAAAAATTAGTTATTTGCAAATAAGATAAATAGGGTTAAATACATTAGACAATGCTGAACCAATTTATTACTAGCGCCTAATTCAAATTTTGCAAATTATAAATAATGTAATTTTAGAAAATACTAATTATCAGCGTGAATCAAATTAGGTCACTGTCATTATCTCTGACGGCTTAAGAAAAATTCCGCCTACGTCTTTCGAAACAGATACCAATGTCAAGATACGAATTTCGATCGAAATAGTGTATAATAATTATATGTGTGTTTGGTAACACCAATTGAGGCTCACGAAATTTCTTGTGTTTTAAATGAAGGACGTTTCTATCATTTTCTTTAAGTAATTGTTTTGTATCATTAATCAAAAAGCGAAATTGTAGTGGTTTCTGTCATAATAAGGTGCGTATTTTTGAAAGGGAAAAACAACGGTAGGTAATCCGGTTATATTTTTAAAGAGAAATTATTAAGATGAAAAAAATAAGTGAAGAAAAAAATAAAAACTTGAACTGTTTCCTTATTTTTTTATCTTATTTAGTAATTCAAATTCTAGGAATGTAAGTGAGAAAATTATATTCTTAATAAATGCACTCTAGTTATAAATAAATAACTGTTTTTTTCATAAGAGGGGCTTGAAGAGCAAGTCGCATACCGAGACTTACTGCCCACTGTGTGCTACTTCTCGGAATAGTATCACTGCAGTAGCCCTGTGCCTCTGATGAAGCTCAGTACCTTGTCTGCAGGAGCCTTCTCGATAGCACTCGACTTCAGATATCGAGAGCCCAAGTACAAATCTCTGATGCCTGCAAATGCAGGGTAGTAACAGAGAATATGAGGAGTTTCCTCATCTTCAGCACAACCTCTGCAAATCTCGTCCTCGCTGAGTCCGATAACGTGCAGGTGTCTTTTTAGTAGGCAATGTTCTGTGTCACTAACTGAAGGTCTCTACAATTGAGACGCATCAGGTTTTCACTGCGTGCCTTGTCCGGTCCTTTAATAAAAAGCCTGGATTGCCGCATGCCATCTTAAAACTGCCATTCAGAGAGATGGCGAAATTCTATCCAGTTATGAAGTGTGTCTTTCTGTCGTCTTTTGGTATCGCCAAGAGCCGGTTCTGCCCCGATAAAGTCCATTTGTGAACCCTTTCGAGCCAGAACGTTATCCCTTTCGTTACCCGTTAGATCACAGTGTCCTCGATGAGTACCGGTACGATTGCAAGACCTGCAGCGAAGCCTGACTGTCGGTGCAAATGCAGATTCATCTGTTTGACAAAGCCCTTTGCACGCACTTAGTCACACAAGCGAGCAAAGCGAAGATTTCCGCTTGGAAAACGTCGACATGTTTGCCCAAAGGTATTGAAATTTCAACACCGAGCCTACACATAGATATCCCTGAGCCCGCCCCATTGGAGTGAACCGACCCGTCAGTATTTACCCGTAAATAACTGATTAAAATGTTGGCAACAAAAAATTTTTTGAGACAAATTCTTCGAGACAATCAAGTTTTATCCGCACCTCTTTGTTTAAATAGAAAATAAATTTGTTCAAATTTTTAATTGTTTACTTGTGAGTTTTTTTATTTATGCTTAATTAATAATAACAACAATAGTAATATAATAACAATTTAATCTAAACGATTTTTTGTGTACAGGATGTTTTGATATTATTCATCAAAGCGGTTAATTAAATTTTCAGAAAAATGTGATTTTTTTAATTAGCATTTTGATATTTAAGCACTTATTTTCCTACAAATTATGACAGAATTGTGTTCTTTTTCACTAAAAATCTCGAGTGGTAGTTTTTCCGAATTTATGCTTTACCATACGATTTTTCCAAAAATTCGAGAATTAAAGCAGTTGGTAAAAAAACTCTGGATTTATTGCCGACCGATACTATTAGGCTGTTTTTTCTCTTTTTTTTAAAGCTTTTTCGATTTCACTATTAACAAGGGATAAATAAGTCTAGAATTCTAAATAAACATTATAAAAATAAATTTTAATCAAACTCTAAAAGCTTTTTTTTGAATTAAGACTTTTGGAATCTATTTTGTTATACCTTTTTTTAAAGATTTGTAGTTAAAATAAATTTATTGATAAAACAACCTTTTTTTAATTATTTTTTACGTGAATTGGGTTTGTGTAGTCATTCCTGTCAGTGGCTGGCTACTAAATATTTTTTTTAAAGAAACTCCCTATATAAAGTATTTTAATGCAAAATGAAATCTGCTAATCCAGATACATAATTAAATTTTAATCATGTATATTTCAACAATATTTCAATAGATAAAAATAATTTATTTTATAATAAATTACATCAACAAGATGTCAAAAAATTATGTCACATTAATAAATTGAGAAATGTGTGAATTATTAGGATTTAGAATTTACATAGCTTCCTTTGGGCTATCTAAAAACCAGTTTTTTTAATCTCAATAAATTTCAATTTAGTTGATTTTAAATAAATAATAGAAAGAATTAGGTAATCTCTGTTTATAATTTATTGCAAAAGGTCGATAAGTTTTATTTAAAATTTATGGACAAACTGTCTTTAAATATTTTCTTTTCATCTGACAACGGCTATCTATTGTTTATAACGTTTTAAAGAGAGAGAACTTTTACGGCTAGAGAAACATATTCTTTAAATTTCAACTTCAAAGCAAGGGTTAAAATCTCGAACGAAAATGAACATCAAGTACCTAATATTATTTATTTTATCATAAATTTTCTGATAAATCCAAAAAATACTTGTAGCTGTATACCCAGAAAAGTGAGCTGACTTTTTAAGAACCTTCTATAAACCAAAGAATAGCCATTGTTTAATTTATAGACGGGCAAACTTCCGTTTGAATGAATCTTGATTTGACAGTTTCTTCCGTCAGAAATATATAAACAGCTCCACAAAATTTAAGGATTTTGAACTATTTTAAAAACAAACGAATTTTATTCTATAAGACATTGTAGAATCTAGCAAAACCACAAAGGTAGAAGCATATTTGCCTGTTTATCACTTTTTTTTCCGAGTTTTTGTTGTTATCTTTACTTTTTGTTAAAATGCGTATAAGAATACTTTGCGAGGATGATAGCAAACAGTATGGAGATGGATAATAGTATGCCTTGACGTAAACTAAGAATTGACAAAGCTAATAAGGCTGCAAGCATAATTGAAGCAGGTCAGCTGCAAGTTCAAGTAGCCAACCACTTTCATGTTAGCAAAAGTGTCATTTCACGACTTGTTTATAGATATAGCGAGACAAGAAGTGTAGCAGAGAGCTCAAGCAATAGACGTCCACGGTCTTCAACTGTAGTCCAAGATCGGTTCTTGAGAGGAGTAGTTACCAATTTCTCTAGTATAGGGATTCCAATGTAAACGCGCGAATCTGTAGCTAGTTTATTTATAAAAAAAAATAAAAACTGTTTTTACCACAAGTATTGTAATAACATGGACTACATTTTGACTTTTTTTAATTTTTAATTTCGTTGATTTTAAATTTTAATAATTTTTTAATAATTATTTTATATTATTTATAAACATTTTTTTAAAAATCGCTTCTAGTCATTTTGTAGTTAATAATGAGAAGAATAATTGTGCCAAATTTTGTAAAAATATTTTCATAAATAAAAGTGCTACAGATTCGCGCGTTTACATTGGAATTCCCATAAGAGAAATTACCTCCATACCTCTTAACCGTTTCAGCGCGAAGACAGCCTTTTAACCTGCCAGATGCTAAGAGATGACTCTTACATGCCACAGAAACTAATGTGTCAAAACAAACGATTCAAAAATAACTTGGAGAGGTTCATCTGACTGCAGGACGTTCTTTACGAATTCTTCCATTACCTCCAGAATATTTAGTTTTATCGTTTAGCCGATATTCTGACAATCATGGTTTACAAGTCTGGACTAGGCCAAGGGTACCACAACATTGTCGCCTTGTTTATGAAATTCACCCTTTCCGTGGAGGTACAATTTTGGTTTGGGGTGGCATTTGTTTTAATGGTCGTACCGACTTATATTGGTACTTGAGGGCAATATTACTTTACGTGGATCACAATTTCAACAATGCGTTACCTTTGTCTGATACTGCTATTTGCAAGAAAAATTGTTTTTGGGTCGACAATGCTCGGCCGCACCGCGCGAAAATTGTGAAAAATGCACTTGAAGCTCACGAGAACCTTTCCTTAGAGTTGCCATCGTTGTCTCCCGATGTTAACCCTATTGAAGACAGCTGGGACATGCTTCAGAAAGCATTAGATCTTATCAACTCTCACCTCAAATTCTTCGAGTGTTAAGGGTAGTTCACCCTCAATTGTGGGCCCAAATTGAGCAAAAGCAATTTAATAATTCATTTGAAAGTATGCATAGGCGTTGAGAGGCAGTCATTGATATTCGGAGTGCGCATATTCGGTATTAAAAGTGAGATTTGGGTGTGTTTACAAAATTTTTATTTTTTATTTTAGAACTTTAAGAAAATTTATTATTTTTTTTTTGTAGATTATGTTCTATAGGTAATAGGTTGTTAAAATACATAGTTTGTTATACAATATAATGTGTTTTTGTTTAAATTCTTGAAGTTATTGCACAATTCCTTAACTTTTGTTGAGGAGTTTATTTGCGTGCGAAACATCTGGCGGAGGGAACTGTTATAAATCAATATTCATCTTTATGGAGGTTTGTCTCTCCATAAATTGAATAATGACAATTCTGTGGTTTATAGAATAAAAGGGTTTTAAAAAATCAGCCCATTTTTAGATATTTTGACTATAAACATTCAGTAGACTTAACCTATCTTAATAACATATACTTTATACCACAATCTTTCAGTAACTGTTTTTCATATAAAAAAAAAGTTACACAAATTAAAATTTACGACTTTAGAGAGTATTTTAAGAAGTAATATGTTTCATCTGCTATAAAAACGTCACAGATTTAATTTAAGCTAGGTAATTTTTCAAAGTAGTCATTTTTATAAATTGTCGACCTACTTATAATTATATCAGGTGAGGTGAAGCATATTTTATGTTATCTAATAATTTTCTAAAAAATAATACAAAACAAGGTTTTTTTTCTAAAAACACACCTGAAAAATACAAAAAAAACTTAATTATAAAGAAAGTAAGTAGAGAAATAAAGACAAAAAAATTGATATTAATAATCTGTTGCCATTCATAAAAATTTCGCTTTAAATAAAATATAAATAATATGATTAATATCTGTCAGATTATGTAAAATGATTATAAAAGGTTTATTAATTAGATGAGTACCTATTGAGTGAAGAAGTTATGAATGAAAACTAGCCCAAGTTTATGTTTACAATCCGTATTTAATTAATAAAAAACAAAAATGAGATTTCGTGCAATTTAAATGTTATTAGAATGTATTTAATTACGCCACTTTCGTCCTTCATCTAGAACTTTACTCGACATTCTTCAACATTCTTACATGTTTTGAACAATGAACGCCCACACTTCACGCCCCAGCATCGCAATTTGAGTATTTTCTAGATAATTACGCATTAATGCAAATTTGACGATTAATACAAAATTTAAAAGTTGTGTAATGGTTGCGTGATTATTATTGTAAGCCGTGGAATTAATTCTTTTAATAAGTCTTTGTGGTGGTTGTTACGTGATTTCTGATTTGCATTAAATTTGTAGGCCCTCGGCTGAAATAACTGTGCTTTCACTGTTGTGGGTGAGGCTTAAAACAGTTTTTTGTTCTTCTGTCAAATGCGGAATCAATTCGGAAATTCCTGCAAAGCAGGAAAATCGTTAATTTCGTTTTATGACTATGCGTTATAATAGCTAACTAGTGAATGAAGTACGATCTCGTAATAGATAATAAACTCACACTTATCGACTTTTACGAGTATTTCAGACAAAAACAAAAAGAATATAAATTATTTTTTAAAAGTTTTCAAAGATTTTCTTTCACTAAATCCTAAATCTGTTTTTTTTTTGAAAAAGTAGGATAGTTCGTAGAATATTAGAAACAAAAAAATAAAAATAAGAAAAAAATTGTTAAAGAAGTATAGAAGATCTTAAAAGGAGATCCTACAAAAAGTACTTTATTTTAGAAATGTTATTTTGGTCTTAACAAAACAAGTTTGCAATTAACGGTCTTAAGAAGAATAAAAATAATTATAAAAGTGTAAAATTGTAAAAACAAAAATAACAGTGAAAGAATAAAAGAAAATTATGCTTTTGGTAACTTTTTGTAAAATTTGCTAAAAATTGTAATTTTCTAAAAGCACAACTCATCATCTTGTTGGTTTCACATTCTTGGTTTCCAGAAATTGCTGTGCAAATTATCCTTTCACAAGTCGAAGCAAAAAGAGTAAACAATGAATGGTTCCATGCGATTAAATAAAAGTTGAAAAGTGGACTAAACGCGTCTCTCAAATTAACATGAAACAATACGAGAATTATACCGATTGCTTTCTTCATGTTGGGCAAACCGATGATTAAAGTTGTACAAACCACGTTATTATGTCGTTGATTTCAGCTTACGCAAACTTCTTTCCGTATCATCACACAAAGGAAACCCAATTTTTGGCTTTTCTTATTAGACCAACAAAATTACAAAAGAACGTCATATTCTACGAACGACAATTTGATTTTCCAATTAATTTGTTTTCAGCTAAATGACCATGAACCGGGTAAATGATTTTTTTTATGGAAATACACAACGAAGGAAAAAATCTTCAAGCAAACCAAGCAGAAATCCCAAAAGTTGAGGGTCAAGGGTATCTTTCAAAATACTAAATATTCATGCGCGGTTTTGCACACAAAAGATTGCTAAATTTCAACAAATTCGATTCTTCAGATAAATTTTGTAATTTTTAAACAAAAAATTTTGATTTTTATTACTTAACACAGCCAAAATTTTGAGTTATGCAGTTTTAGTTTCGTAAATAAATCTCAGATTAAAAAAATTACTTTCGCTTCTAGTTGAAGTTGTAAAAATTAATTGATATAGATACCTAATGTTTTTCTAATTCGCAACAACTTTTTATCTTAAACCATTGACAAAATGTTATATAAAAGCTATTTATTTCAACCTCAAGTGAGTTTATTGGATTATAAAACCACTAAACAGTATTACTAAGATAAAATTTGTGTTAAAACTTATTTTACTTAATCCTTGTCACGCAATTGATTTCTGTTTTGTCTAAGTACACATATTATTGGAAAACAAAATAGAAATTGTGTTTCAACTATTTAGACTAAAAGAAAACTGTTTAAAATAATCGGTTAAATTCCTCAACTACACTTTGATATGACAGTAAAACTTGGAATTTCCATTTTGTAGATTTTAGTAGGCAGAAAACGTTTTCTCATAAACTACACAAACAGGGAAATTGTGAGAGTGATAAATTAGTGAAAATAGTAGAAAATTTTAAGTTAAATGTGCTGTCTTTAAAATTTTATCTGTGAAACATCTATGAAATAAATTAAATAGAGTATCTTAATCTGAAACATCAACAAATCACCAGTTATTATTTCTGTAATTATTATAACTATAAAATAAATGAAATCATTAAAATCTTATAAGTGAGATTGTAGGAGAGTGTATTGTTATTATCTCCGAAATACAGCTATTATACTTTCTGTTTTGATCATTAATTGGCGGATGTAACACCAGATTATAATAATTGACATTATATAATTAATCAAATATGCCTATTAAAAGAAAATTTTTATTTCTACTGTTGATTCACTAATCAGTACTTTCGTAATATTATTTGCCACTTCCCAGTAATCAAGGCTGAATTGTCAATCAGGACTTCAAAGACTTGCAGTTGTTATTTTTATATCACGCCTTGAACCAGAATTAGTAAATTTCAAAATTTTATATCCAAAAACATAATTAGTCAATATGTTGATTTGTCTTACAAACAATTAAAAAAATATTTAGGACATGGAAATCTACATTGTTACATTATTATAAAGATGTAAAAGAGATCTCGGTTAAGCTAAACTTGAGCTACTTTAGAGAAAAATATCACAATATTGTTAATTGTGAAGTGGGTTTTAATTTCAATTAATAAAGAAATATAAATAAAGGAAACGGAAGAATTATGTTAATTGTTAGGAAAGTATCTACTTATAATTTTTATACCTATTAACAATAGAAGTGTATAAAAGTATACTATTGAAAGGAAGTTTATTTACATTTAGTTAAAAAAAAAGTTTAAGGAAGATTCTATTGTATTTCTAAAACAATAAATTGAAACGTTTTAAATTATTTAATAACGCAGATGTAACAGTTTTAATAAAAGTCTTCGATATTACATCACACAAATAGTGAAATACTGTTTTTAATCTTTAAGAAGATATACTGAGTGTCATTAGGAACGCAACACCTAAAAATAATAATTTTTTAGAGCTGATTTTTTCACTACTTATTCAGTCAAACGTAAGAACAAAACGGTCAAATTTTTGAAAGTAACACTAAGAAACTAAGAGTAAAAAAATTAATAATGTGTTTGACCACTCCGGTTATGAATGCACTCGTTAATACGCCTAGGCATTGATAAAATTAGGTGATCAATATTTCCTTAGGGTAGTTCGTCTCAAGCAATTTGATTTTGCCTCTGTAACTCAGCCAAAGTCTGTGGAGGATGCTGTAAATTTGTTAGCCGTCTTCCTATCATATCCCATACATGTTCTATAGGATTTAAGTCAGGGGATCTGGAAGGCCAGGACAAAAGATTTATTCCAGCAGCTTCAAAAAAGTTTAAAATTCTATGTGCGACATGAGGCCGAGCATTATCTTGCTGGAAAAGCACATTTGGGAAATCTTCCAGGTAGGGCAAAAGAACGGGTTGGAGGACATCGTCAATGTAACGGAGTGCTGTCATATTGCCTCGAATAAAAATACCATCCCAAACAATAATACCCACGGTGTGGTGTATGTGGCGTTCGACCGCAAACTCAGTTTGTAACCTTTCGCCACGACGTCTTTTTACCCGTCTACGGCTATCATGCATCCCTAAACTAAACCTTGATTCATCGCTGAAGACGACTGTGTTCCATTCGTCTCTCCAGCCTAGTCGTTCTCTGCACCAGACTAATCTTTAGCAGCAATGATGAGGAGTTAAAGGCAGGACTAAATGTGGCCGGTACAAAAATAGCCCAAAAGACCTAATGCGGCGGTACTTAGTTCGCATACTAACAGGTCTCCCCTGCTCGTTATCGTTAAACCACTAGTCTCCGATCTGCCTGCTAGTAGAAAAGCGGTCTCTGAGAGTCATCAGTCTCAAGCGGCGATCTTGACGCTCTGTGGTACGTCTAGGTTGTCCGTGGGGTCGTACTCGGGTTTCTCTTCCTTCTACGTTCCACACTTGATACGCTCGTGCACTAGTAGCGACATTTTGATTTAAACGGCGAGTAATTTCTCTATATGAAAAATTCGCCTCACGAAACCCAACAATTCGACTCCTAGCAAAATCACTCAGACGGTGAAACTGTCTAGGTCTTCGTGCTCTAGGCATTTTGTTAGTACCACCCAAAGTCACAAACAATAAATTAAGTTTCTAGAGTGACAGATAAAACTTCTTCAGTTATAAGTAACTAAGAGATAAAACTGTTTTTAGAATAAAAACTACGACGGATAAATGGCTGCAATTTTTATCATAGCGTACTTAGACATCTATCAATACACACAGAAAAAATTGTCACCAAAACATGTTTTTTTCGAGATGTTGCATTCCTAATGACACTCAGTATATATTTTTTTTAATTTTTTTTGAAATAAAATTTAAAAAATTGTTTTATCTTTTTGGTTACAAACACCTAAAAAAATTTGAAACTAATATTACACTATCACAGGTAATTCAAACTTATTTCTTTATCTGCTGGCCATTTTTGATCGGTTATTTGTGAGAATCGCAAGACAATGTATATGGAAACAAATGGAAGAGAAGTGACCTGGAAGAGATAGGACAGAATGGCAAAAATTATTGTTTTCAAAAAGTAGACAGATATGAGTATCTCGGGGTTACGGTGAATGAAAATAATGAAGAAGTAATGAAAATAGAAAAGAGACTAACTAAAGGAACGAAAGAGTTAGGAGCATTATACATGGTGTTGAGAAGCAAAATAGTGTCGAGAAAAACAAAAATTAGAATCTATAGAATTGTAATCAAGCAGTGCTATATGGATGTGAAACGTAGATCATGACCCAAAGCACCTCGGAAAAGTTGGAAAGGTGGGAGAGAAAAGCACTAAGAAAGGTGTTTGGGGGAGTGAAAGACGAAGACGGCAACTGGAAAATAAGAACAAATAAAGAAGTAATGGATATATATGGATACTCAAGCATAATCCGAAAAGTAAAGGGTCAAAGAGTGCGGCGGTTAGGACATGTGGCGAGAATGGCATCGAATAGGCACACAAAAAAAGCGGTACTGGGAGAAGAAGGAAATAAAAATAAAGAGGGAGACGGAAGAAAAGATGGTTGGAGATGGTTAAGAAAGATCTAAAGGGAGAAGAAGTCCAGGACTGGATGGAAGGGAACAAGAAAAAATTGAAGCCATGGGTCGAGGGCCTAGAGACCTATTATAATAATAATAATACTTAATAATAATAATACTTTATTAACGGCATCATCATTTACAGCCTTTACAATAAACAAAACAATTAAAGATTACAAGATTCATGTTATAAATTTGTTGAGATTATTCTTAAAGTTATTAAAAGATGGTGCAAAAAAATCAATTTCACTACAGACACTATTGCATATTGATAAAATTGAATTTAAAGGTGAAAATAATGCATAATTAGTGCTGCAGTGAGAGAGATTAAATAGGGGACTATTCCTGAGATGGTATTGAGGCACATTAAAACCAATTTTTCCGAGAATGTCCGGAGCATCACACAGATTATTTAATACCTTATATACAAAACAAGCACAGTGGAATTTACGTCGAGAGTCTAACGTTTTCAGAGCAAGATAACTCAAACACATATTATACGAGCATCCCACAGTTCTCGGCAATCTATATTTAACACAATTAATAAATTTTACTTGAACCTTCTCAATTCGTCCAATGTGTGTAGCATAAAAAGGAGCCCAAACTACACAATCATACTCTAAGATAGATCTAACAAATGTAACATACAAAATAACAATAGTTCGAATATTGGTAAATTCATTAGTAAACCTCCTTATACAACCCAAGACTTTATTTGCTTTTGCTATTATATATTCATAGTGATAATTAAAAGATAACTTGCAATCAAGTATGACTCCCAGATCTTTGATTGTAGACACTATTTTCAAATCTTTACCACCGATTTTGTATTGGGGGCTAGAAGGTTTTAGCTTCCTACTAAAGTTAATTACTTGACATTTGTCACAATTTAGTACCATTTCGTTTACCAGACACCATTGGTATAAAACAAATAGATCCTGCTGTAGAATGTTAACGTCCTGAACGTTATTGATCACTTTATAAATTTTTAGATCATCTGCAAATAGTTCAAAATTGCATGTAAAATTATCACAAACATCATTAATAAAGATTGAAAATAGAAGTGGACCTAATATAGAGCCTTGAGGAACGCCAGAAGGTACATGTTGCTTATCTGAAAAATTATTATGTAATTTAACAACTTGAGTTCTATTAAACAAATAACTACAAATCCAGCTAAACAGACAGCCAGATATTCCATAAGCAGATAATTTAGCTAACAGAATATGATGATTAATTTTGTCAAATGCTTTACTGAAGTCTGTGTAAACAGCATGAACCTCCAGGCCTTCACTCATAGCATTCACAATGTCATTAGTAAAATTTAAGAGATTTGTAACAGTTGATCGCTTACTAAAGAATCCATGTTGTTTAGGCGTGATAATGTTTTTAAAATTTGAGAAAATGTTGGTAAAAACAATGGATTCAAAAACTTTAGAAGGAGTGGATAAAATTGACACTGGTCGATAATTTTCAACTTTATCTCTACTACCTGATTTATATACAGGAACAATATGTGCTTCTTTCCACACCGACGGAAAGGTACCAGAATTTAATGACAAATTAAAAATTAGTTGAAGTGGAAGCGCCAAACATTGACTACATTCTCGGTAAAATCTGGGAGGAATACCATCAGGACCTGCCCCTTTACTGGTATCTAGATTCCTTAAAACGTGAATAACATCAGACACATGAACATTTACATTATTGATATTAACACATGAATCATAGGAAACATTAAAATTAGTGATATTACTTTGAACAAACACAGAAGAAAAATAATTGCTAAAAGCTTGACAAACATCATGATATGTTGAAAATAAATTTTCACCATACTTCATTGGAAGAGGAATTTGATTATTATTGGTTTTTTTGCGAATGAATTTCCAAAACTTACCAGGAGTATAAATTAAATCATTTTCAACATTTCGGATGTAAGAGTCATATGCATTTTTTATACAAATTTTACATAACTTACGCAGATTAACAAATTCCTTATAGTCTAAAGTGGAATTGGAAATCTTATATTTTTTATGAGCAGCTTTTTTGGCTTTGATAAGATTAATAATATTTTGATCAAACCAGACAGGATAACTTGTAATACTTTTTTTCCTAAAAGGAACAAATAACTCACACGCCTTATAAATATGATAATAAAAAACACCAGTCGCATCTTCTGTATCAAGGTTTTTAAAAATTCCATTCCAATCAATAGACTTAAGGTAATTACATATATTAGAGTAACAGGCACACTTAAAATCAAAATAATAAATCACAGAATCATTGTAAATATCACAGACTACATCATATTCAATAACATAAGGAGGATGACTAGAATCTATCACAGACAAGGCGTTATCACATATGAACAAATTCAAACTATCGCAGTTGGAGAAGCAAAGATCTAATACATTACCACATTTATTTTTTATGTTACTAAATTGATTTAGAGAACATGATGACAATCCATCAACAACATCTTCAACATTTTTATTAATTGACAAAAGAGGCACAAATCCTGGAAAATTGTCGACTGATTGCCAGATGACATTAGGCAAATTATAATCACCTAGAATTATTACATCGGCATTTGAAAAGCGATCACAGATATCTATCACAGATTCGACATGACTAGAGTATTTTGTTGAATCGGAGCCAGGAGGTAAGTAAACAACACCAATGATTACATCACGAAAGTTAATACACATTTTAACAAAAACTTGTTCAACACAAGAACACTTACATGACACCTCACAGGGGTTGAAAACCTTATTAGCTGCAATAAGCACTCCACCACCAGACGATTTTGAACTATTGGCTTCATTTCTGTCACATCTAAAAACTTCATACCGATTATCAATTACATCTAGGCTAGAGAAGTCAGAAGATAGCCATGTTTCGGTTAGTACAACTACGCTGAAATCCTCACACAAACAGGCACAGTAGAAGTCATTAAGTTTAGATCTTAAGCTTCTGACGTTCTGATAGTAGATTGAGAATTTAGACTGTTCGCTGAAGCTTGGCCTAGAAGAGGAGATTTTGGAGGAGGTTCTCCATTTGGTTTTTCTTTGGGGAAAAAAAACTTTTTAACTTTAACTCCTTCTGTCCATTGATCAGCAGTTAATAGATCTGAAAATATATTGCTGCTTACAGCAACTTTAAACGAAATACTTTTTGCGTTGTCGCGTTTAGGACATTTTACAACATCAAATTCCTCCCCAGGAAATTTGTTTTGAAGAAGTTCCAATAAATCCTCTTCTTTGACTGATAAATCTAGATTTCCCACATACAAATATCTTTTGTGGGAAGCAGCTTTAACGGACGAATTAGAATCCTTGACATTACCCCTTATATACGGATTCCTTATTTTCTTGTGTACTACTTCTTTAAACTCACTCGAGTTACCCGACGCTGCTTTAACAACTCGACGAGGATAACTAGAAATTGCAGAAGTATTGCCAATTACTTGGACAGGACGAGATGTTGAATTTTTATTCTCCAAGGACACTGATGAAATTCCAATTTTTTGTGTAGAAGTTTTACTAGAAGATGGCAAAGAATAATTAAATTGAGGTTTAACACCAGGATTTGATTCGATGGGAACAGTAACATTTTTCCCCTTATCGTGACCTTTAATTAATGTCGGATTGACGACTTCCGCAAAGGATGGTTTATCACCTTCAACTGATACTTTTTTCAAGTCTCGCACTTCTTCACGCAACTTTCTATTTTCTTCCAACAGACAACGAACCGAAAATTTTAATTCTTCCATAGACTTAGACAATCCCTGCATAAATTGCATAACATCATCTAAGTTGAGGGAATCCTGACTATCATTGCGGAGCTTCTTCTTTGGCGGCTCCGCTTTATTATCGATAAATTCGGACGGATTATCGACACACTTCTTACACTTCCAGATGGGTTTTTTCTTATGGGACCCTCTCGGATCCACATTCACACATTCAAGATGAAAATATTTAGTACATGAAACACATTGGATGTGCAATTTGGGGTCATCAGACTCATTAAAACAGAGCTCACAAACAAACACGTCCGCACTCATCGCAGCGCAACGATTATATATATATTTGTAAGAATATTGTTTTTAAATATTAATAAATATTTATTTATTTATTTCTTTGACTGTCTATTTCAGAAAACAAACTGCAACAACTTATAACAGACAATTTTATCTAATTTTGCTATTAATATCATGCAATTCTACTAAATATTAAAATGTTTGTGCTACTAGCAATTATAGTTTGTCTATAAATGCTTAAATTTTATGGTGCCTTGGAGAAAATTTATTTTTGGTCATTTAGTGATAAAGAAATCACAGCTTGATGTCGTAAGGGCCCGCTTCTCTTTAACACAATTTTCATAAGATCTCTCATAAACTAATTTGTAAGTCAAAACTACTAATTAAAGCATTTTTGGACACATTATACTGAAAAGTGTGCTTGTTGCATGATCTCAAGTTGAAAAATTGAAAAATAAAACAACAAATATTAATTAATTTTAGCAACAACAATAGTAGATTTCGGAGTCTATTCGAATCTTAAAATAATAGTCACGTAACCTGTATTTATTAATTATTCAAAAAAGGGCACATTTTAGCTGTAATTTTCAGTTTTTTTAAGCAAAATATAATAGTTATTTGTATTAAAAATAGATAACTAAATAATAAAAATGGATAAATATTTGCATAGCGAAGTAACCAAAGCTGATATAAATATAATATAATCCCTCAAGACTAGTTTCTTTATTAGCTGTCTTAACCACACTGCAATCATTTCCTTCTTGAATTGTCAGACGAATTTCTTGTGTTAAAAATTTCTAAGCATTTCAGAAAAAAATCCAAAATAATGTTCTCTTATTTCTATTGTTTCATTGTGGCTTGTTTTTCTCCTTCAATTTTTTTTGTTATTTTCTTTAACTTGATCTTCGTATTTCGGAACTCTATCTCTGAGGTTCTAAAAAGGTTTTGATACTGTACATAGAAAACTAAATTAGCTCTTGAATATCGTGTGTTGACTACCTACAAATATTATTCACAAAATAAACCATTTTTCGAATTAGATTTTCGTAATTACACCGATTATGTTCACAAGAGAATAACACACCAATTACTACGAACCATAAATTTTTAACGAAAAAAAACTACAATCGATTGTTCTAAAAAAACTCATTAATTGTTATTTAACCATGAAAACAAATCACGATCTAAAAATCCTCCCCCTCGTTTCCAAAATCGGCAGAATTCTAGCAATTGTTCCAAAATTAAAAAACAATCGTTTCCAAAAAATTTACGCAATTATATATTTCACCATTTTAACAATAGGAGTCTCACTGACTTACATCTGGAGAAAACCGTTTTACCAAAAATTTAATTTACTCAAATTACTTATCAAAATTTCTCTAGATTTGACCTGCTATTTTTTCAATTTTTATACAACAATTATGATAACATGTTTCAAAGAACAGGAATGGAGCCTGCTTTTACACAATTTGAGAAAAACTAACTGTACAACAAGCACAAAAACGCCATATTTGAGATCATTTCTAGCAATAAATTTTTTATTTTGGATTTTGACAGTTTATACAGCTTGGGTATGGCTTACAGTAGTCGGAATTGAATATTCGCGTGAATATATCCTAGATGCTGTCCAACTGTACCCTGTTATTTTTTACAATTATTTAATTTACATTATTTTAAACATGTTTGTGGTGAGATTACAGTTCTTGTGTCAAAATTTAAACAAAAAAATTGATTTAGAAAAAACACGAATTAAAATTTTGATTTTAAAAGACAGTCTTGATGGTTTTAACAAAATTTTTGGTTGGCCTTTACTTTTTATTATAATGTACAGTTATCTCCGAATTTTAATCTACTTAGATCTCACGTTTAAAAAAGGACTGAAGAGTCTTAAAATAGAGGCTCTCATTGACAACATTCTGATAATAATTTTATTTTTTGTAGGTACTTTACATTTTAGATTTTTTTTTAAATAGATTTTTTTAGGGAGGCGTTGTTGTAATTATTTTAATGGCTGACAAAATCCGATTTTATAATACTGAAATAGGGAGAGTGTTACACACGTATTTAGTTAAATCAAAAAAATCAAAATGTTTGCTATATTTGATCAAAGAAGATTTTCCAAAAATATCAGCTGCAAGGTTTTTTGAAATTAACAGAAACACTCTTTTCCAAATTTTGTATTCTGTTGTTACATTTTGTGTTGTTTTAACTCAATTTCACCTCAAGTAAAATTTTGTTATTCTAATAATTGTTATTAAAAACATTTGTTGTATTTCTCGAGGTAGGTGGCTTATCCTGTCTAGATCACACATATAATCAACACCAAACAGTAACAATAATTTATTATTAATTATTTATTTTGTTACAGATAATTATAATTAATCATCACCTCCAGTCATTACTTCCATAAATTCTAAAAATTGTTTATGTTTTTTATTTGTTTTTGAAAGTTTTAATAACTTACCATCATAGTCAACAGTACCAGAACCATCAGTATCAATTTCAGCAATAATACCATCTAATTCTTCATTACTTAAATTGTTATCTAGTTCTTTAAGAATTTCTTTAAGTGTGGAAGTTGTAATATAACCATTACCTACACACAAATAAATTAATAAAAATTTAAAAAAATAAAAATAAATTACCTTCTTTATCATACAACCGGAAAGCTTCTTTCAGTTCTGCTTGCATAGCTTCAGCATCTTCTTCAGCCATAAATCTTGAAGCCAGTGTAATAAATTCCTCAAATTCTAATTCACCAGAACCTGAAACAAGTTTTTAAAACAAAAGTTTTGATTTCAAAGAATTTTTTTTACCATCAGCATCAACTTCAGCAATAATTTCAGCCAAAATTGCTTCAGTTGTGTGAACACCCAACATGCTTAAAATTGTACCAACCATGGTTGTACCAATACTTCCTTTTTTTTCGACATCGAATGTGTCGAAAGCTTTTTGAAGAACTAAAATTTGATTTCAGCAAAATTTCAGAAAAAATTTTTTTTTGACTTACGTGCGATTTGATCCTTGCTGAGATCATCCTGTTTGAAGTATTAAAAAAAATAAGTAATGTAACACTACACAAAACACCGACTTACCATATTTTATGGAAAGATACTTTGATGTAATAAGCAAGAAATAGCAAACACGTGAAAAGCACACTCTTATAAAAGTTCGCATAGTGGAAATAGTGGGGCCACGTCTACTTCATATTTTTTCAGAATTCACAGCTGCTTCAGTTTTAATTAATCGTAAAATACTGTACAGCACCGGACTGGTAAAATTTTTTAAATAAGAGCCACATTTTTATCAAAAAATCATTTTTCTTTTAGCTGAAATGTCGTTTTGAAATCATGAATTTGTCCATAACAAGATTGATATTTTTCTTAATTTACTACAATTATTGAGGTCAAAAATAGCATGTCCTGTGTTATATTATCAAAAATATTAACGAAGACATTATCTCATTACGGATCTGCCTTTTCGCTATAAAACAATGTAAGCAATTTACTAAAACCATTAATCACGTTATGCTTGCGTATAACACGTTGTATATCCCTGAAAAGTTTTATACTCGCTTTCGTGTCCTGGACATTTTCCAAGTACTTGTCCAATCAGATTATTGGTTTATTTAAAATTTTAATCTACTATAAAGTACTCTGAAAATTTTTATTGAGTTCAGGTTCAGGATTTACTTGTCGGTCTAAGCAGTTTTTAGATTTTTTTATCTTTATTTCAAAATTTACTTTTTCAGTCATGGTCTTTTTCAGCTGTTTATTGTAATTACAGGTATAAGAGTTGGACTAAAAATAGAAATATTAATTTTATATTTAACAATGGAATTTTTTTGGTATATTTGGCAACACTTGATGACCTGTTTTTTCAGCAGATATTTTTAATGATACTTTATTATCTAAACAAGAATATAAACAAGTTATTTAATAACAGGAGCTTTTAATAAATGAGCTAATTATTTTTATAAATATTTTGTGCATTATGTGGATTTTCTGAAACTGCTACTGAAAGTTGAAAATTATTAAAAATAGCTGAACAATTCTGAAATTTAACTATTTTATGTTTTGTAATTTTAAATTGCATATTCTTGCAAAAATTCAGAGAGCAGATTTTTCAGTGTCTGTGAAAAGTAGACTAACCTGAAAAATGAATTTTTTGAAAAAGTTATAAAACATTTTTCTATTTTTCAGTGCTGATTTAAAATAAATTTTTTGCAAAAAATAAACAAAAAGTGCAATAAGATTTTATTACTTTATAAATGCTAGAAATTACTTTAATAAAAAAACGTTTTGTTAAAAATTTAGAATGCAGAGTTTTCGAAATGGCTACCGGATATTTGAAAATCAGGTTTTTGAGAAAAAGCTTTTTCAAAGAAGGTGAAATAAAATTTTCTTGCTCTATAAATGCCGGAAATAACTTTGAAAAAAAATATATGAAGTATTTGTCAAAAATTACAAATAAAAAGTTTTTAAAATGGCTACCGGAAGTCTGAAAATCATATTTTTAGAAAAAAGCTTTGAAAAAAAGTAAAACAAAATTCTTTTGTTCTATAAATGACACAAATTATTTTAGTCAAGTAAGATATAATATTTTTGAAAAAATTGAGACTGTAAAGTAATCAAAATGGCCGCCGGAAGTCTAAAAATCAAATTTTTGGTAGAAAGCTTTTAAAAGAAGGTAAAATGAGATTCTCCTGCCCTATAAATGCTAAAAATTACTTTAATCGATAAAAATAAAATGTTTTTAAATAAATTTACACAGCAGAGTTTTTAAAATAGCCGCTAGAAGTTTACCTAAATATTAATTTTTTTAAATAAAGCTTACGTATTTAAAAAAGAAGATAAATATTGTTTTTATAAATGAGAAAGATTACTTTGATCGATGAAAACATAAGGTTTTGGGATAAATTCAGTCAACAGAGTTTTCAAAGAGTCCATTGAGAGTCTAAAAAATAAATTTTTTGAAAAATCTTTTTAAAACAGAAAATAAAATAATAATATTCTGTTGTATAAATGCCAGAAATTACGTTAACAGATAAAATATAGTGTTTTTGTAAAAATTTAAGCAGCAGATATTTTAAAATGGTTACCAAAAGTCTGCATAACAAATTTTTGAGAGAAGGTTTTCTAAATGCAAAAATGAAATCTTCCGGTTCAATAAATACCACAAATTACTGTTGCAAATAAAAATATAATATTTTTGCAAAAACTCAGATAATAGATTCTTTAAAACGGTGACAGAAAGTGTGTCAATTTAATTTTTTTGAGAAAGCTTCTTTAAAAAAAGATAAAAAATAATATTCTCTTCTTCTATAAATATCAGATATTTTTTTAGTAGACGAAAATATAGTTTTCTGTATAATTTAGATAACAGGCTTTTCAAAATAGTCGGAAATGTATGAAAAGTAATCATGCCGGAAATTTATCTTCCCGATTACTTTAGGTAAATAACTGTTTTGTACTCATCGCCTTTAAGAGGTTGTTTCTTCACTTAAAAAACTGTTTTCTCAATTTGAGGTGTTTTTTTTTAAAAGGGAACAGTCAAAATTTGTTTCACGATAGTGGTAAAGCAATTTTGGGTTCTACTTTTTTTAATAAAAATTTCCAGTCTTACCAACCTATTAAACAAATTAAATTGTCGACTAAATTATTCTAAAAATTTTGTTTTTAAATTTTTGTTTTTATTCCTTACAAAAAATGTATTTTACATTTCGAAAATAGATTTACTTTTTTCACTCGTGCTACAAAGTGCTTGTGCGGGAAATGCATCTTTCCGAATACGTCAGGTAAATAACTATTCCAAAAAGAGTATAAATAATTTTAAAACTAGTGAACTAAAAATAGCAAAAATTGTAGTAAATATTTACTATTTGAGTTCAGCGAGACATTTTTATATATTTTACTCGTTTTTCTTATTTTATTTATATTTTAAAATAATTTTAAATATTATTAAAATATTCAGAATAAATTGTGATTGTCTAAAGTGCTTGTCGAAATTCTGTCTCGTAACCTTTAAGTATCAAATTTAGTGCTTAGACTGAGAGAAATAGTACCTTCTTGTTCTAACAAAAAGACAATAACCTATTTAACACCTCTACACTATTTAAATCCGCTTTGATCTCTTCGAGAAGTCCAGTATTCAATTAATCAGCACGTACGATCCTTCTCAATCAAAAATGGTAAATAATCATTTAATTAATGACTCATCTCATTATTATTTTCATCAGAACGATCTCGACAAAGAGCAGATTTCTTGTAAGAACCAGTTTGTAAAAATATTAACTAAATTCGTAATTTTAAGTGTTAAAATCGACATTTGATGCCTTTGATGTTGACAAGAAAGGTTACATTGGAGTTGACATGATTGGTACTATTATGGATATGTTAGGTACCCAACTGGTAGGTGAAGAATTAGATAACGTAATTACCGAAATTGATGAAGATGGAAACGGTGAAGTGAGTTTTGAGGAATTTGCAAATTTAGCTGCGCGATTTTTGACTGAAGATGATGAAGATACTGATGCTATTCAAATGGAACTGAAAGGAGCTTTTCGTTTATATGACCGTGAAGGAAATGGTTTTATAACAACAGAAGTTTTGAGAGAAATTCTGAGAGAGCTTGACGAGAATTTGAGTGAAGATGATTTGGATAATATGATTGAGGAAATTGATACAGATGGCTCGGGTACTGTAGATTGGGAAGGTAAATTCGAATTGTAATTATCAATAAATAACAATTTTTTTTACAGAATTTAAAGCACTTATGATCGGGTAAATTGCATTTTGTATGTTATAAATTTCAGTAATAAAATTTTGTTGATTATTTTGTTGTTATTTAAAATCACTGTCCTTGTTCTACCTATCTATAGTAAAAAATGTGAGTAAGCCTCCCCTCTTTAATCGAAGGTAACTGATTGATAGTTCTATAAATATTTTGTCTTTAATTAAAGACGCTCTAGTTAATTAGAATCAGTTCACCAACAGGTACACAACTTTGAAAAAATGGTAAGTCTAGTCACAATAAATATTTAAACAAATTTTTGTGTTATTTAAGGAAGACGAAGAGCTCGCAAAATTAAAAGATCTTGATATTTCAAAAGATCAGCTAAAATGTAAAATCCTCTCATATTTTACAATTTTTTAATAACAAATTTTTAGTACTAAAACAAATTTTTGACTCTTTCGATTTAGAAAAAAAGGGCGAAATTGGTGTTGACATGATTGGACAGATTTTAGACATGTTGGGACATCAATTAGGAGTTGAAGAGCTACAGGTAACCAAAAAAAATTTACATAAAAGTACAAAAATAATTTTTAGGCTATTATTTCTGAAATTGATGAAGATGGAAACGGTGTTATGAATTTTGAAGAATTTGCACATTTAGCGGCAAGATTTGTGGTGGAAGAGGAGGAAGACACCGAAGCGATATTACGAGAATTAAAAGACGCTTTCAGATTGTATGATAAGAGCGGATTAGGGTACATTACTGTAGATTTGTTAAGAGAAATCTTGAAAGAATTAGATGAGAAACTAACACCTTCTGATTTAGAACAAATGATTGAGGAAATTGATACTGATGGCTCTGGAACAGTCGATTGGGAAGGTAATCCTCAAATTACTTAAAACATTTTGTTAATTTTTTTATTACAGAATTTAAAGCTATGATGATTGGGTAAAGTAGTTGTTCCTTAATTAACAACGCAATTAGAAAACAGTGATAAAATTTCGAACAATTTAATTTCGTCCTGTCAGTGTGCCAGAATTTCTATTATAAGGATGACGTTATTATATAAAGTAAGGGCAACGTCTATTGTCTTTTTTTGTTGTCTGTAGATGAAATATTTATATTTATATCTATAATAAACTGTATTTTAAAAAAGTCTTTTTTGTTAATTTTAATACATAACGTTATATATCAATACTAAAACGATCGTTTTAGGTATAACCAACCACAAAATCAAAATATTTTTTCTAATAACCTAGTTATACAAACGACACCTCACCTTCTTTGAAATAAATTTAGAAAAATAAACTTACTATTTCAGGATCAAATATGTAGGATAAATATTTTTTAAATAACTTATTACGTTTTATGCTGATGATTTATCGATATACTACGCTATAAATAAGCTATGCTTGCATGTTTACGTGCTGCAGTTTAATTTTTACATCGATCTAATAACTAGGCTTACAAACAACATTTGGTTATTTTTAAAAAATTTAAAAAAATTTTTCTTACGCCGATCGACAGTAAAAAATTGAGCGCATTAAACACATTTATTGATTAGGCAATATATCATCATTTTTATTAACTAAGCAGTAAATCAGACACTTTATATTCCAAAGAATTATCCCACCAAAAAGTAATTTAGACATGGTATAGACAGCAGAGATTTGTTTAATAAATAATCTCTCTTATTACATGAATGCTGCTGCAGCGCAAGCTCTCTCTTGCATTCATATACAGTTTTAAATTTTCTAAAAATTTTGAAGACGCCTGCTATGTATTTTAGTTCAGGATAATCGAATTTTTTTACATTGATAAGAAGATATAATTTTTTTGTAATCAGAGATGATAGAAGTACTAAACTACCAAATTTTAGTTTTTATCAATAACGTTCTCTAAATTACTTGCTAACTCTCGGGCTATATCATGTTTCTATTTTTTATTATTGATACAATATTTCTTTCTTCTATTCGTGGTGTAGATAAGCATTTCAGTGTCAAAGATAATTTCTTCTTTTAAACTTTGGAATGATTTAATTAGGGCACAATAAATAATAATGAGCTAATTGTGAAGAATTTAAAAGAGAAGTTGAAAAAGTGGTAGAATATGTAAGATTGTTGTGAATTAGAGAGAGCAGGTTTTCTTTTATCTTCTGTATTAAAACATAATAAATTGTTTGTAAATTTGTGTAATGGAGAAATTCAGAAATAAAAAACTTATTATAAAAAAATTAAAAAACTTTTGTTGTTAATTAATAAACACAAAAACCTCTGGCAAAGTCCTGAAACCAATTAAAAAATTAGAAAAAGCTTTTAGGCAAAAATCACAAGACTTTGAACAAGAACACGAAAAAGAATTTCTAATATTTGGCCTCTCAATTGATGATTATATAAAGAAAATGATTCAAAAATTAATTTGACACACTTCTTGTGCCATTTTGAATCCATAACTGAATTTTTACAAAAATATTTTTTTCTGCAACAGTAATTTCTCGTATTTATTAAACAAAAAGATTTTATTTTAGCTTTTTTCTAAAACACTTTTTTTCAAAAATTTGATTTGCAGACTTTTGATAGCCATTTTAAAATATCCGCTGCTCAAATTTTTACGAAAACACTATATTTTTATCTGTTAACGTAATTTCTGACATTTATACAACAGAAAAATAATATTTAACTTTCTCTTTTAAAAAGGTTTCTTTAAAAAAAAGTTAATTTTAAGAGTTCCAGTAGCCCCTTTAAAAACTCTGTTAACTGAATTTTTCCAAAAACATTATGTTCTCATCGATTAAAGTAATTTCTTCCATTTATAAAAAAAGAATTTTAATTATAACTTCTTTTTTTAAAAAGCTTTGTTTAAAAAATTTATTATTCAAACTTCCGGCGGTCATTTTAAAAACTCTGCTGTGTAAATTTTCCTGAAAACACTTTATTTTTATCGATTGAAGTATAATTTTTAGCATTTATAGAGCACTAGAATCTTATTTCACCTTTTTTTAAAATCTTTCTCTCAAAAATTGGTTTGACACACTTTCTGTGGCCGTTTTGAAGAATCTACTAACTGAATTTTAGCAAAAATATTACATTTTTATCCGCAACACTAATTGTTTAAAGGATGTAGATCGAAATTCAACCAAAGTACAGATTGAAGTAACAATTTAAGTCAACGATAAAACTATTGTAATCTGAAATTTATGCATTTTGTTTTATTTTATTTATGTTAAATATTTTATATTTTTTTTAAAAATAAATACATTGTAATTAAATGTAGGAAAGGTCAAAGTCTACTTACAGATTATCATAAAATTTAATATTTCAATGCTGTCGATTACAAGCTATAGTTTGTAATTATTTTTATATAATATCTAATTAAATATAAATTGTAATTAATTGAAGATATTTGATAAAAATCTATAAAAAGAATTGTTTTAAAATTGTGATTCGAGTTGTTTTAAATTTAAATAAGTACAATCCAATTGAACAAACGTTTATCAAAATTGATGGGCCATTAAATTTGTTATAAATATCTTTTTGGCCAATTAAAGCATCGTATTTTAAATTAATCAGAGATTAATAATCCGTCAATTTTGATTAGTTTTTGTGCAACTAAAAGGTAGACTTCGACCCCTTTGTATAATATGCAATATGTTCGAAATAATCATTATTTTTCGCTAAGTTGAACAAAAACACCATGCCACACCACTCTGCCATAGCTAGTGGCATGAGCGTCGCCTATTTATAGGCAACCAACTTGTCACTAGTAAAGTGTGTTGCCTACTTTTGAAAGTAAAACATTTTTATCCGCCAGAGGTCGCTTTTAAATAAATAAAAAATTTCTTCTACACTATTTAAAACTATTTTTGGTAGAATTTTGTCTTTGTTTCAACCCTAAAATTGATTACAATTTTTACAAGTCGTCCCATTTTTTTTCCGCTGATAATTTCCGGTTTTTTTCCACGGTGTGCTCCCGGGTCCGAGATTAAACGCATTTGATTGGTGGTAAAATTCAAATTTCGTTGTTCATCTGTTTTCTCTAGAACGCCAAGTTTGATGTTTGTTATCACAATTGTCAAAGTGTTTTAGCTTGGAAAATTGATAATTTTGTTGATTTCTTGTGATATTTTAAGTTTGTGTCGAATTCCGGGAAGGTAAGTCGTGATATTCCGTCTCGAGTTGGTGTTTTGGACGTAATTTAACCGTTTTTAGATGTCAAACAATGTGGAGAATCTTTCGCCCCAAATCATCAGACGAGTGGTCAAAGAGATGGAAGATCTAGTCTCAAATCCTCCTGAAGGTATCAAAGTTCAAATAAACGACGAAGACGTCACGGATATTCAAGCATACATCGATGGACCTGCAGGTTAGTATAATGTTCGTTAGAAATGTCACTACTTCCTGTGGCAGGAACCCCATATATGGGGGGCGTGTTCAAGGTGAAACTCACTCTGGGAAAGGGTTTTCCACAAGAGCCCCCAAAAGCTTTCTTTCTGACTAAGATTTTCCACCCGAATGTAGCCGCCAATGGCGAGATTTGTGTCAATACGTTAAAGAAGGACTGGAAGTCAGATCTCGGAATTAAACACATATTACTGGTAGGTTTATCAGCTTTGTGGGTTGTTTCGTGTGATTGACGAGTTTTTAGACTATTAAATGCCTCCTCATTGTGCCCAATGCCGAATCAGCCCTTAATGAAGAAGCTGGAAAGCTTCTCCTTGAACAATATGAGGATTACTCACAAAGAGCCAAAATGATGACCGAAATTCACGCCCAAGTGAGTTTCTATTCATTCCCTTTTTGAGCTCACACTAAATTTATTTTTCTAGCCTCAAAAAATTACAAAAGGGTGCAGTGGTGAGGGCCCTCTGGCCAAAAAACATGCAAGTGATAAAAAACTTACAGCAGAGAAAAAGAAGATACTTAAAGACAAAAAACGGACTCTAAAACGTTTATGAAACCAAGTACTGCCATTCTTGTTTATTTCTTTGTTTTTTTTTTAATTATTATTAAATTATATATGTTTTGATTACATCAGAATGATTTATAATTTAATTTGTGTGCTACAATTTTTGATTGAAACCTAATTTTTATATTTTAACTGTAGTACATGCACAAAGTGCAATTTATTCATGGTTCCAATCAAAAAATAAATGTTTGGCTCAGTTATTTTATTAATCAGTCAATTACAAAATGTCTACAATAGTTAACAAAAAAATTGGAAATTGCGGCCTCATTATTGAACATCAAATCTAGCTGAGCCTTAGGGTGTATTTGTGGTAGAGAATTGTGAATTATTTATTAATAAAAAGCACAAAATAGACGGTTTTCTTATTAAAAACCATAAAAATCATGACCATAGAGACCAAAAACCAAAGAGAGAGGTACATGTCACAAAAGATACAGAAAAGCACTATACAGAAGTCAGCTGATTGGAAACTATGAGGTAAATGTCAAAACTGATTTCCCCATGACATACGCTCACTTTATTGCATCTGTTAAAAACATTGCATAAAACAATATTTTTTAATATTTAACAATGACAGTAAGTTATGACAAAATTGACAAGAAAGGCTGTTTATATATTTAATTTAATACTTCTTTTAAATTAATATATAACAAAATGCAATACGTGCTCTATCAGTGGAATCTGGATACAGAGGACACGTGCATTATTGAGGGAGAAACATTAATCATATGTCAAGAATTTGAGTTTTTCTCTCAATAAAGCAGCTGTTCACCAGTTGTAAATTTCACCACAAGAGAACGTCACGTTTCTTATAAATTGTCAATAGATTGGATACTTGTAAATTGCAATGATTTTATGAAAAATTAGAGAAGAAAGAAGACGGCAAGGCTAAAGTTTGAAACACAAGATAAAGATTTATAAAGTGTTTATTCAATTAAAATGACAGAAAAATTAACAAAACCTGAAACATTAATAATAAAACCTGAAACAAAAAAATTGAGAAACCTGAAAGATTAATAAAACCTAAAACAAAAAACATTAAAAGTTATAACGAAATAATTATTAATTTCTGGAATAAAAGACAAATTTCAGAAAAAGTCATGACGTTACATGCAACTTCAATATTTTAAACCAAAGATTCAGCAATTAAAGCAGAGATCAACAATATTTTTTTAGAAAAAAACTTAGTTTTATTTAATTATATAAGCCCGAATTAAGGACGTACCTTTTTGGCATCATTTTCTGCCACAACTGTTGGGTGGCGAATCCCCTCCTTCTGCTTCTTTCGGACCTACCTTTAATCCAGATTTCCAGCGTTGTCCTTAGGCCCCCCTAACCCAACCCCAATAAAACGAAAGGAATTACTTTTAAAATGTTTATTTATTTTTTTAAAGGGGGTACGGAAAGGAACTGTAAATAAAACGCAATAAGTTTATTGATATACCAATTTTAAATAATATAATTTCCGCCTCAGGACAGTATGTTTGTATCATCACTTAAAATTTGTAAATATTTAAGATTATTGATGAATGTTATATCTAAAGTAACTGGATAAAAATCATTTAATATTAAAATAAGGACGTGAACGCATTGTCTTGGCGGTAGGCATAAAATTGATTGATTTTTTTCAATTTCATCAATTTTGAAACTTTTTAATATACAAAAATGTTGTTTAATTTTATAAAAATACTGTCAATATTTAGTATTCTGTGAAGTACTACAATGTGTCTCTAATTGATTGAGTCTGATGGCAATTCTAAACAAGAACTTTTAGTATTTTGGACAAATTTTGAAATACGAAAATTGTTGATCTCTGCTTCCACTAATTTATTTAAAAAAATTGCATTGCTGTTTTTAATAGATGCAATAAAGTGTAACAAAAAAGACTCACCTTAAGGCTTTGAGACTAGGCGTTGTCGGGGGCCCTCTGGAGTAGATAATTTCAAATAACAGCATCTGAAAATAAAATAAAAAATTAATAAAAATTGAAATAATAATCAATTGATATTTAATAAATGTCTATCGAGGGAATTTATAAACAATGAAGACATATGTTACTGAGGAAAAAACAATAACTTGTCAACAATTCGAATTTTATCCCTCAATAAGGCACATGTTCATCACCACCTCAGTGCGTATAACTTCTTGCTAATAGTCAGTAACTAAGTTGAAACAAAAATAAAATATATGCAATAATGTTACAGAATAAAGTATAACTCTCTAATTGAAAAACAGAGATAAACAATTTTTAACAAACAATACACAGTGATATAATAAATTGGCATCTTCTTCTGCCACAACTGTTGGGTGGCGAATCCCCTCCTTCTGCTTCTTTCGGACCTACCTTTAATCCAGATTTCCAGCGATGTCCTTGGACCCCCCACAACCCCAATAAAACAAAAGGAATTACTTTAAAATATTTATTTATTTTTTTAATGGGGTGGGCGGAAAGGGTTTATAAGTAAAACTAGCAAATTTATTATTAGATCTGTTAAAAATAAATAAAATTGTTTATCTCTGTGTTATTTCTATAATTTAAAAATGCAAAATTTGTGTATACGTTTAAAAATATTTAAACAAAACCGATTATTTTGTTTAATAAGTAATAAATAAAAGTACTTATCTTTATAGTGGCTCATGGCTGCTACTTTTGTTCCTCTTCTTAATTTGGTGAAACACTAACTGAAACAAAGACAAATTGTTAAGTACATTTGCAAAATAAGAAATATAAAGTATTCTAAGTTATAGTACGATAACATCAGACGACTTGTCTAAAAATTGTTTGATATATCAATCATCATTCTGAGACAAAAAAAGGACAATTTAAAATAGAGATAAACAATTTTTTAACAAAATAACATTACACAATGATATAATAAATTGGCATCTTCTTCTGCCACAACTGTTGGGTGGCGAATCCCCTCCTTCTGCTTCTTTCGAACCTACCTTTAATCCAGATTTCCAGCGATGTCCTTGGACCCCTCCCAAACCCCAGAAAAACGAAAGGAATATTTTTAAAACGTTTATTTATTTTTTAGAGGGGGCGGAAAGGGACGATAAATAAAAAATAACTAAGTTTATTGATGTAAAAATAATTATAGTAAAATTGCTTATCTCTGAGTGATTTTTGATAATTTAAAAATGTGAAGATTGCATGTATGTTTGAAAATGTAAAAATAATTTAAACAAAACCTACTGAAATTCCGTTTAATAAATAATAAAAGTACTTATCTTATTTAATGTAGCTCTGGCTGTTGTTGCTTCTTTTCTCAAGCTGGTTTAACACTGACTGAAACAAAAAAATTGATAAATACATTTACAAAATAAAAAAACACAGAAAAAATGTCCTTTGTTACATGAAAATAACGTCCGACTACTTTTGTTTTTAATAAAGAAGAAGTGAAAGAATTAATTTATAAATAAATCATCGTATATTATTATGTAAATTATTATTTGATATAATAAATTATTTTTTTATCTTATTACCTCGAATTTGAGCTACATATCCGAAAATTCGACTTATCGATCCGAATCAGTTGACTTTTCGTTTTGTTTAAACTCAAATGTTAATTCGACTAATTTGAAATGAATTAGTAAGTTTACTTGATTGATATATACAAAATTGTTTAAATTTCAATCGTTTGAAAAGCTGATTCATAATCAATTTTACGAAATTTTTGTTTATAATCGATAATCATTAAAATCTATAGTTTTGGCAAAAAAATCGATTCGTCCGTACGAAATTACACTTTTACGCGTTTCCTGCTTTTGTTTAAATAAATTATAAATAAACTTACTTTTAGTACACATTTTCTCACAGACACTGCACTACTTTTATGTTAAAAACGCGGGAATTTAATTTATTTAAACAAATTAGATCGATCTGCATTTTCACACGTCTTTATCGAACGACCGATTCGCGATAACTGAACAAAGAGGCGCTCGTCAAAATCTTACACAACCACAAAAAAAACGAAACAAAAAGTGTTTATCTACAAGGTTTGTGATTAAAATTAGAAAGCGATTCTTTCAAATAAAATCACCAACGCCCTAAATCTTTATTCCGAATTTAATTAACCTGTATGTTAAATTAATTATTAAATGTAGTTTATCCCTAATTACAGGATTTTTTTTATATTTTTGTGTACACAAATCTGTTTTAAAAAAAATAAATCAATAAAAAATCTCACTTTTTTAAATCAAAGATGAACCACTGCATAATTTTTTATTGCACATTATTGTTTATTGGCAATGGCGATGATTAATGAGGGCGCCACAGTTGAATCGTGAGGGAAGTAATTATTTCAAATTAGATATACACACATCAAAAGAATCTAGGGGACAAGCTTAATAATGAATGCTCCAAGGGGGTTTGTCCCAACGAGCAGTAGGTGACGCTCTCAACATCAGCAAAAGTGTTGTTAATCGACTTTGGTTGAGATTAGCAAATTGATGACGTCAAAAAACGACATACAGGACGTACAAGAAAAACAAATGCTATTGAAGACCGATTTCTCCGGTTACAAGCTTTAAGGAATCGCAGCATAACAGCTACAGAACTGGTAATTCGATTAAATAACACCTTCACAATGTTATAGTGAGTGACCAATCTGTTAGAAACCGACTTCATGAAGCTGGTCTAAATGCTAGACGTCCTTTAAGAATGCCTAAATTATCTCGAGAGAATCGGGCAATCAGATTACAGTGGGCGCAAGAACACGTGAACTGGCAACGGGAAGAATGAGCCAGAGTTTTGTTTACGGATGAATCTAGGTTTGGTTTACGTCCAGATACTAGACGAACAAAAGTCTGGAGGCGACCTGGAAACGCAGAACGGCTGGCAACCGCTCAAGAGGTCTCCATTTACCAAGGAGGTACGATGATGGTTTGGCCTGGTATCACCATTAGTGGAAGAACGCAGCTCGTTTCTGTAGATGGCAATTTAAATGCGGTGGGCTATCGAGACCATATTCTCCAATCTGTTGTTCTTCCATTTGCTGAAGAAATGGGAGAAAATTTTATACTGATGCACGACAATGCCCGTCCACATTCGGCTGAGGTGATACGCGAGTTTTTGACCAACAACGAAATCAACGTTTTACCATGGCCTGCCCAGTCACCTGATTTAAATCCCATTGAACATGTATGGGATATGATGGGCAGACGTCTTTTACGGCATAATGTCTTTTTAGAAACAAGAGAGCAGCTTACAGAATGCCTCAGAGAAGAATAGCGCTCTATACAGTTTTAGAAGATAGACAATTTAATTTTAAGTATGCCTAACAGGTGTAGGGCAGTAATTAATAGTCGAGGAGGGCACACAACTTATTAATTTTTATTTTCTATTAATTTATAAAATTATAATTTTTCAATTTTTTTTTTAGAATTTGTTTTTATTTTTTTTGACATTTTCGTTTCTTTGTTGTAAGATTTTGTTGAAAAAATAAAACTCTTAATAATTCGTACATATTTAATAAATTTTGTACATATTTTATTAAAATTTCTTGCCATATATGCTGTCCCCTAGATTCTTTTGTTGTGTGTATTATAATCAGTTGTGATAGGGCTCGGGCATTTCATATGCAAATAAGTAAGGCTATTTTGTTAGATTTTACAGCCAAATTACCCTAATTTATACACAAATTGAAAGTAATTATTAGAAAAATTCGTCCTAAGCCTTAAGGAAAACAACAAAATTTTTAAAAATTGATAAAAGTGTTTTTTTTTTCATATCAAGGAAATTAAAGCAACAAAATCTGAAATTATTAAATTATAATTTAAAAAAAATACATTTGTTTGTCACTGATTTTTTACTCAAATTTCTTCTTAATATAACAAATTTCAAAGACTTTTTCGTGGTACAAACTTCACTCTAATTGATCCTTTACTTCTGAGCACCAAATCTGTTATCATCTCGACATTTTCCGGCTTATCAACAGGTTCCAAAACAAAATTACTTAAAATTCCACAAAGCAAAGCCTTCAGTTCCAGCATTGCAAATTTCTGTCCGATACAATTTCTTGGTCCTGCACTAAATGGCAAATAGGCAAACGGATGTCTACTTTTTGTATTTTCCGGCAAGAATCTATCAGGATCAAATTTTTCAGGATCGGGATAAATATCAGGATTATGATGCAAATCGTAGATATGTATATGAGCCATTGCATTTTTCGGAACTGTATAACCACTAGCAGTTTTGAAATCTTCAGAAACTAACCGAGATATAAAAGGAACACTTGGGAAAAGTCTGAGGGATTCCTTAATACAACGTTCCATGAAACTGAGTTCTTTGAGTTCGTTATAAGAAGGAGGTTTACTCAGATCGAGAACTGATGTCATTTCAGCATAAATTTCATTTTGAATTTTTGAATGATTTGCTAATAGGAGTAAAGTGTAGGAAATTGAAATCGAAGTCGTATCATGACCCTAAAAATGAATTTTTAAATTTCTAATCTTAAAAATCTCTACTAACTTCAAACATAAATGTATCAACCTCCTCAGCTATTCCCTCGTCATCAATCTCAGCTCCTCGATTTTTAGCTGTAAGCAACAAATCTAACATTGCCATTCTTTTACCCTCTTTCGCTTCAAAATTTTTCGTTTTTTGTTTGATAACATTTCGGGAAAAGTCATGTAAAATTTTTATACTTTGTTTAGTGATTTTGCCAAGTTTTGTCAAATTATAAAAAATATTTGGATTGTAAAGCCAAGGTCTGGAAAGTCTGTAAGTTAGAGCGTAACCAAAAGTGTGAATTGCACTTTTATAATCTTGGCAGTTTTGA
Organism: Tribolium confusum; assembly: GCA_029207805.1. Lineage (NCBI taxonomy): Eukaryota > Metazoa > Arthropoda > Insecta > Coleoptera > Tenebrionidae > Tribolium > Tribolium confusum. Next base: position 28,935,088 of record JALGAY010000006.1, on the reverse strand, counting down.
GGGGAAGCATCCAGTTTCACACCCATTGAAGTCTCTTAAATTATATAAAATGAGAAGAGTCTAGGGGCGTGTCTATAGACACGCCCACTTAAAAAGTCACCTGCGATTGATAGAAGTGTAAATTGGGTAATTGGAGGAATCACATCTATTATTTGTGGTCCTTTATTTTTTAATTTCTCAACTAACTTCTGAGTTTCTTCATTGAAGATAGGAACAAATTGTTGAAGAATGTTAAAATGGAAAGCTGGTGTTAGGATTTTACGTCTGGTTTGCCATTTAGTACCGCCACTTGTTAGCAATCCTGTACCTAACCAGAAATGTAGAAAATTATAAATGTCACTCTTATCATTATGCTTGCTATTTGATAGTACCAACTGAAAAAAATAACAATTATATTGCGCATTTATTTTTTATTTTTTTTACCTCAATATCGTCAGGATTTAACAGATTAACAGCACCATGTCTCAAAGCCCATTCTTTATATAACGGATAATATTTTCGAGCTAATTCTCTCTGGATTTTAAACAACTGATCTGGAGGAGCAAGAAACAGGAGAAGGTTTCCTATAATTGGGTAACTAGGAGGTCCTGGTATTTTTTTTAAGAGACAAAAGAAATGGGAAAAATTCTGGTACCATAATAAATAAAAAATAATTAATAATAACACTGTTAATATGAGAAGCACTGATTGTAGTATCATGATGAGCAAATGCAAATCGTATTAAAACTCAAGGCCTTTTTTATACGTTATTATTATTTTTGTATTACAGCAATAACATCAATTAAAAATAATTTAAATCAAAATTTTCCATTAGAAAGATACTGATAACAAAACACTAGTCATGTCTGGGAACAAATTTAACCTTGATACTGTCTTTAGGTCGTAAAACTAAATCTGCAACAAATTTAATATCCTTGGGAGTATCAATCGGTTCAAGGACAAACTTTTTCAAAATTCCACAAAGCGCTGTCTTCATTTCTAACATTGCAAACTTTTGTCCAATACAATTCCTTGAACCTGCACTAAAAGGAACATAGGCAAAAGGATGCCGTTTTTGAATATTCTCGGGAAGAAACCGATCAGGATCAAACTTTTCAGGATCAGGAAAAACGTGAGGACTGTGATGGAGATCATAAATTTGCAAATTAACCATACAATTCTTCGGAATTGTATACCCAGTCTTTGTTTTAATTTCACTCCCCGAAACTCGAGAAATAAAAGGAACACTCGGGAACAGTCTCAGACTTTCCTTAATACATCGCTCCATAAATTTCAATTCTTGAAGTTTAGCGTAGGTTGGAGTGTCGTCATCAAGGACTGTCTCCATTTCTTTAAGGATTTCCTCCTGTGCGTCTCTGTGATTTGCCAGAAGAAGCAAACAGAAACAAAGTGCCATAGAAGTGGTATCGTGGCCTTCAAACATGAAAGTATCTACCTCTTCCCGAATTCCTTGATCGTCGATGTTTGCACCCTCAGTTTTGTATTTAAGGAGTAAATCAAGCATTGCTAAACGTTTTCTGGAAGAGTAGGAATTCGGGAGATATTTTTTACGTTCTGCGATCACAGATTCTGAAAAGGTATGAAGCGTCTTAAGGACTTTCTTCTCTTTGCGACCTGGAGGAGTGAGAGAATAGATGGCGTTGTTGTAGATCCAAGGTCGAGAAACTCGGTATGTCAAAAGCCGGCCGATTTTATAAACTGCACTTTTGTAGCCGTCTTTGTCTTTATCTTCTGAGTCTAGTTTAATTCCCATTGCAGTCTCTGAAAATTCTAGTTTTACCAAAAACCAAAATTTTGATCTATTTACCTCCAATTGATAACAGAGTAAATTGTGTAATAGGAACAACGACATCAATATACGGTTTATGACACTCTTTTTCTAAATCATCGACAAGTCCTTTAGTCTCTTCGTTAAAAATTTGGATAAATTCCTGTAAGATATTAAAATGGAAAGCAGGTGTTAAAATTTTTCTCCGATTTTGCCATTTTTGGCCTCCACTTGTCAGAAGACCTGTACCCAACCAGGAATGTAAGAAATTGTAGAGAAAACTCTTGGTATTTTGTTTTGTATCAGTTAACACCAATTCTATATCTTCAGGATTTATAAGATTGACTGAAGCTGACCCAAAGATATTAAGAGAGAAGATGGGGTAGTACTCAAGGGCAAGTTTTCGTTCGGAAAGAAACATTTGTTCTAAATTATAATTAGCAAAAACTGTTTTTTTTTCAGTACCTGGTGTTTTCATAAAGTCAAATAAATTCCCAATGATGGGATAACTAGGAGGTCTTGGTATTTCGTCAAGACATTTCCAGAATCTTCCTCCTCTCCTTAAAGAACTCACTAAAAGAATAAGCAAAACTGCACACAAAATAATTGGTATTACAAACATGGTGGTCTTATTTTTCTGTTTGTCAATAAATTTTTCACATATTTATATACAATTTTATTTTGTTATCAGCATAGATAACATAATTCATAATAAGAAATCGTGACTAGAAATAATTGTATAAAACTGTGGTCATGATGATTCAAATGTTTTTTTGTGGAAAATTAGAAAGGCAAAAGGGTGTCCCTCTCTTTCTTAGGGATTTTTAATAAGAAAGCTATTAAGAGGACTTTCTCAGTATTCGAAGATAAATGTCAGGATTTAGTATTAGGAGACGTTTTTCATAACACTTTTCTAGGTTTTTCATATTTTGGAGATCTTAGGAGTTTGGTTCTTTCAACAAGTTGCTCAAATTTCTTTAAAAATCTTCTATTAACTATCTCTATGTTTAATGATTAGTATCGAAACAAACATAGAGCTGCATCGGTTGCATTATGATAAGAAGGGCAAATAAGCAATTAGAGAGATCACATCTCTTAGTTTTTATAGTAACTCAACCAAATTCTTGATCTCACGAAGTAATTGTTGAAGAATAGTGGAACAAAGTTTTTGATCTAATTCTCTTGATTTTAAACATTTGATCTGAAAATGCAAAACACTTGAAAAACTAGGAAATCCTTGTTTGTTTTTAAACAGAAGTAGAAGAAACGAAAAAAATTAAAAGCAAGTTATAATAATATTGTTAGTATGAGAAACACTGATTGCAGTATCATATGAATGAATGCAAATCATGTCGTACTTTATTATTATTTTTATATTACAGCAATCACACCTCTTAAAAATAATTTAGATCAAAATTTTCCATTTGGAAGATACCGATAACAAAACACTAGTCATGTCTGGGTACAAATTTAACCTTGATACTGCCTTTAGGTCGTAAAACTAAATCTGCAACAAATTTAATATCCTTGGGAGTATCAATCGGTTCAAGGACAAATTTTTTCAAAATTCCACAAAGCGCTGTCTTCATTTCCAACATTGCAAACTTTTGTCCAATACAATTCCTTGAACCTGCACTAAAAGGAACATAGGCAAAAGGATGCCGTTTTTGAATATTCTCTGGAAGAAACCGATCAGGATCAAACTTTTCAGGATCAGGAAAAACGTGAGGACTATGATGGAGATCATAAATTTGTAAATTAACCATACAATCCTTCGGGATTGTATATCCACTCTTTGTCTTAATCTCACTCCCGGAAACTCGAGAAATAAAAGGAACACTCGGAAACAGTCTCAGACTTTCCTTAATACACCGTTCCATGAACTTCAATTCTTGCAGTTTAGCGTAGGTTGGAGTGTCGTCATCAAGGACTGTTTCAATTTCTTTAAGGATCTCTTCCTGTGCGTCTCTGTGGTTAGCCAGGAGAAGCAAACAGAAACAAAGTGCCATTGAAGTGGTATCGTGGCCCTCAAACATAAAAGTATCGACTTCTTCCCGTATTCCCTTATCGTCGATATTTGCACCCTCAGCTTTATATTTGAGAAGAAGATCAAGCATTGCTAAACGTTTTCTGGAAGAGTAGGAATTTGGGAGATACTTTTTACGTTCTGCAATCACAGATTCGGAAAAAGTGTGAAGCGTCTTCAGGACTTTTTTCTCTTTGCGACCTGCAGGAGTTAGAGAGTAGATGGCGTCGTTGTAGAACCAAGGTCGAGGGGCTCGGTATGTTAAAAGCCGGCCGATTTTATAAACTGCATTTTTGTAGCCGTCTTTATCTTTATCTGATGAATCTAGTTTGATACCCATTGCAGTCTCTGAAAATTTCAGTTTTACCAAAAACTAAAGTTTTGATTTAGTTACCTCCAAGTGATACCAAAGCAAAATGTGTAATTGGAACAACGACATCAATAAACGGTTTGTGACACTCTTTTTCTAAATCTTCAGTAAGTCTTCTAGTTTCTTCGTTAAAAATTTGGATAAATTCCTGTAAGATATTAAAATGGAAAGCAGGTGTTAAAATTTTTCTCCGATTTTGCCATTTTTGGCCTCCGCTCGTCAAAAGACCTGTACCTAACCAGGAATGTAAGAAATTGTAAAGAAAACTTTTGGTATTTTGTTTAGTATCAGTTAACACCACTTCTATATCTTCAGGACTTATGAGATTTACTGAACCTGTTCCAAGGATATCAAGCGAGTAAATAGGGTAGTACTCATGGGCAAGTTTTCGTTGGGAAAGAAACATTTGTTCTAAATTATAATTAGCAAAAACTGTTATTTTATTTAATACCTGGTGTCTTCATTAGGTCGAATAAATTCCCAATAATGGGATACCTAGGTGGTCTTGGAATTTGATCAAGACATTCCCAAAATCTCCCTTTTCTACTCAAAAAACTCACTAAAAGAATGAGTAAAACCGCACACAAAGCAATTGATATTACAGACATGGTCGTTTAATTTTTATATTTGTCTAAACATTTTTTACAAATATATACAATCTGCTTATCAACTGGACAGATAACGCAACTCAAGATAAAAAATTGTGTAACCAAACTAGGATTAAAAGTTCAAAAAAAAAAAATGTTTTACATATTTTTATTAAAATCAAGTCCGAGGAATAAATCTAACTTTAATTCCTTCTTTGGTTCGGAGTACTATATCAACTACCAGTACTATAGTGGCAGGAATATCAATCGGTTCAAGTACAAAATTAGCCAAAATACCACAAAGTGCAGCTTTGAGTTCAAGCATTGCAAATTTTTTTCCAATACAATTTCTTGGTCCTGCACTAAACGGCAAATAGGCGAAAGGATGTCTCTTTTGAGAATTTTCCGGAAGGAAACGATCCGGATCAAATTTCTCAGGATCGGGATAAATATCAGGATTGTGATGAAGATCATAGATATGTAAGTTGATAATTGAGCCCTTAGCTAGTTTATATCCACTATGTGTGATAAGATCCTCCCCAAGTTTGCGTGAAATAAAGTGGACGCTTGGATACAACCGGAGAACTTCCTTAATACACCTATCAAGGTACTTCATTTCTTGAAGTTCGTGATAACTTGGTTTCTTCTTCAAATCACCCAAAACTTCCGACATTTCTTCAACAATTTTGTCTTGAATGTCTTTATGTCCAGCGATTAGCATCAATGCGAAACTTAAGGCAGCAGCGGTTGTATCGTGACCTTCAAACATGAAGGTATCGACTTCTTCCCGAATACCTTCATCATCAATTAAGCCTTCTTTATTTTTAGCTGTTAGTAACAAATCTAACATTGCTAACCGCCTTTTTCCGGTGTAGACTTCATCAGTTTCTGGTACTACAATCTCTTTGAAATTTTCTTGTCTTTCAGCAATAACACTTTTTGTAAATTTATGTAAACGTTTTGTTATTTTTCTTTCGAGGTAGTAACGAGGATTAAAGCGGTAGATTGTTTTAACAATTAACCAACACCGAAGAAGTCGGTAAAGTAAAAAATCTCCCATTTCTATAATCGCTTGTTTATAAAGAGTTTCTTTTCGATTAGTACTCAATTTTGTACCCATTGCTGTTTCAGCTATTGTTTTCAGGGTAAATTGTGCGATATGTGCATTAACATTAACATAAGGTTTATAACATTCCTCTTTAAGAACTTCAACAAGCTTATCAGTTTCTTCGTTAAAAATTGATATAAATTGTTGTAAGATACTGAAATGGAAAGCTGGAGTTAAAATTTTACGTCTTGTTTGCCACTTCAGTCCTGAAATAACGATAAGGAAGGTCAAGGTTATCACAGTGATTCATTTACCAGTGCTTGTCAAGAGTCCGGTCCCTAACCAATCATGAAGAAGGTTATAAATAGCTGATTTTTCCATATGGACTGGATTTGATAAAATTAACTAAAATTTTTGGTAATTTTTTTGATAAAAAAAATTTTTTTGACATACCTCACAATCCTCCGGGCTTAAAATATTTGCAGCAGCTAAATGGGCAGCATTTAATTTGTAGATGGGGTAGTAAATTCGGCCCCATTGTCTTAATTGCTTAAAAATGTTTTCTGGCCAAAAAATTTTTTTGGGGTGATTTTTTAAGACTGGTTTTTGTTCTTACCTGCACTAGTATAAAGTGGTAGAAGATTTCCTGAAATGATATCATTGACTGGAGGTCCCGGAAGACTATTCAAAGAAACAAGACTGTGAATATGTTGTTTTATTGTTTTGTAACAATAAAACAGATATAACAGAAGAAAAACAGCAACTGCTGTTAGAACTGTTGTCAAAACGAACATTTTTCTGTGACTGATCTTACTTAGTCAATTGTGCTGATATTTATTTATCACTAATTCATTACTCAACTACGTAAAAAAAATGTTTGTTTTTTTATTTTGACAGACGCGAAATGCCGATTGCAATATTGTTTTTCCGACTTGATTTATTTCTGGCGAAGAATTTTTGAGATTGTGTATCATAAATCACACGCATTTTTTTTTTTTCAAAAATAATAAATGACTTTTTAATTGAAATTTAAAGCAGTAATCTATGTTTAGGTTTCTTCTTACATAGACAAACGACAGGTCAAGAGGTCAAGTTTGAAACACAAGCCGATTGCGGAACTCCAAGTTTCTTATTTTACAAAAAAAAAGTTCTAGTCTTTCTAAAGACATTTTTTAGACCTTTTTTTGGTTTCTTTCTATTTCTATTTTAAGATTGTTTTTCAATTTATTTTTTAGCTCTGTTTTACTTTGACTTCCTTGACTACCATATTTTTGTTGGGATTTTTTCTTTCTGCTAGGATCAAGATTTGATTATGATCTTACAGTCATAGAAGATCTCTCTTAATTTTGCCAGAAATAAGCAAAATATATTTTTTGAAATAACGAATTTTCTGTTCTTTTTTCTTTCTGAAGATATTTTTAACAACTTTTTTTGGTTTTCTTTCTATTTCTTTAATTTTTTTAAAAGTTACTTTGCATCTCGTCTTGATTTAACAAAATAGAATTTTTGAAGGATATTTTCTGAATTATTTTCTAGCTCTGTTCTGTTTTGAATTCCTCGAGTACTTCATTTGTCTTTAAATTCTCTTAGATTTCTCCCATGACAAGATTTACTATAATCTTACAAATATGAAAAATCTCTCTTAATTTTGCTTCATAAAACCAGAATCTTTTGAACCTAAAAATCTGCTAATCCTTTTTCTGATTCTTTATCAAACTCATTTATGACTCATTGCATTCTTGTGAGAGTATCTTGTTTATTCGTTTTGAAATTCCATTATCAGGAATTACAATTTTTTTGTTCTTTGGTTTATAAATTGTTGCTCTCTTACTCAACGTCGACTCAGGATATTTTTATTATCCAGTCAATCTAGAAATATTCTTCTCAAAGTAGTAATTATATCATCTTAGTTTTTCTCAACTACAAGAAATAACTAAAAGCAATAAGAAGATTAAATAAAATTTTTGGAAGTAGAAGTAGCAAAAATATTTGCTGGAGGAAACCGGGTCATAATGGTGACTATTTATTTATTTTATGTGAAGTTTCCAATCTCAATTCTTGCTCTCCAGTGATTCATTATCAATGGAATAACAGACTATTAACTTCTCTTTCTTAACTCCCAGATTATCATCTTAGTTTCTTTAGCACAAAAATTTTAATTTTTTTATTTATAAACTACTGATAATAAGTTATCTTCCAGAAATAAAGCCTCTAATATACACAAAATAAATTTTAACCTTTGTTTATTTTTTTTTAATGAAAATATTTGTTAAGTAATTGCAGATGTAATAAATGTAATCAAATTAATTTCAAAATTTTTTGTAAATTTTGAAAGGTTATCTTAAAATAATTAGTCATCCGAATTGATAAAACAGTTCATTAGGTATAATGGAATTTGTAAGCCGGAACAAGATAAAACAAATTTTTGTATAAATACGTATATTTTGACCTTTTTAATTAGTTATATAATTAACCGTTGATTAGTTTTAATTTTCTGTCAAAAAGGCCCTCATAAAAAGTTGAGACAACTGCACACATCTCAATTTAAAATCAGGAAAACGGAGGAAAGTCCCGGGACAAGTCGTTCACGAAAGCCTGAAATTTCTTATAAATAAAACTCTTTTTTTATAATAAAATCTAACTGTCTTATATTTGAAAACTCTATCACACTACACAATGAAAGCAACAACAATATTGTTGCCAAATTTTTATAATACATATTTAATCACGTGGTACAAATTTAATTTTAATCGATTCCTTTGTCCTGAGAATAATATCAGCAATCAGGACAATAGTTTCAGGTGTATCAATCGGTTCGAGTACAAAATTTGCCAAAATGGCACAAATTGCAGTTTTTAGTTCTAACATAGCAAACTTTTGCCCGATACAGTTCCTTGGTCCTGCACTAAACGGCAAGAAAGCATACGGATGTCTTTTCTGAACATTTTCAGGCAGAAACCGATCAGGATCAAATTTTTCAGGATCAGGATAAATCTCTGGATTGTGATGAACATCATAAATGTGTATAACAGCATTGGTGTCTTTCGGCAAGACGTATCCGCCTCTGGTTGTCAAATCCTGACCAAGAGTCCTGGCAATAAAATGTACACTTGGATATAGCCTTAAGGTTTCTTTAATACACCTTTCTAGGTATTTGAAATTTTGTAAATCATTACAAGTTGGCTTTTTCTTCAAATCGCCTAAGACTTCTTTCATTTCGGCTAGAATTAAATTCTGGACGTCTTTGTGACTTGCGATTAACATCAAAGCAAAACAAAGAGCAGCCGAGGTCGTATCGTGACCTTTGAACATAAAAGTATCAACCTCTTCTTGAATACCTCCGTCATCAACTATTTTATCCTTATTTTTAGCTGAAAGCAACAGATCTAACATCGCTAACCGTTTTTTTCCTTTGTAAATTTCGTGTTCTTCAGTTGGTAGCTCAATATCCTTGAAATTTTTTTCCCGGTCTTGGATCACTTCACGGGTGAATTCGTGCAAAGTTTTGGTTACTTTGAGTTCCTGAAGATACCAAGGACTGAAGAAATTCAGGTAGTGGATGATGAACCATGGATGGGTCAGGCGGTAAAGCAAAATTTTGCCGACATCATACACAGCTTGGTAGTAATTAATCTCTTTCTGAGTTTCAAATTTCAGTTTGCTACCCATTGCAGTTTCTAGGAAATTTATAAAATAGGAGAAACTCTTATGGTACACATACCGGCAATTGTTTTGAGGGTAAACAAAGTGATGTGGGGCGAGATGTTAATATAGCTTTTTGAGCATTCCTTTCTTAGATTAATAACTAAATTTTCTGCTTCTTCATTGAAAACTTGAACAAACTGTTGTAAGATACTGAAATGAAAAGCTGGTGTGAGGATTTTTCGTCTGGTTTGCCATTTTGACCCAAAACTTGTCAATAAACCGTCTTTTAACCAGTTGCGAAGAAGATCGTAAATTTGACCTTTTTGATTATGAGCAGAGTTTGACATAATTAGCTGAAATTCATTGATTAAAAATTGTTTTTCGTGATGTGATAATCACCTCGCAATCTTCTGGATGTAAAATATTTGCCACACATTTATGTAATGCATTTAGTTTGTAAATGGGGTAGAAATCACGAGTTGCGGCTCTTAAACGCTCGAAAACTTTATCTAGGAAAGAATTTTCCGTTTTTAGGTGGATGTAACAAAGATTTGCCTACCTGGGGTGGTTTGAAGGTAAGTCATATTCCCGATAAGAAGTCCTTTTTGAGGAGGTCCTGGAATTACGTACATTTTGAGATAATTGGAAGCGTGAAATTTTATCCATGTTAAGAGGTGAAAAACCCCAACGATGGAAATAGCACACAACAATGTTGTCGACAAGAGCATGGTTATCAAACTAAGTAAAGTCACTCCTTTTTATAGATTTATTAATTAATCTAATTTTATTTATAAAACAAAATTGCTCTTATCTTTTGCACTTCTTTTGACAGTCAAAAATCTGATAGTTTTTTTCCTTTTAGATTCTTTGAAAACTTGAGTATTTACTGCCAGTCAAAATAGAAAAATTTCAAAAAAAATTTTCTTATCTTTGAGTGTTATTTATACATTTTATGTTACATTAGACATCATAAAATTCAAAAGCTACGCAAAATGAAGTTAATAACCTTTCAGATAATTACTATCTCAATGACTAATTAACCCAAAGTATTGTTTGTTTATTTATGCAGAGACAAAAATACACCAAGGACCACTTGGCTCAAAAATTTTATCTAAAAAGGTTCTTGATTGTCACATAAACAACATACTCTATTGATTGATTATGGCAGGATTATCAAGTGTTGGTAAAAATATTTTTTGTGAGATTTGAATTTAAGCAAAGGACACACGTTATCCTTTTGGAAAAATACGCAAGCTGATATTGCAATCCTAAATAAAGTATCAACAAATAACAGCTGTAATAACTTCAGAATTATCAAAGAAATTTTTGTAATAATTAAGATCCAAAACAACTTTTTTAATTTGTTTATAACATGAAACATCTTATTTTTATATTGAACAAACGATAAATGTGGATTTTATAGTCAAATTTTGACTATACACGCTTCATAAGATTCTTAATTCGAGGATATTCTGTAATAACAGAATCGAATTATTAAATTCATTGTCAGAAATAAAACTAAATTTTTTGTAAAATTTTATTAATTTCTTGGTATAAACTTAATTTTAATTCCTTCTTTGGTCCTGAGTACTAAATCAACAACCACAACAATTGTCTCAGGAGTATCAATAGGTTCCAGGATAAAATTCGCTAAAATAGCACAAATTGAAGCTTTCAGTTCCAACATTGCAAATTTCTGTCCGATACAGTTTCTAGGTCCTGCACTAAACGGTAAATAGGCAAAAGGATGTCTTTTTTGAGAATTTTCAGGAAGAAACCGATCAGGATCAAACTTTTCAGGATCAGGATAAATCTCCGGATTATGATGAATGTCATAAATATGAATCATCGTGATTGTATCTTTCGGTATAAGATATCCTTTGTGAGTCCTGACATCCTCACCCAGTGACCTACCAATAACATGAACACTAGGATACAATCTCAGACTCTCCTTGATACACCGTTCCATATATTTGAAATTCTGCAGGTCGTTGTACGTGGGTTTTTTGTGGATGTCTCCCAACACATCTCGGATTTCCTGCAGGATTAAATCCTGGACGTCTCGATGACACGCAATGAGCATTAAAGCAAAGTTTAGGGCAACAGCTGTGGTGTCATGACCCTCAAACATGAACGTATCGACTTCTTCTTGAATCCCTTCATTGTCAATTATCCTGTCTTTATTTTTAGCTGAAAGGAGTAGATCGAGCATTGCAAGACGTTTTTTGCCTTTGTAGACGTCGTGTTCTTCGGTTGGAAGTTCAATGTCTTTGAAGTTTTTCTCGCGGTCGAGGATTACATCTTTGGTGAATTTATGTAAAGTGTTGGTAACTCGCCGTTCGTGGAGGTACCAAGGATTTAGTAGGTTTACCAAAGGTTCGATAAACCAAGGATGAGTCAAGCGGTATAATAAAATGTTACCAATATCGTAAACGGCTTGTTTGTATTTTAGTTGTTCTTTGGTGTCAAAATTTAGTTTAGTACCCATTGCAGTCTCTGAAAATTTATTTTAGTGAAAATAAAAAACTGTTGGGTGAATTACCAGCAATTGATTTGAGGGTAAATTGTGAAATATGAGGTGTGATATTGATAAAAGGACGGTGACATTCCTTTTTCAAATTTTCAACAAGATTTTCTGCTTCTTCGTTGAATACCAAAATGAATTGTTGTAAAATATTAAAATGAAAAGCTGGAGTTAAAATCCGACGTCTTATCTGCCATTTTGTGCCTTTACTAGTTAAAAGTCCTTCCTTAAGCCAGTAGTGGAGTAGTTTATAGATGTATCCTTTTTCATTATGGACAGGATTTGATAAAACAATCTGGAAGAAGAATTAATAAAGGATTTGAGTGTGTAGTAAGTAGATAAATCAAAAAAACTGACTACTGAGGGTAAAAACAATTTGCCAAGCAGCATTCCTCAATCAAAAATTTTTTTTCTCTTTATTGCAAAAACTTAAAATGTCAGTCTTAATTTAATCATTCACTGAGTGCCATAGATTTTACCTCACTGTCTTCCGGGCTTAAAATATTTGCTCCCATTCTGTGTACAGCAAAAAATTTATAAATTGGATAGAAATTTTTACTTGCTTCTCTTAACCGATGAAAAATATCCTCTAAAAAATTTTTTTACCTTTAAATATTCTTTATTCGAAATTAATTACCTGGAGTTGTTTGTAAATAGGATAAATTTCCAATTAATAATCCTCCAGGAGCAGGTCCTGGAAGTTTATTCATCAAAAAGTAATTTTTCGCATAATATTTGAGTCGTTTTAATGACAAAACAACGGCAATAAGAAAAATAATTTCAAGTATTATTGTAGAGACGAGCATTGTAATTAAACTGAATTACGAATGTCGTATTATATTTTGATGATCGAAAATAATATACAAAAACAAAGGTCAAGATTTTGTAATTACTTGACCCAAGAGCAAAATATTATTAATTTGTGCATCTGTTTGTTTGATAATCTCGTAGTCAAATCTAATTTTAATTGGATTTTTGGCCTTTCAAAAGCATCTTTTGTTTTTATTGTCTTCCATTGCACTTTTTTTAATCCGGCCGACATGTTCAACGTTTTCTACAGTATTCTGGCATTTTTTATTCAGCAAATCTTGTTTCTTCGAATTCTAAAAGAACTGTTAAAGGTTACTTTACTTTTCACCCTGAACTCTCCACGAACCTCGCCACCATCTTGCCAAACACAACGTAGGGCTCTTCTTCACCAGATAACAATCACGACTTTTAGCCATTTTGTTTGAATTTGAGTTTAGTGCGCAATTTTGGGTTCTAAGCGGTAAAAATGGCCATTTTGAGAAAACTAGGAGATTTGGTTACTATTTTATATCTACGATTTGAACCATATTTCTGAAATTTCTACAGATACCTACTGAAAAATCTGAAAAAGGCATTGCTTTGGTGTCGTTTTTAGAACTTGTATTCGATAGAGATTTGCAGTGGTGAAACTGAAAACAACAATTTATGGTATTTCGGAATAGAACCTGTTGATACACCTGAAAATTATACCTTTGGGACTTTAAAAAAGACTATTAGCCCTTATAAAGATTGTTATACAATATTAATTGTTATAAAAAAATACTAACAAAAAGAATATACTTTAATTGTCTGAAATTTTCTTGAAAGTCCTGGAAACTGTAAAAACTCTAAAAAGTAATAATTTCTAAGGCATAATTAGCCTAAATTTAACTACAAAAAATAAAGTGTAAAATGTGTTTTTAATAAATTGTTTTTTAAAATTAATTTTGCCTAATAAATATTGTCTTTCTATTTTTTAATCGATGCATGAAATAACAATTACAAATCTGCCTTTGTTAAAAATTTCGTTTATTACTAACTAAAATAATCTAGTACTTACATACGTTTAAATGTTGCTGTTAACGGTTCTATTACTTGTTATCAGTGCTTTCCTTATTCTCTATTTTTTCAGACCTATACAATGCGTATTATTGCAAGTCTTTTATTTAGAAAAACTTCCAGGTCCACCTAATATTAATTTTCTTATCGGAAACATCCTCCACATTCATACAACTCCAGGTGATAAGACCTCAATTTATAAAAAAAAATAATTATATTTTAGATATGATTTTTAAAAAACTGCGGCAATATGCTCAAGATTATTACCCAATTTATAATATACGGGCTTTACATATTCCAGCAGCTTGTGTTTTAGCTCCGGAAGATTTTGAGGTCAGTTTCCCTTCTTAAAAAAATGATTTCAGAAACGTTTCTTCTGTTGTAGACGATTTTATCAAATCCAAAACATATAGAGAAAAGTGTAGCCTACAATTCGCTTTTTGGTTGGTTAGGAAGAGGTCTTTTGACAAGTGGGGGCCAAAAATGGGCAACTAGACGCAAAATTTTGACACCAGCTTTCCATTTCAGTATTCTTCAACAGTTTATAACAATCTTCAATGAAGAAACTGATAGACTTGTTAGTACTTTTAAGGAGTTGTGTGACAAACCTTTTATTGAAATCGATTCTTATATTACCCAATTTACTTTAAAAACAATCGGAGGTGAGTCTAACTATTTTCAAAATTAAAATAATTTTTTAAATTAAAGAGACCGCAATGGGGACAAAATTTGAGTTTACAACCCAAAAAGAAATCGAGTACAAACAATCAGTTCTTGAAATTGGCAAAATTCATCTTTATCGTCTTCTCAATTCGTGGTTTCTTTCTGATTTTTTAAATTTCTTTAGTCCTTTGAGATCAGTAGAGAAAAACGTAGTAAACAATCTTCACAATTTTACCCGAAATGTTATTAAAGAGCGTCAAAAAAATTTCAAGAAGATTGTATTACCAACTGAAGAACACGATGTTTATGTTGGCAAGAGACGTCTTGCTATGTTAGACTTGTTACTAACTGCTCAAAACGAGGATAAAACAATTGATGGTGAGGGAATTCGGGAAGAAGTTGATACGTTTATGTTTGAAGGACATGATACAACATCTGCGGCACTTAATTTCAGTCTAATGCTTTTAGCTTGTCATCAAGGAGTTCAAGTGAAACAATTTCGAGATTTTAGGTATCATAACTTAAAAGAATTTTTTTCAGGAAAAAATTGTTGCTGAAATGATAACAGTTTTGGGAAATTTACACCAAAAACCTACTTACAAAGATTTACAAGGAATGAAATTTCTAGAAAGGACAATTAAGGAGTGTTTAAGGTTGTACCCAAGTGTTCATTTTATTTCAAGAAAACTGGGAGAAGATATAGTTACTTCAAGTGGTTTCAGATTACCTGAAAAGTCATACGTGCATTTGCACATCTACGATTTGCACCACAATCCTGAAATTTATCCCAAACCTGAAAAATTTGATCCTGATCGCTTTCTTCCTGAAAACTCTCAAAAAAGACATCCTTTTGCTTATGTTCCTTTCAGTGCAGGACCTCGGAACTGTATCGGACAGAAATTTGCGATGTTAGAACTGAAAACAGCAATTTGTGGGATTTTAGCAAATTTTAAATTAGAACCTGTTGATACTCCTGAAAGTATAGTACTTGTTGTTGATCTTGTACTTAGAACAAAAAGTCCTATTAAAATTAAATTTGTACCACGAGATTAACAAATAAATGAAATGCATAAATTAGTAATTCTTTGGTTTTTTATATTTTAGGTCTACAGAGTATTTAGGTTTCATCAGAATGCTTGTTGCTACAATAATTGTTGTGATATTGTTTCTTATTGCCTTTGTTTTCATAATAGAACGACTGAAATATTATGTGAGAAATTACTTTTTACTGAACAGACTTCCAGGTCCTGCTCCTGGAGGATTAATAATTGGAAATTTGTCCTACTTACAAACAACTCCAGGTAATAATTTATATCAAGAATATTAAAACATAAAAATATTTTTAGAAGGTATTTTTAATCGGTTAAGAGAAGCTGGTAAGGATTTCTATCCAATTTATAAATTTTTTGCTATACATAGAATGGTGGCAAATATTTTAAGCCCAGAAGACAGTGAGGTAAAATTTATGCAATCAGCAGATGACTAAGATAAGACTGACATTTTAAGCTTTTACAATAAACAGAAAAAAAATATTTTTGTTAAATCGGTTACAATTGATTAAGGGAAGCTGCTTGCAACATTGCTTTTACTCTGAGAAGTCAGTCTTGTTTTTATCTGCTTACTAGAGAAGCAAATTCTTCAGTAATTTTTCTTCCAGATTGTGTTATCAAATCCGCTTCACTCTGAAAAAGGGTACATCTATAAATTGCTCTATCCATGGCTGAAAGAAGGTCTTTTAACCAGTAAAGGTACAAAATGGCAGACAAGACGCCGAATTCTAACCCCAGCTTTTCATTTTAATATTTTACAACAATTCATTTTGGTATTTAACAAAGAAGCAGAAAATCTTGTCGAAATTTTAAAAAAGGAGTGTCACCAACCTTATATCAATATCATATCTCATGCTTCACAATTTACCTTAAAATCAATTGCTGGTAGTTCTTCCATAAGCTTTTTAATTTTTACTAAAATAAATATTCAGAGACTGCAATGGGTACTAAATTAAATTTTGACAACAAAAAGCAACTTAAATACAAACAAGCCGTTCACGATATTGGTAACCTCCTCTTATACCGCTTGACCCATCCTTGGTTTATCGAACCCTTAGTAAACCTATTTAATCCTTGGTGCCTCCACGAACGCAGAGTTACCAACATTTTACATAAATTCACCAAAGATGTAATCCTCGACCGCGAGAAAAACTTCAAAGACATTGAACTCCCAACCGAAGAACACGACGTCTACAAAGGCAAAAAACGTCTTGCAATGCTCGATCTACTCCTTTCGGCTAAAAGTAAAGACAGGATAATTGACAATGAAGGGATTCAGGAAGAAGTCGATACATTCATGTTTGAAAGCCATGACACCACAGCTGCTGCCCTAAATTTTGCTTTATTGCTTATTGCGTGCCATCGAGACGCCCAGGATTTAATCTTGCAGGAAATCCGAGATATGTTGGGAGGCGTCCACAAAAAACCCACATACAACGACCTGCAGAATTTCAAATATATGGAACGGTGTATCAAGGAGAGTCTGAGATTGTATCCTAGTGTTCATGTTATTGGGAGAAGATGTCAGGACTCACAAAGGATATCTTATACCGAAAGATACAATCACAATGATTCATATTTATGACATTCATCATAATCCGTGAACCTGAAAAGTTTGATCCTGATCGGTTCCTTCCTGAAAACTGCCAAAAAAGACATCCGTTTGCCTATTTGCCGTTTAGTGCAGGACCTAGAAATTGTATCGGACAGAAATTTGCAATGTTGGAACTGAAAGCTTCAATTTGTGCTATTTTAGCGAATTTTATCCTGGAAACTATTGATACTCCTGAGACAATTGTTGTCGTTGTTAATTTAGTACTTAGGACTAAAGAAGGAATTAAGATTAAATTTGTACCAAGGAACAAATAAAGTTTGCCAAATAATTTTGTTTTATTTCCGAATTTGATAATTTACAACCTTTTAAGTTACTGTTCTCAGATGTCCCAAAACCAATGTTTAGTTAGCACCTAGAAGACTACAAGCACCTAGAATATTACCTAAAGCGACGTCTCATTGTCAGTAGTTTGACTTAGCAATGTAGAGCGATTATATCTAGCAAATTTTTTACATACCTTGCTTTATCAACGAAGTTGAATAGGATTAAACCGTTTAATCCGATTAGAATTTTTATTTAAGCGCTCCTATTCTTCCCTGGACGAAAAAGAAGAACAAAAAAATATTGTAGAAGACAACAAGAAAAGTTTCTTAAAGAACAGAAAAAAATTCTACAAAAGCTTCAAAAACGACGATTAAAAAAGAACAATAATTTCGGAAACAACAATTGGTAAGCAAAAACACCAGTTCTAGAAGAGGTTAAAAGACGTCGACTAGAAAAAGAAGCTAAAGGAAATTCTAAAATAACTAAATAGAAATTTTAGAAAATTTTATTAGAAACTAACGAGAAAAATGGACAAAAAACTCCAGAAATAGTTAAAAATGTCGACAAGAAAAAGGAATACATCACAACAAAAAAGGTTTAAAAAGAAAGTAAAAAAGATTGCTGCAAGGAAAAAAAGAAAACATCTGCTAGATAATAAAAGAATAACAATGTTTGGAAGAGAAAGAGAAGTAAAGAAAATGAAAGACGCCTCGCAGTAGACTTTTTATAGTTGTTCCTAAGGTTGATCTAATACTCTAGGTCAACAATTGAATTACAAATACCTTCAATTAATCCTAAATCTAGAAAAACAATAAATAGGTAATAGATAAGATAAGGTATTAGAAATTTATTAAAGCAGGTAACTAAGAATTTATTTACTAATTTCTGGGTACAAATTTAATTTTAATTGGATTTTTCGTTCTAAGTACAAGATCAACAACAAGTTCTATACTTTCAGGGGTATCAACAGGTTCTAATTTAAAATTTGCTAAAATCCCACAAATTGCTGTTTTCAATTCTAACATTGCAAATCTCTGTCCGATACAATTTCTAGGACCTGCACTAAAAGGAACATAAGCGAAAGGATGTCTTTTTTGCGAGTTTTCAGGAAGAAAACGATCCGGATCAAATTTTTCAGGTTCGGGATATATTTCAGGATTGTGGTGCAAATCGTAGATGTGCAAATGCGTGATTGTACTTTCAGGTAATTTGTGACCACTTAACGTAACTAAATCCTCTCCCAATTTTCGTGAAATAAAATGAACGCTTGGGTATAGCCTCAGACTTTCTTTTATTGCCCTTTCTAGAAACTTCATCTCTTGTAGGTCGTTATAAGTGGGTTTTTTATGCAAGTCGCCTAAAACTGTCATCATTTCATCAATAAT
Organism: Tribolium confusum; assembly: GCA_029207805.1. NCBI lineage: Eukaryota > Metazoa > Arthropoda > Insecta > Coleoptera > Tenebrionidae > Tribolium > Tribolium confusum. The sequence goes on along the minus strand of JALGAY010000006.1, from coordinate 28,916,296 downwards.
TTGGTCCTGAAAATTTTTTTCTCAGTTTTTTATAGCCAAAATTTAGAAATTGTCTTACTTGGACTGATTGGTTACAAGCAAGAAGCATTAGACTGAAAGTCAGAGCAGCAGATGTCGTATCATGTCCTTCAAACATAAACGTATCAACTTCTTCCCGAATTCCTTCATCGTCAATTGTTTTATCCTCGTTTTTAGCTGTTAATAACAAATCTAACATTGCAAGACGTCTCTTGCCAACATAAACATCGTGTTCTTCAGTTGGTAATTCAATCTTCTCGAAATTTTTTTGACGCTCATTTATAACATTTCTAGTAAAATTATGAAGAATTTTTACTATGCGTTTCTCTTCTGAACGTAAAGGACTAAAATAATTGAAAAAATCTGAAATAAACCAAGAATTGAGGAGTCGAAATAGAAGAACTTTGCCAATTTCAAGAATTGATTGTTTGTATTCGACTTCTTTTTGGGTTGTAAACTCAAATTTTGTCCCCATTGCGGTTTCTTCAATTCAAAAAAATTATTTCAATTTTGGAAATGTTAGACTCACCTCCGATTGTTTTCAATGTAAATTGGGTAATATGAGAATCTATCTCAATAAAGGGTTGGTCACACAAATCTTTAAAAGTACAAACAAGTCTCTCAGTTTCTTCATTGAAGATTGTTATAAATTGTTGAAGAATACTAAAGTGGAAAGCAGGTGTCAAAATTTTGCGTCTAGTTGCCCATTTTTGGCCCCCACTTGTCAAAAGACCTGTCCCTAACCAGTCATGAAGCAAGTAGTAAGCCAAACTTTTCTCAATATGTTTTGGGTTTGACAAAATGGCCTAAAATAAAAATAGTTTTGGATGAATTTCCAAATTTAAAAAACTTGCTTCAAAATCTTCAGGAGCTAAAATACAAGCAGCTGGAATATGGATTGCCCTAAATTGATAAATTGGGTAGTACTCCCTTGCAAATTGTCTTAATTTTTTAAAAACCAGTTCTATAAAAATAAATTAGATGCGTTCTCAAAACTTGTTGTTTTACCTGGAGTTGTATGAAGATGAAGAATATTCCCAATTATAAAATTTGGAGAACTTGGACCAGAAAGTTTTCGTAAATAAAACAGTTGCAAAAAGACACATTTTAGAGTTTTGAAAAAATAGAAAATCAAAAAAACACTAATCGCAAGTAATGTTGTTGTTGATAGCAACATTTTTGACTTGTAACTAGTCCAGTCGGAGATAACTCTTATCACACAGTTGTGTAATTTATCAATACGTCAAAGTACAAGAAAAAGACTAGATAATCAACAAAATTTTATTTTTTTCTTGCTACAAATTTCACCCGAACCCCATTTAAAGCTCTTAAGACTAGATCAGTTTTCAAAACTAAACTTTCAGGTGTATCCACCGGTTCTAAAACAAACTCTCTCAAAATTCCAACAAGTGACGCCTTCATTTCTAAAATTGCAAATTTCTGTCCAATACAATTCCTAGGACCTGCACTAAAAGGAACATAAGCAAAATTATGTCTGTCTTGACAATTTTCAAGTAGAAATCGGTCCGGATCAAATTTCTCAGGATCGGGAAAAACTGCCGGATTGTGATGCATATCATAAATATGTAAATGAACCATTGAACCAGCTTTTAATTTATGACCACTGTAAGTCACGATATCTTCACCGAGATATCGAGCTATAAAAGGTACACTCGGGTATAATCTGAGTATTTCCTTGATACAACGTTCAGTGTACTTCAGGTCATGGAGAGATTTGTAATCCGGCTTTGTATCACCTGGAAGAACTTCTTCAATTTCTTCAAAAATCCGGTCCTGGAGAAAATAATCAAAAATTTGTTTTTTTTTAAGTGAATTAAACCTGAATTTGGCGATGACAAGCTAAGATCATTAAAGCAAAAGTGATAGCAACTGAAGTAGTGTCATGTCCTTCAAACATAAACGTATCAACTTCTTCCCGAATTCCCTCGTCATCAATCAAATTTTCTTCATTTTTGGCAGTTAATAACAAGTCAAGCATTGCTAACCGTTTTCTTTTTGAATAACAGAAATTATCTTCTGATTCTGTTTTAACAAGTTTGAAATTCTTCTGACGATTCATAATAACATTATCTGTGAATTTATGTAAGACTTTGACGAGTTTTTTCTCTCTCCAGTACTGAGTATAAAACATGTAAATAAAACTGTTTAAAAGCCAGGGCCGGAGTAAACGAAATTTAAGAATTTCACCAATTTCCTGAATTGCTTTTTTGTATTCACGACCAGTTGCAGTTTCTGTTCCTAAATTAGTACCCATTGCTGTTTCTAAAAATCAACTGTATTTCACCTAACCCATCATGGTTGTTTTACCTCCAATTGTCTTCAATGTAAAAGCAGAAATATATTCAGTCACATCAATAGTTCTATCTTCGTGTTTCTTCAATTCCTCAACTAAATTTTTAGTTTCTTCATTAAAAATCTTTATGAATTCTTGTAAAATATTAAAATGGAAGGCAGGTGTTAGAATTTTGCGTCTTGTTTGCCATTTTGTACCATCACTGGTTAATAAACCAGTACCTAACCAACAGTGTAACATGTCGTAGACCTGACTCTTGGTTATATGTTTCATATTTGTTAAAATTGTCTAAAATTCCTAAATTATTACAAAAAAAATATTAACAAAATGGTACCTCAAAATCGTATGGGTTGACTACATTTGCAACAGTTGTGTGCGCAATCCAATTCTGGTAAATAGGGTAGTATTCTAACCCCCATTTGCGAACAGTTCTAAACATTTTTTCTAAAAGAAAAATTATTGCACAATACTCAAGTATGCGCTGCACTGATTAATTACCTGGAGGTCCATAGAGATTAGCAATATTTCCATAAAGAAGACTATCAGTCGGAGGCCCAGGCAGTTTTTGCAAATATTTTGTTATAGAAATGTGGCGTTTCACTGGTTTTGAAATTAAAACCAAAATTAAGGCTAAAATGGCCACAATAACTACCAAAACAACCATTTTAGAGGTTAAATCGCTTATTATAAATACATTTACAAGGTTACAGTGCTAATGTTCGTAACAAACTGGAGATAAAACATGATTACTGATTATTATCGCAATGAAAGAGCGGTTATTTGTGATTCATTTATTTTTGAAATTTCCAGAGAAATTTACCACAAACTATTCCACCCTTCGTTATGGGTTTATTTTGTCCTTGGAGGTAGTGAAAGCTGCAATAACTCACTGAGAAAATTTCAAAATTTGTTTATTTCAAAACCCTGCGTGACAGTTGAAGCTACAAAAATTTTTAAAATTTATTCCAGTAAGTCTTAATTTTTTTATGCAAATGATAATATTTTTTCAAGGCCAGACATCTCAATTTTCAATGTCAAAGTTTAATAAGGTCAGAGATTACAAAGTCAAAACAATTTTTTTATTTAAGAATTAATTTCTTGGTACAAATTTAATTTTAATACTCTCCTTTGTTCTCAAGACTAGATCCTCGACCAGAACAATACTTTCAGGTGTATCTACAGGTTCTAGAATAAAATTTGCTAGAATCCCACAAAGGACACTCTTCAATTCCAACATTGCAAATCTCTGTCCTATACAATTCCTTGGACCTGCATTGAAAGGAATATAAGCGTAGGGATGTCTCTTATCACAATTTTCCGGCAAGAAGCGATCAGGGTCAAATTTGTGGGGATCAGGATAAATGACAGGATTATAGTGAAGATCGAAGATATGCAACTGCAAGACTGTGCCTTTCTTCAATTTATATCCGGTGTGAGTGGTTAAATCCTCGCCTAATTCACGCGAAATATAATGAACACTTGGATACAGTCTCAGGACTTCTTTAATACACCGATCCATGTACTTCAAGTTTTGGAGATCAGAATAGAGAGGTTTTTTCTTAATGTCGCCGAGAATTTCAGCCATTTCGTGAAGAATTTCATCCTGGAAAAAATTGTAACTACAATAGATGAAATTCAGTGTATGAGTTACCTGAATTTGTGGATTGTTTGCTAGGACAAGTAGAGTAAAATTAAGAGCTGCTGAGACAGTGTCGTGTCCTTCAAATACAAAAGTATCTACTTCTTCTCGAATTCCTTCATCGTCGATTATTCCTTCTTCTTTTTGGGCAGTTAGAAGTAGATCTAGCATTGCTAAACGTTTCTTTTTGTCGCTTTTAACAGTTCCTGAATGAAACTCTTTTCTTCTTTTTTCAATTATATCCTTGGTAAAAGCATGAAGTACCTTAATTAGCTTTCTTTCTTCGTAGAATTTCCTACTAAAGATGTAGAAAATATTGTAGATTAAGTACGGACGGAAAAGTCGGTACATCAGAATAGAAATAAGTTTATGAAATTTTTCTTTATAGTCTTTTTCTTTTTTTGTATTAAAATCAAATTTGACACCCATTGCAGTTTCTGGAAATAATAGTTCAAAATTTTGGGCAATTTTTTAAAGTGTCTCACCTCCTATCACTCTTAAAGTAAAATGTGTTATAATTGGTGTTATTTCAACATAAGGTTTTTTAGATTCTTCTTTCAGAATTTTCACTAAATCATCTGTACTTTCATTAAAAGTCAAAATAAAATCTTGAAGAATACTAAAATGGAAAGCAGGTGTTAGAATTTTTCTTCTGACTTGCCATTTACTGCCATGACTTGTCAACAGACCTGTACCTAACCAGTTTTGTAATAAATTGTAGGCTATACTTTTTTTTGCATGCTTCATATCAGGTAGAATTAGCTAAAAATTATTTTTAATTTTTTTATTTAAAGAAATTTTGAAAATTTACTGCTAAATCCTCAGGTGTTAGTATATTAGCAACACTCACAAAAAATAACCACAATTTATAAATGGGATATTGTGAAAGTCCCCAAGTTCGTAATACTTTAAAAATTTGGGCTAGAATTTGTGAAAATTAAGAAAAATTTTGGAGAAATATAAAACTCACCTGGTGTCGCATGTAGTGGCCGCATATTCCCAAAAAATAAATTTTCTTTTGGTGGGCCTGGTAGTTTCTGGACGTAGAAAATAATCGAAGCCATTTCAATAAATTTTTTAAAAAGATAGCCAAAAATGGCGAAAACTGCACAACCAATTATCAGTTTTTCTAAAGCCATGTTAGCTCTCGAATTGTAGCAGATTAATATTGTCGAATTTTGTCTTGTTTATAGCTAATTATACAAATGATGGACCTTATCTATAAATATTGTTGGAAAAATGGAAATGTTATCGAGTGTTTACAAATAATAAATACTCTTCTTTGACTTCATATTTCTTAAATTAATTCAAATATTGTCTGATTTACTTATTATTTGCATTGATTTGTATTTGTTTTAGTACTCAAGACAATTTTGTGTTGATTTATAAAAAGAAATTTATAACTTTTGGAAAACTAAGGCGTAAGACAGGTCTTAACAATTTTATATTGTTTGAGCAAAAAATCCGTATTTTAAGTAGGCGTTGAATGCTGAAAAATGTAGCAAAATTAGGTTTTGAAAGCATAGGAATTATGTTTCAGAACTGTAATTTATTTAAAATCACGAAACTGTCAAACAATCAAACTACATTTTTCTGTTAGCTTTCTTTAATTCAAGTTGTAGTAGATCGCCCGCTATTGTATAAAAAATAAATAAAATTTAAAAAATATATAAAACAAAATTACAAATTTTTAGCGTTATCAGTTAATAAATTTGTTATTAATCGAAAATTATAAATGTCACAACAAAAACTAAAAAAAGCTTTGTTTTAAAGGGTGAGTAAGAAAAATCATAGTTTAGTTAGGCGCTAGACGAAACTGTTTATTGCACGTCATAACTTCAGAATTTGAACAGCGAAAAGTTTATTTTAAAACCCTGTGTAACAGTTAAAGCTACACAAAATGTTTAAAACATATTACAGTAATTCTTTATGTTTTTTAATGCAAACAATAATATTTTTTCAAGCCTAGACATCTCAATTTTCAATGTCAAAGTTTAATAAGGTCAGAGATTACAAAGTCAAAACAATTTTTTTATTTAAGAATTAATTTCTTGGTACAAATTTAATTTTAATACTCTCCTTTGTTCTCAAGACTAGATCCTCGACCAGAACAATACTTTCAGGTGTATCTACAGGTTCTAGAATAAAATTTGCAAGAATTCCACAAAGGACACTCTTCAATTCCAACATTGCAAATCTCTGTCCTATGCAATTCCTTGGACCTGCACTGAAAGGAATATAGGCGTAGGGATGTCTCTTATCACAATTTTCCGGCAAGAAGCGATCAGGATCAAATTTGTGGGGATCAGGATAAATGACAGGATTATAGTGAAGATCGAAGATATGCAACTGCAAGACTGTGCCTTTCTTCAATTTATATCCGGTGTGAGTGGTTAAATCCTCGCCTAATTCACGCGAAATATAATGAACACTTGGATAAAGCCTCAGGACTTCTTTAATACACCGATCCATGTACTTCAAGTCTTGGAGATCAGAATAGAGGGGTTTCTTCTTAATGTCACCGAGAATTTCAGCCATTTCGTGGATAATTTCATCCTGGAAAAAATTGTAACTGGATGAAATTCAGTGTTTGAATTACCTGAATTTGAGGATTGTTTGCTAGGACCAAGAGAGTAAAATTAAGAGCTGCTGAGACAGTGTCATGTCCTTCAAATACAAAAGTATCTACTTCTTCTCGAATTCCTTCATCGTCGATAATTCCTTCTTCTTTTTGGGCTGTTAGAAGTAGATCTAACATTGCTAAACGTTTCTTTTTGTCGGTTTTAATATTTTCCGAATGAAACTCTCTTCTCCTTTTTTCGATTATATCCTTGGTAAAGGCATGAAGTACCTTAACTAGCTTTCTTTCTTCGTAGAATTTTCTACTAAAGATGTAGAAGATATTGTAAGCTAAATACGGCCGGAAAATTCGGTACAACATAATAGAAACAAGCTTATGAAATTTTTCTTTATATTCATTTTCTTTTTTTGTATTAAAATCAAATTTGACACCCATTGCAGTTTCTGGAAATATTAGTTCAAAATTTTGGGCAATTTTTTAAAGTGTCTCACCTCCTATCACTTTTAAAGTAAAATGTGTTATAATTGGTGTTATTTCAACAAAAGGTTTTTTAGATTCTTCTTTCAGAATTTTCACTAAATCATCTGTACTTTCATTAAAAGTCAAAATAAAATCTTGAAGAATACTAAAATGGAAAGCAGGTGTTAGAATTTTTCTTCTGACTTGCCATTTCCTGCCATGACTTGTTAACAAGCCTGTACCTAACCAGTTTTGTAGTAAATCGTAGGCCTTACTCTTTTTTGCATGCTTCATATTAGGTAAAATTAGCTAAAAATTATTTTTAGTTTTTTTATTTAAGAAAATTTCGAAAAGTTACTGCTAAATCTTCAGGAGTTAGTATATTAGCAACACTGACAAAAAACAACCACAATTTATAAATGGGGTATTGTGAAAGTCCCCAAGTTCGTAATACTTTAAAAATTTCGGCTAGAATTTGTGAAAATTAGAAAAAATTTTGAAAAAATATAAAACTCACCTGGTGATGCATGTAGTGGCCGCATATTCCCAAAAAACAAATTTTCTTTTGGTGGGCCTGGTAGTTTCTGGACGTAGAAAATAATCGAAGCCATTTCAATAATTTTTTTAAAAAGATAGCCAAAAATGGCGAAAACTGCACAACCAATTATCAGTTTTTCTAAAGCCATGTTAGCTCTCAATTTCTAGCAGATTGGATTTGACGAATCTTGTCTTGTTTATACCTAATTATACAAATGATGGCCCTTATCTACTAATATTGTTGTTAAAATAAAAGTCTTATCATGTCTTTACAAATAATAAATACTCATTTGTCCTTATTTTTCTTAAATTAATTCAAATATTGTCTGTCTCATTAATTTTTATTTGTATTGATATTCAAAACTATTGCGTGTTGATTCATAAAAAAAATAATTTACCATTTTTTTTTTTTGGAAAACAAAGACAACATAAGCCACAACTTATTTTATATTGGGTGAGCAAAAAAAAGCTGTCAAATCTGTGAAAAAAACAATTCTCATTTCTCTTTTAGCTTTCTTTATTTCAAGCTATATTTCACCGGTTATTTATAAAAAAAAATATAGAAAACAAATTTATGAATCTTCCTTTGATAATACAAATAAAATTGAAATACATAAAATAGGAAAAGAACCGAAATTATCCGAATTAGACAAAAATAAAGATGCAACAACATAATATAAGACAATATAATTTAAAAAACTGTTGAACTCACTAGTTTTACCTGAATACATGTCAAATCTTTCCGCCTGAAAATGTAATCAAAACACTTACTTACCTAATCTATTTTTTTGCTCACACGTTAAATTGTTTTACTAAAAATTTATTAAAATACCGAGTGACTATTAGTTTCGTTCAAAGCAAGCCATGATTTCGACATTAACAGTTGTGCAACTTTATTACTTCGTTAATAAAAATCTATCAAAATAAAAGCCAATCTCTGCTTTTTCGATTTTATTAAAGAGGATAAAAGGATAGCAAGGACATTTAGCATAAAATACGACTTACATAATTAAAAACACATTTATTTTTTTTATTAATAAATACAGAAAGGCTGCTTAATAAAACTGAATGTAGTATCTTCCTTGTTCCGCCATTACACGCTTAGATTTTGATTAAATTCATTTAAAACACCCTTACTTCCTCTACACAATTCTTGTTACTACACAGGGTGTCCCCATCAAAACACATCTACTATAAATAAATATTTTGACTAAAAAACACATATTGTCATTGGTGGGTCTCCAAGTAGAGAACCCTAAATACAAAATCCTCAGTTCTTTTTTTTTTCAAACAACAATATAGCAAAATATATATTTTGTGTAGTCTTTATCTCTAGACGTAGATTTCCCCGTTTGAAAACCTTTGCCCAACCTGGACTCTAACATAAAAGTCTTTTCGGTTATCTGAATTTTCGGTACAATCAGACACTTCTTTGATTTCCCTGAGACTATTCGTACATTTTCCCGAAATTCTTTTACTTCCAAGAAAAGAATCTGAAGTTTGTTGAGAAGAGGTATGAGTTGAAGAACTAGTACTTTTCCTTGTAATTTCCCGTTTATCTTTTCTCCGTTTTTTGATAACTTTCAGTCCACAAAGTTTCAGAAAACCGCCCCGAAATTTCGAACTGATAATATTGTACAAAATTGGGTTAACAGCCGAATTTATGTGAAACATAATTCGGCAAAAATACAAAATGTTGTAGTAGGTCTCGAAGCCCATTTCGAAATTAGACCCAGCTGGAGCTACAATTATCCAAAACGTCAGAGCCCGAAACGGAAGCAAACAAATAAAAAACGCTAAAACAACAGTTCCAAGCATTAAAATAACCTGTTTCCGGTATTTGATAGCACTTTGCGACGGCATTACTGTTTTAGTACCGGTTATAGCGACGGGATGATGCATCAGAGTTTTGGCAATTAGGATATAAACGATAATTAGGATAGCAAGAGGAAAAATAAAGAAAAGTAAAATCGAGCCAAGGAAAAAGACGCAAGGGAGAGTTTCTTCAACAAGACTGAAGCAAACGAAGACTATCGAGCCGTCGATGTACTCTTCAGGGCCGTACTGGGTTATTGCCAAGATCGGGCTGTAACACATTTAGAAAACTTTAGAAACAATCAAACTATCAACACTGTTGGACTTCAAAAGAGTCCGAAATAGTTGTGTCAGTTGAAATTTATTATCAGGGCAAAGGTTGAACAGTTATTTATGGACACCTTTGCCGTTGTGTTAAAATGTAATTAAAAATGAAAAATACTTACTTAAAAATAAGTCTTGATGTGGATTGGAAGGTTGGGGTTAGTGAAAGTGATAGTTGAGTCGATGAAATATTTCACAGCAAGTGCCAGAAAGAATTCATTTTATCAACTATTTCAAATAATAAATATAATCTTTATTACACGTATTCTTTGGTTTGATAAATGTACTTATAATAAGGATAAATGCATGAACCATGCAGCATGGTAGTCGCGTTTAAAAATCCTTCCATCAGCTTATCCCAATCTCATAAATCATTGCGAAAAATCGTGATTTACCTGTACAGGCACTGATATGCGAGAAGGCTCTCATACAGGCATCTCATTCCGAGTCTGGGAATTCTTCAATTTCTCGATAATTAGAGCCCTTTTGCACAATGCAGATTAATTATTAAACAGCTAATTACGTTAATTAAGCTTCTTTTGTCTGTATCTTCTGAACATGTTGTTCCAATAATGTCAATAGAAGCTGAGAAATCGGGATAAACTGTTGAAAAGATCTTTAGTTTGTCTCATTAGATCTGTTTGATTCTGGTGAATCATTAAAATTTTTGATAAGAATTGAGTTATTTCTAGGTCTGAAGCAAACGTTATAATCCTCTCGGTTACCTCTGAAAGTACTGCTTCGACACGAGTTAGCTGTGGTACTAAAAGTACCATTTCTGGATCTTTTAAAGTAAAATTTTCGGTTAGACTCTGAACAAATAATAAATCCCGTCCGAAATTTCGAGCTCATTAAATTATACAAAATCGGATTAATAGCCGAATTTAAATAAACCATAATTCTGCAAAAATATAAAATATTGTAGTACTTTTCAATTTCTAAATGATAGACTTGTTCTTCCGGTACGAGAATAATCCACAAGATAAAAACTCGGAACGGAATTAAGCACAAAAAGAAACTCAAAACAACTGTTCCTAGCATTAGAACGACTTGTTTTCTCGCTCGAAGTGAGATGTTATCAATGTGTTTGTTGAGGACTAATGTTGCTGCATTCGATATGAGGTTTTTGGCGATTATACAGTACAGGATTAGAAGGATTATCAATGGGATTATGAAGAACAGGAAGATTATAGTGAGGAAGTAGAGGGCGGACCAAAATGTATTGGCCAACGTGTGACAAGCTGGTACCTTGGAACCGTCGAAGTAATCAAGTTGCTTGTATTCGGCTATGACAAGCATTGGGCTGCAAATTTAAAAGAATTTTAAGTTTTTTTTTGAAATGGTTTCATTGCCAAACCTCAAGCCAGCTGTATACAGCCAATCCAAGCAGGAAAAGCTGAACTAAAACACTGATTTATTTTAGATTTTTTATACACTCAGAATGATGCGTTTAACTGTTTTCACTCTTATTATACAAAATATAATTTACATCTTTTTCAAATTTTTGTAACAAAATTAAAGAAATTAAAATACAACAATTGAAAAAAAGAAGAAAGAGTTACAGAAATTTTTAGAAAAATTTAAAAGACGAAAAGATAAGAACACAAAAAAATTTCTAGAAGAACTAGAAAAGCAACAATTGGAACAACAAAAGAAGATTCTAAAACAAAGAAAATGACTGAAAGAGAAATAAAAAGCTTCTAAACAAATTAAAAAACGGTGACATGAAAAACACAAGAAAATTTTTGGCAAATTTAACAATTTAGAAAAATTTTTCAACAAAGAGAAGAGCAGAAGAAAATCCCGAAAAACCGATAATAAAATAAAAATAAAAATTTACAAATAGAGCCACACTGATGTCATTTATAGACACTTTAATTCTAGAAGAACTAAAAACAAACAAAATAACAGAAGAACATTTTATAACAAAAACAAATAAAGAGTGAAATAGAAATAAGAACAGAAAAAGCTTCTAAACTAACTAAAAAACAGCGACATAAAGAGTACGAAAAGATTTTTGAAAACAACACAAAGTGTTGTTAAAAGTACAACAATTTTGAAAAAATAAAATGGAAATAAATATTTGCAAATTGAGTCTACACTACACTGTCAGTTTAGAGAGCAAAACAGAGAAAAACAAATTTGCTCATTGTTCAATTTAATTCAATTGAAAACGTCTTTATTTACAAAAAATACAAGAAAAGAAAGGATAATAAATAAATAAAAATAGGAAATTAATACATAGGCGAAGTCTATGCTACTTTAATTACTTCTCCTTGTTCTAAAATTTCAAACAAAAAAGGAGAAACTTCAGTTCTAAGAAAAAGAAAATCTTGAAAAACGAAGACTGAAGAAAGATCTTGAAATATGAAGACTAAAAAAACAACAAAAACAAAAAACAACAAACTTTGATTTCGTTTTAGTGAGTGATTTTCTCGTTGCAATGAGTCAGAAAAGGAAAAAGCAACAGAAAATTTTAGAAAAACTTAAAAGACAAGAAGAAAATTAACATAAACATTTTCTAGAAGAACTAAAATTTAGAAAAACGGCAGTTAGAGCACTAAAAAACATAGAAAATAAGAAAATAAAAAAAGCTTCTAAAAAAACTAAAAAAGGGTGATATAAAGAACAAAGAGTTCGCAGAAGCACGAGGACAACTGGAAGAAAGTATTATAAAATGGAAATAAAGCTTTGCATACACTGATGTAAGTTTAGACAAGAAAAAAACAGAAATTAGAGAAAGAAAAAGAACGTGACATCGAAAGACGGATAAAAACAAAGACAAATTTTTTTTGAAAAACTACAAAAACTACTGCTAGAAGAGAAAGGACCAGAAAAAATATTCTAAAAGATCTTTGAACAATGACGTTTAAGAAAACAAAATGCTGAAATGAAAAAACAACGACTGGGAGAAAAAGAAGTATAAAAGAAGGTTCTACAATAACAAAACATATTCTAGGAGAACTGCTTTATCGTTGCTTAAATTTATTGTGTTATCTACACAAAAATTATTACTGATATTTATTATCCTCTAAATTTCAAAAATTTATTTCCTTGAGTGTAGAGATTAACATCCTCAAAATTTAAAAAAATACAATTCTGAAAAAATCTAAATAAGAATACCTATATAAAGCTAGACTAATAATAGAAATTTAAAAATAGAGAATAGACAAACTTGTGTCTACAATAGCATTATTGACGATACATTGATACCAACGTGTTTGAAAATAGAAACAAATCTAAAAATAAATTTTCGTTTATCCTGGTTTAAATTTTGAAAATTTAGTCCAGCTTCTCCTTGTTCATGCAAAAACCTGGAGAAAACCACTTCCCCTTCTCCTGTATACAGCTAAAATGTACCAGTCATCTAAGGGTTTGTACAGAGGTGCAAACATCACAAAGGTTAAACCACAATCACAAGGCCACACAGGTTAGGAAGTGTTTGGGGTGCATTTCTGTGTTTGATATAAAAAAAATTAAAAACCCCGCCACCAAAGCATGAGGATGTCTCATGATCCCTTAAAAAAATCCGGTGTCTTACCTAGTGAATAAGGCAGCGATGAACCAGGCTAATAAGCAGATAAGAGATGCTCTAGTTTTGGTGCATATGTATCCGGCCTTAAGGGGTTTGCAAATGGCGTAGTAACGTTCGAAACTGATGGCGAGGATTGTAAGAACTGAAGCATGAGCTACAGTCAGTTCGACGAAAGGAACGGCTTTGCCTAAAAATCAGCAATTCATTAGCAATTAAGTACGACAGGACAATGTTGGCGTAATTAAACGAATCCGGGAAATAACCGGAAAAAGGAGTTGCCATGGAGAGTATCTCTCCTGTTCGGCCACGCGTTTCATACTTAAATAAAGTTTATTAAAATTGAAAAATTAATTACTGTCTTGTTAAGAAGTAGTAATGTGAGTTTTTTGGCGCTGAGAGTGTGATAACTGTCAGTCGATTGCAGAGGAATTAACAATTTATTTTGGTCGTATGAAACAACGGTTCGACCACATTCCATTTTTGTAAATACTGCCATTGTAATTTTTTTTTCTTAAATTATTCTCAAGAGTGTCTTTGTATGTAGAAATAAATCTCTGATTTATTATAACCTGATAGCTATTTTTTATATCTTCAAACGTGATGCCAATCAAAAACCTATGATTACCATAAATTACTATTATTAAAACCATCCCACATTTTTCTTGTAGGTAGATTGCTTATTTTAGCTGTCAAATTGAAAAAATCAAATTTGTTTCTTATTCAAATTCAATTACAATTAAGCAATTAAAATTGGGAATAGTTTGAAATTGAGTGATGCTACTGGGGGCTGTAGGCGGCTGAAATTTCTATTCTGTTTTAATACGAATTCGGAGGCGCCGCCATGGGCGTATAAATTTCAGTGACATGTTTATAGTGGCGTTTAAATGAATTTTAAAGTGTTATAGATATTTGAATAAAGTAAATTAAATATCAAAATGTAAAATAAATAAATTAAATTTATTTAAACTCATAAAATATAGAAATTTATTTGCCACCAACATAGTTTTGAGAAATGCGATGTTTGCAAACATATTTCAGTCCTACACGATCACTGACAAGGACTAAAAATTATTAACACATCACACTAGAAAAACCACAAAATTTTTGTTTTTTGAGAAAAAATTAAGAAGAGCAACAGATGTTTAAAGAGGTGTTCTAGTTACGACGATTAGTAACAAAAAAACAAAAAAAAAAAGATTTTAGAAAAAGTTGAAAATTGTTAATTGAGTAAAAATGAAGAGCAAACGATAATCAGGGAGAAAGAAAAATAGTTTTTAAAGAAATTTGAAAATCAAGAGTCAAGGAAAAAAGTCAAAAAACAAATTTTAAAAAAGTTGAAAGACGAAAGCTTGATAAAAGCAAGAGCAACAACTTCTTGAAAAGTAAAATAAGTTAAATTAGGAGTAATATAAAAATATTAGTCTATAAATAATAAATATAAGTAAAATAAGAGGTTGAAAAGCAACGATTGGGAGAGAAAGATAAACTAAAAAAATTCCAGAAGAACAATAATGAACACAGCAAAGTAAAGCAATCACCATGAGCGGATCAAGGACGAGTAATTGGAGTGATAGACAAACCGGAAAAATACAAAGATTTAAAAAGAGCAATAAAAACTCGGAGAAAATTTTTAGATACAATTTATAAAAAAAATATCCAAAAAATAATAGACAAAGTTAAAAAACGTTAATTGAAAAAGAAAGAAGAGTAAAATATGATCTGACAAACAGAAAAAGTTTTTAAAGTAAAAGTAAAGACATTTGAGAATCAAAAGTCAGGAAAAAGGTCAAACAACAAATTCTAAACAAGTTAAAAAAAAGCTTAACAAAAATAGGAGCAATAGAACCTTCTAGAAAAACAAAATAAGTTTGTAATAAAGATAAACTAAAAAGAAATCTAGAAAAACAATAACAAAGACAGTTTTAAGCTATGTTATGAAACAGGAAGAGCACTAGAAGGAAGTAGATCAACTAGCAAAGTACAGCAATTCAAGCAAATCAAAGACGAATATTCAAGATGATAAACCCGAAGGAAGTTGAATGAAACAAAGATTTAAAAAAAGCAACAAAGTTCCGAGAAAAATTTTGGATACGATTGATAGAAAAAATACACAAAAAATAATAGACAAAGTTGAAAAACGTGAATTGAAAAAGAAGAAACAGTAAAAAATAATCTAAGAAGACCAAAACTGGTGTTTAAAGTAATTTGAAAATCAAAAGTAAAGAAAAAAGGTCAAACAACAAATTTTAAAAAAGTTGAAATAATAAAAGCAATAGAACCTTCTAGAAAAACAAAATAACTTTTTGGAAGAGGTTAAAAAGATAGAAAGGAGACAAAGATTAACTACAAAAAATTCTAGAAAAACAATAACAAAGAGTGTTGTAAGCTAAAGTGTAAGACAGAAAAAGTACTAGAAGAAAGTAACTATCATTCAACTATCAAAACAAAGCAATCATTACAAGCTAATCAAGAGTGATTAGTCGAAGTGATAGATAGGTAAATCCGAAAGTTAAAAAAAAATAAGAAAAATTTTAGATACGATTGGTAGAAAAATAGCAAAAATAAAAGTGTAGTAAAAGTTAGAAAACGTTGATTAGAAAAGGAACAAAAGCAAAAAATAATATGAAAATTACAGAAAAGCTTTTCAAAAAATTTGAGAATCAAAGGTCTAAGAAAAAGGTCCACAACAAATTCTAAAGACGTTAAAAAACGAAGATTTAACAATAAGTAAAGCAATAAGACTCTAGAAGAACAAAATAAGTTGTTGGAAAAGGTTGGAAAGCAACGATTAGGAAAGAAAGATAAACTACAAAAAAATCTAGAAGGAAAAAAACAAAGACAGTTTAAAGCTAAAGATGTTAAGGATGTTGAATTTGAACCCCATTTTTAAAATAGAGGACGACAGTATGACCCCCAGGATTGCTACAAATCACAAGTATCTTGTGAACATTCCACCACGTGACAACTGATGTGAAAAAACGAACAGTTTCAGAACGGGGGACTGGCTCGTCTGCTATACTGACGGGTCGGTTCACCCCAATGGAGCGGGCTCAGGAATATCTATATGTGGGCTCGGTGTTGAAATTTCAATACCTTTGGGCAAACATGTAGACGTTTTCCAAGCGAAAATCTTCGCTTTGCTCGCTTGTGTGACTGAGTGCGTGCAGAGGTTGTACTTTGCTGGGTACCAGAACACTGTGGTCTAAAGAGTATAACTAGAGGGCTAACGTTCTGACTCGAGAGGGTTCACAATTGGACTTTATCGGGGCAGAACCGGCTCTTGGCGTTACCAAAAGACGACAGAAAGACACACTTCATAAGTGGATAGAATCTCGCCATCTTTCTGAATGGCAGTTCCAAGATGACATGCGGCAATCCAGGCTTTTTATTAAAAGACCCGACAAAGCACGCAGTGAAAAGCTGATGTGTCTTAATCGTAGAGAGCTTAAGTTAGTGGTAGGCATGTACACAGGACATTGCCTACTAAAACGACACCTGCACGTTATCGGACTCAGCGAGGATAAGATTTGCAGAGGTTGTGCTAAAAATGAGGAAACTCCTCTTCATATTCTCTGTTACTGCCCTGCATTTGCAGTCATCAGAGATTTATACCTAGGCTCTCGATATCTGAAGCCCAGTGCTATCGAAAAGGCTCCTGCAGAAAAGGTACTGAGCTTCATCAGAGGCACAGGGCTACTGCAGTAGTACTATTCCGAGAGGTAGCACACAATGGGCGTCGGCCTTGGTGTGCGGCTCGCGCTTCGG
This sequence comes from Tribolium confusum, assembly GCA_029207805.1. Taxonomy (NCBI): domain Eukaryota; kingdom Metazoa; phylum Arthropoda; class Insecta; order Coleoptera; family Tenebrionidae; genus Tribolium; species Tribolium confusum. The sequence continues at coordinate 28,899,309 of JALGAY010000006.1, read as the reverse complement.
GCCCCTCTTGCATTTAAAAAAAAAGCTAAGATATAAAACAGGAAAAGCACTAAAAGAAGTAGTTCAACTAGCAAAACAAAGCAATCGTGATTATTCGAGGTGATATATAAACCTGAAAAAGATAGAAGGTGGTGGCTAGAAAAAATATTATTTAACAATGTTTTAGTAGTAATAATAAATTATAGTGTCAAAGTTATAGTGTTGGTGGTAGCATAGTAACGATTTCAAACACAAAAACCAAACTGGTTTAGATTCGAATCCTTTCAAGCCGTGGTTGTTTTGACAATCCGAAGAGTAGCCCACAATTTCGTCAGTAAAACAAAAAAAATTAATTTTAAAATGTTTTAATAGTTCAGTTATTTTGTTTTTCCTTCACAAACTTTGTATTATTTCTATTGGAAAACTCTTCTAATACAAAGAAATATCAATTAAAATCTCGGAAATAAGAAAGCTGCCTAAACAAGTTAATTAATTTGTTTTTCCCTTAATTTTCCTGAAATATATTTTTGTGTCTGAAGCTTTGTTTTCTTACCAATCAATCTTATTATTTCAAGATAATGCACTAATGCAGATGTAAGTATTAAGTTTTGGCATCTGTTCGAAAATCTATATTAAGATATAAAATGTAAATGATTGAACTGTTCCACATGGAGTCACATAGTCTCCAGGTTACTTTATATTTTTAGAATAATCTTTTAAAAGTATATTTTTGCTCCTTAAAATAAATACTTAATTTTTAATTAGCATCTCCTTTCAAGTGTTTATTATTGAATCACTAAAAATTGGAGCTTTACACATTTCCAAAGCTTGTTTACAAGTGATGAGCTTGTAATTAATAAAATATTAAGTGTTGATAGATTGTTGTCAAGTGTTGACCTAAAATAATGTCAGAAATGTGTTTAAATAAATTTCCTCGAACAATAAAACCTACGCCAAGCAATTTAATTAAAATGAAATTGTGCTTAAAGAAATTATAATAAAGATTTCCCCTTTATGTCGCAGAAAATCCTCATAATGACCTCTCGTGGAAATTTTCTCGTTCCTAATGCACTTGATGTGTTTCGACAAGGTCAGTTCGATTTGTGGTATGGACGTTCACCCCAATTACGACATATAAAGACATAATTCCTCGAACAACAACTTGGAATAATTTTTATTTGATCCTGGAACTTGATGGAGAAGTTACCAAAACTTTCGGTTTTAATTTGGGAAAAATCAGGGACACACTCCTTATCAATTTGCAAATTTCGGGAATCTCAAAACATTGTTTGCTTTCACTTGATTCTTGCACATCATTGCAATATTTCCAACTTTCTATTCGGGTCCTTATAAGGATGCTGTCAAAATTAGTTGTAAGGTTTAATCAGACGTAAAAGGGTTTAAAAGGATTTTGCACTTTTGCTTAATTCACTCAATTGGGATTTATGCATTTTTCCAACAACTCTATGAGAGTTTAATTGATTTCAATGGAAAGTTATTGGCAGATCGTAATACTTAAGCAAATAAAATCAAGCCTAGACTCTATACAGGGCAACCCCACAAAATGGTAATAATTATTTTACAAAATTCATTATATTTATAATATTTTGACATCTCCTAGATTAAAATTTTTTGACAATAAGACTCTTCTATTGTCTTGAATAAACGCTGTTGATTCGTTCGTAAAAACCGCTTTGTTTTACTATTTAAACTACTTCTTTCTAGTGCTATTCTTGTTTTATATCTTAGCCTTTTTAAATTTTATATTTTTGACTTAAACACACTTATAGACCAAAGTACAAGTTGGAGAAGTTTCTGCGTTTCCCTTATAAAACTAGATTAAATTAATTAAAAAAATATTTTGTAATAGACATCTTTACTCTATCTTTAATTAAAAAAAATAAGAAAATGAACTTAGATTGAAATAAATTGGGATCAGGACCGATTAAAAATCCAGTCCATTGAACTAAATCTACATTTATCTGACACCAAATAAAAATCGCACGGCAATAAAGTCGATTGAGCCTTCGTGTATAAAGTTGTTAAATCCTCAACAAGCTTTTATTAATCTTCAATTACCTTCTAGAAATTAATTCCTCTCTGAAAATTGTAATTTTTATAATGCAAATGCATTTTCAGCTTCAATAAATCTCCTCACACATGTTTCTCTACATAAAAATAAATTACCCGGAGACAAATGCCATCCGAAATCAGATTTTAAGTGGATTAAGAGCCCCCTATAATGGGTCCGAGATAATTCGTTATTTATTACATACGGCCTTTAGTTAATAATGTATCCTCGAGTAGCCTAAGCCCACCCACAAGCTAATTTATTTCGGCACGTAATGCAACATGTGGTTCAAAAGTGCAGATATTTACCATTTTGAGAGAAACTGCAAAGGTAGAGACCACCTGCTGGGCATGGAATTCCAACTTGCAAGAATAGATGTATAACATGAACTAAACATGAAGAAACAGACGTGTTTCTGAGCCAATTTGAATATTTATAGTCGAAAAAACAGCAGGAAACGACGAATGATTCGGCATCAATCATTTGGTGACTGAATTAAACTAATAATTTTAGAGGTTTTCAGGAGTGAGTGATTTATCTCGAGACATTTTTCAAATGAAAAAATAATCCTTGTGTTTGACACAAAACGGGACAACTAAACAAAATCAGGAATCGTTTAAATATAACTACAAAAGCAAATAACTAAATGTTTTCAATTTGAAATAGAACAGGATATTAATTTCTCTCGGACATTAATTTTAATTGTCACACTAAAACTAAATTTAAAATTACTTGAGGTTTTTTGAGTTTACGCGAAATTCTATTTTTAAAAGAAAATAGGTTTTTATCTAGTATATTGCATCAAATTTAATTTCTCTAAACCCAAACAGCAATAAAGATATAAAAATTTCGGGATTGCAATACATCACGAGGAAATTCCAATCTTATGAAAGTTGGAAACGAGAGACAGAAATATACAAGAATAAAGTGATTTCTGTTGATTTTTTAAATGATTTTGTTGGCATTTTTGATAAAATCAATTAGAAATTTTAAATTACTGATCTATTTATGGCTTGTGTCTTTAAAACTCTCGTAAATTTTACAAACAAAAGCGTCTATCCTGGCCCGATCTATAACGCGGTCCCAGATTACCAATTCCCTACTGTTTATTCACGAATGAATGAGAATGTGACTAACATTGTATTTTTTAAATTTTTTAAATTACACGAGAATGCGTGTAGGAATAAAGTCATTTCAAAAAAATATTCTTGTCTCACTCAAAGGAGAGCAGATAGTTGAAAAAGAAGAAATGGATAAACGTTTAGATCATTCCAAAAAAAATTTCATTCACTAAAAGAAGAACAGAAAGTAGAAAAAGAAGAAATAAATAAACGTCTAGAGTTATTTCAAGAAAATCTTCTTCACTTACTTAAAAAAGAGCAGAAGAAAAAGAAGAATTAAATAATTTTAATAAATTAGAAAAAATAATCCTACAATTGAAATCTCCTGAACCGGAGTACCCAATACCGCCTCCAAATGTAAGTAATATCAACAGAAGTAGAATTAGAAATTTTCTAAGACTAGGAGACAGAAAGACTAGCTACATTGCTAGTGGATCAGAAGGCAAAACTCGGAGAAACTTCAGACACATCAATAATACTCTTTGTTCGTCTGCGTCTGGTTTTCTAAACTGAAACTCAATTTCTGAATTTGCTTCACCTCAAAAAGTGAAAGAATTTTGTTCAGAAATTCAGTGAAAGTGTGACAGGACTGAAAATCCAAAAATTGGTTTAAGGAAAACTAAATTTTTGTGTAAAATTTAGACACAAATAACCTGATCGTCATAGGTTAACAATGATTGATTAAATCTTCTACAATCCTGTTACAAGTCCAATGAGTGAGAATAAGAGTATGAGAAGAATATCTCAAGTTACTGAAGAAACAGAAAATCCAAAAAGAGAAAAGAAAGAAATAGTTGATGATTCAGGAAGTAATGAAGATAATAAAATTCCAGCTTCACAGATTAAAATAAGACCTCAAGGAAATTGTAGAGAAACAAAGCTAAGTAATTGAGGAAAAAGGACCAAAGAAATATAGTGAAGTTTGGAGTCGTAAATGGAGACTTTGAGACCGGTTATGGGGTTTATAAAAGAGCGAAACACTCAAAAAATTAGACTAAACATGAAACACTTAAATTTTACAAAGCCTTAAATACTACAAAAACTGATTTTATCCTTGTGAGTAAGTTAACGTCCTGAGCTAAAAATAGAATTCAAAATAGAAAAAAAATAATAAAAATCTAATAAATCGTCCTATTATGCAACGTGTGGTTTGGATTTTAATGAATTCAAACGGGGGTGAAAATATATAGAAAAAGAAGAACTCAAAAAACTAGAAAGACAAAAAACACAAACGACAAATAAAGAAGAAGGTTCAGCTACAGGAGAGAACTCTAAACGTTATTTTTTAAAAATAAAGTGTTTAGACCGCTCGAAAGCTTCAAACGTAACAATATAAAAAATGAATAGATAAAACAAGATAAAAGTTAGAAAAAAAACTGTCTAATTATTATTTTTGAGACACTGGTATAGAGGGTAAAATAGCAACGAACTCTAATCGTGGTAAATATTAAAATTTCAACAAGCCATTTTCTATATTTAGCTCCATTTGGTAACGATATTTGCTTATTTTGCAGTTAATAAACTTGCATTTTATCTTTTATCTTATTTATATTTAATATTATGGCAGTGATAAAATCTTGGTTAAACTCAGACTGCAAATAAATTGCATCTGATTTTCTAAACCTCAAATTTAGCTTTGATATCCAAATCAGTGTTTAAATCTCTTAAATAAGATACTAACCAGTAGTTTATAAATCATTTGAAATTTTGTTTTGATTATAAATTAATTTGTAATCTTGTGGTGAATTAATTAACTGTAGAAGTTTACGCTTCAATAAAATCCGAGTCTAACTCGCTATAAATATTTCAAAAGTTTCAAACAATTAAGAACTGTCACGAATTTTGTTGTTTCCCCTAAAAGATTGTTTTAATATTTAAAATAAAATGAATTTGTTTATATTTGTGAAAATAGGTCACTTTACAATACAAGCAAGCCTTCGTAAAAGTATCGTCACGAAATAACAGGTATAGCACGATTCCAAATAAGGCCAGTGATATCTGGAGCTGAAATTTCCCTAAAAAAATTTTACTATGACCTGAGGCCACGTGTAAATAAATCACACGTGGGAGAATGCTAAACATGTCAGAAAGACCATTTCCTGCTGGAAATAATTTGTATGCGGGAAGTGTGGGATTATCTAATCAATCCCAGGTTAGTGGAAACAAGTCAACATTTCGGTATTTTCACCCCAATTAAATTTCCCAAAATTGAATTAGAAGAAACGGGAAAAGCTTTAAAAATTGATTTTCTACAGCAGCCTCTCATTGTACAAAAAACTTTTGAAAACTAAGCGGCTTGTGATATCCCAACTTCTTCAAATAAAATTTCTCCCCTACAGTTATTAAGACAGCATCTCTTTATTGTGGAACAGTGAAATGGAAATCCATTTCGCATACTTCTTAAAACATCGTTTCAAGGTTCTTTCAACAAACTTTCAAAAGTCAACAATAACGCGACACTTTGAAGTCTAATTACTTTTTTTAAGGAAATCCAGGTCAAAGTTTTCAATTGGTTTGTTGATAAAGTTGAAAATTGTCGTTTGATAACGAAAATTTACGTCGATTAAGTGAAATGCAACAGATAGCAGGCGCTGTATCGTTATAGGTCGTAATTTACATAAAAAAAATGTTTAAAATTTTTTACTTACACATCTCTCGCCCTAGAACCCATGTTTCCGGCCGGGAGTTCACCTCGACGAGGACAGTGGGTGTGCATACCAAAAGCACCATTAAATCAGCAACACTTAAGTTTACTAAAAATATATTCGTGCTGTTCCTCATATCCTTAGTTTTAAAAATAACGATAGGCACCATTACATTTCCGATTACACCCAAACACATTATTATTATACAAAAAACCATCGACGTTGTACGGATGTAATTCGGAAACACTGATGATGACGATTCGTTTAAGTTCGAAACGTTGGATGTATTGTATAAATCGATCGTCGACGATGGCGTATACAAGTAATTCGATGTGCTTATATTAAATTCTATCAGTGGAGTTGAATTCAAAGCACTTGATGTAGTTGTCGTCGTCGTCGTTGTCGATGGGGTAAATTTTGACGAAATCATATCATAGTAGGCGGATGGCACCGTCAATTGTCAGTCTCCATTTTTCACTCTAAAAAAAACGAAAAAAAATGTAAAACAAGCTTTGTTACACAAGAACGGAAAATCAGGATTTCACCTAAGGTCAGTTGTGGTAAGTGCGACATAAAATTGGTCAAGTTTAAAAACTAATGATCTGTGACACATTATAAACATTTATAATTAACAGTTTTATTTTTTTCTTAAAAGTATGTGTAATTACCCACATGTTAAATAAGAAAACTTGGTTAAAAAATCATCGTTTCACGAAAAAAAGCTGTCAGTGGTCGCACTTGCACTGACAAAATAGGGGTAAATGCATTTCTTCCGATTAAAGCGTAATGTATATATGTTTAGTTTATTTAAGGGTAAAAGTGTCTTTCTTGAACAGTTCTAAAAGAAAGAATCTTTACCGATCCAAGATATATTTATACAAAAAAAATATGAACTTGTAAATTTGCAATGAGTTGAAGAAAAAAAACAAAAATATAAAAGTGAACTAAAACAGTAATTTAAATATATTTATTTAAATAAACAGAAGTTCCTACTCGGCATTATAACCACTAAGTGATAAGAGGAATAATATTTTTCCAGGTCTGCCAACTGTTAGACTTGAAAAGACTATTGCAAATTCATTTGTTCTAACAACAGAAATGTCATCAACAGAAAAAAAAATAAACAGTAAGTTTTTCGTAACAAAAATACTTTTTCTACAAGATTAACTAACTCGTCTTTTTCTTTTATTTCTAATCATTGATCCTTTTTTATTATTTATTTATTATTATATATTTATTTGCTTTACTACAAGTATTTATTTAAGGTAGTTTTCTGTATCTTCGCTTCTTTAATTTTTTTGTTAATCTTGTTCTTCTTTTCTTTAAATTTATTTTCCTTGCCTTCTCTGTCTTTTAAACGTAATAAAACATCTTGTCTAGTAATGACTTCTGCTCCTGACGCTATTTTCTTTACTTTACTACAAGTTTTTATTTATGATTTTCTGTATCTGTATCTTCGCTTCCATTAATTTTTTTGTTGGCCTTGTTCTTTTTTTTGGATTTATTCTCCTTTTCTTCTTTAACTTTTAAAGAAATAAAATAATTCTCTAGTTTTACTTCTACTACTGACGCTACTTTCTTCTTAGATTTCTACATAATCTGGTCGTTTGTGTTTGACTCCTTCATTTATTTCTTCAAATTAAACAGAATTTGGTTGAGGCTAAAGAGTTGCTAACGAAGAATGCTGGAAGGTAGCGAGAGTTGGTTTAAACTCTTAGTTAGATGGCACACTGTGTCTGTCGAGTACTAGCCGAACTTCGCTTAATATAAGCAAGTTCTCCCACCCGTTCCAATCGAGCGCAACGCTCCGGGATACACTGTACTGATGAGAGACAAAAACCCCGAAACTGGTATACAGTTTCTAGACGTTATTCTAACCTGATTACTTTCACACATATCGTCTTCAAATTTTTAGATCATTGATAGGTCTGTATTCTCATTATTTTTATTATTTTTAGTGCCACTGTCTTCGTAATTTTAGATACCTGATAGCCTGGAATTTGATTCACTGTTGGAGCTATATCTGCGCTGTTATATAAACATTTCGATAATTTTGCAATCTTTTGTAGGCTGAATGATCAAATTTGATTGATAGAATAACTTGAGCATTAAATGGATAAATTTCTGCTCTTTTAAAGCCATTTTGTATTATCAACAAATCAGTATCTTTCTAAATCGTTTTATTTAACTTTAAAAATGTCTTCTTTACTAGTTGTATCCCTAGATGTTGACGTTGTCAGTTGAGAAGCTGGGCATCCCATCTGTTTTTTAGTAGATTAAACATGGACATATCCAGCGATTGCAGAAGATGGCTTCATAGATCAGTAATGTAGGTTGTTTGTCTTTGAAATTAGAGAGTAAACTTCACTAAAATAATTGCTACAAACTTCTGTTTTCACCCAACCCTTCTTTGTTGCTGCATAAACCATCTCAGGATTTTCAGAATTTTCTTCCGGAGAAAATAACTTATTATAGGAAATATAAAGGCCTTCAAAAATGATTAAAAGCATTCCTTGTGTTCCTACAGAGCTACAAGACACTACCATTACTAGTTGTTTTCGTTGCAGAATTCCCTATTGCACCTTCTATTTTAGTTTCTACAGATTCAACTATTTTAGTTTCTATAGAATTTACGCAAAAGCTTCTCTCATCGGTGTTCCATATTTGATCAGATTTGTCGTCCTAACCAAGTTCTGCTATTGTTTTCTTTAAAAGATCAAAATAATTGTATATAATAACAAGATCTACACTTTTTTGGTAGTTTTAACTGCTTAAAGACTTTTTATCGAAAGCTTAACCCTTTTGAAAATAAATTTATTTATTTTCACGTACTCTCCTACTTTCGAAGTAATTCTTTCTTTGATAATCCAAACCCTCCCATTTCTAGTGCTCTGACTACTGCTATTTTACCCTTTTTTTCTAAAGATATATCTAAATTTCGTCCGAATATTTTGTTTTTTAAACTCTTACAATCTTTGATGTGATCTGCTAATGTAGCTTCAGTTATTCCATAAAAAACTTTTGCTTTTCTTATCTATATTTTGATAGACTTTATGTTATCAATTGCAACTATAAGCTGTTTTGGGTATAACCTGAGTCTCTACAATTTTTTTTTATAATTGCGTACCATTTTTCTAAAAGAAAAAAAGGGTAAGACCTTTCTAGTTTTTTGGAAAGCAAGTGTGTCTACTTTGTTAAATGAAAATCGGTAATAACACAATTAATCTAAGCTCTAATGTTATTCACTAACAAAATTATTTTATGAGCTAAAATTACAAAGTTCATACAAATGAGTTATTTTTAATTTTTTACAGGCGCACTTACCCCAAAAACGCTCTTACCCTAACAGCCCTTATCTTTATAGATTATTTTTTGTTAATTATTTTTAGAATGTTTTAAAATATATCAAATTAATTTATTATACCTTCAAAGGTTTCAAAATGAACATCTGCATATTTTTAACCGTATATCCTTTGCATATTAATTGGTTAGGAAGAGAAATAAATGTGTTAATTAAAGATAAACACATTATATGACTTCCTCTAAATCAGTTTAGATAGAAAGTAATTAAAAATTTCTGTTTGGAAAATATCTGTAATTAAAATAAATAAAATGTGTTCTATTTGTATCGAAATAAACAAAACTGGCTTAATAAAATGTCATTCACTCAATTGTGTTTGCCAAGAACTACCACATAATCCACGTAAATCATGTTTATTCGAAATGTAATTGCTGAAACAACACGTCTAAAAATAGCAAGTAAGTATCATAGTATTTTTTGAGAAGATGAAAAATTTCGACACGTGTATAATCAGTTTATAGTGATAACACAGTGGAAGAAAAATGTTGGCAAAAGTTTGAGCCGTAGGAAGTGCATGCTGAAAACTGAATTTTCTCTGTTTAGTAGACCGTAACAAAGTAACGTTTACAAATTATTTATTTACGTCAACAGAAACTTTAACTCCTCTTTCAGTCCTCCACGTAATCACTTGATAAACGACATGACAGCAATAATCAAAGAATTTTCCCGTCTACTTGAAAAACATGTGTTTTCTATTTAAATATGATTTAAAAGAGTGCCGCTCATAATTTCACGTTTGTTTGACTGACGATGATCTGTTTGGCAATGACCGAAACACTTTGATTTATTAGAGAGGCTTTCTCAAGTTCAAAAGATACACAACGAGGATTTCGGAGAGACGACTGAGTTTCTTTTATTGTTGAATAGCTCATCACTTCGCAAGAAGACCATCATTTGCCACTTTACAGCCTCTCAAGGCATACATTTTCGTTATTTTTTCAGCAGGATGGCTTGCAAACTTTCAGGATTAACCTTGCACTTAAAACTCCCCAAAACACATTATGGAATAATTTCAACACAATTTTCTTTTAGAATACATGCTTTAGAAAAATAATGAAACCAAATTTGCTTTTGGGAATATTCAAACAGTAAAGAGAACACTCTCTGCTTATATTCTCCCTACATATTTATTCAAATAGAGTAGACTTGTAAAAAACCGACTAAACATTAATTTTTTAACCAAAATAGTTTAAATGTATTCTTTAACTATTTACTCTTATGGCAATTATAAATCGGTCAAAATTTAAATATTGTTTACAAAATAAATCATTTACATGTAATTTTACAAATTTTTTTATTTGTAATTAAACATGTAAATTTTTCAATATTTACACCGCAAATATACGGTTTTTATATCTGGACTACTTCTGTATTTAAATTAGCATTTCTGAATAAAAAAAGAAAGAAATGTTAAAACAATAACTATTAATGAAAGAGTGAAGAAGAGGGAACATTCTCCCTGCCTGTGCTGAAAGAAAATGAGAAAATCTGGAGCATTTTCAGACTGGAAAACGTGCACCCGATTCGAACAGAGAACATCCGATAGGCACTGATAAAAGTAGCCTACGACAACGTATTATACGCGTACAAAGACGAAGAAGCAAGATTGTGATAAATAAGGTTGAAAGAGTAACAGTTACTTAACGTAAATCACAGGCTAGGCGAGAGTAATCATCGCCTTTTAGTACTGAATTCGGTGCCCTGCAGTTTTTTTAGACATCCAAAATAGAATATTATGTCAAAATACCCAAAATTGTTACTGCATATATTAAAATATATAGAGATGGTATTGCTTTTAAATGTCAGTTTTTCACTTTGCTCGAAGGACCATGTTCGACGGACCATGATCGATGTCGCTTGAGTAAGAAAATTGAATTTGATTTATAAACATTTATAGAGTCGCTGTAAAAAAGGAAGTTATTAAATGCAAGCTAAGTAAGTCATTGCTCTACGGTTAATTGATTACTAAGGCATAATATTTATTACGAAACAATGAGGATGTGTGACTAAAAGCGCTAACAAATAACGCAACATCCGTTTAGAATTTGTGAGAATTAATAAAAAAAAATCTGTTTAATTGAAGATTAAACAGTTGCTTTTATTGTATTTTAGTTATTTAGAATGTTTAGAGTACTTGCCTATCTAAGCGAGCCGGTTCTGTAAATAACTATTTCAGAACAAGTGCGTAAATAAAGAGTTTTCTGGTATAATACTCTCAAAATCGATGTTTCTACTTTCTCATTCAAGAGTAAAAATATTGTATTTTGTCATTTGTCAACAATACACTAAAAAACAAACTTTTCTGCACTAATCTAAATTAGTTTTATAAAATACTACTTTTTAAATTGTATGGCACTATTCAGCAGGTTATTAACCAGAAATTAAATTTAAGAAAGGCTTATGAAACACTGATAAATTCAATTTGTCGAAAACATTATTGATGATTTTTTAATGTTCTTATAATCGTTACTATCTATATACACTAATAATAAGAATAAAAACAGTCTTTTTCCGTTTTTGTACATTATAAAAGTGCAAAAATTGTCTAAAAATTTATGTTCTTTTTGACTTTCCATCCTAGAGTAAAAATAAAAATATTTTTCTTTATCAATACTACACAGAGAATTTCAAGTTCCTTGAGAACATCAAAAAAAAAATTCTCCTTTTATTCAATAGCAGGTATAGAGATTGCTTCCTGCAAATACGGGAGAAAAATAACAAATTATTATAGAAAAAAAGTGCCTTTGCCATGGTACTGAAAGTAATACATTTTTGTTCAAGAACAGAAATAAACTCTTAACGTACTAGTCCTCAAAAAAATTTTACAAAACGGAAAACACTTCTTCTGGGTGCAGAAATTCATAAATTTGAACTAAAATTCTATAATTTAAAAAATTAATTAATAATCAAAAAACAGATATCTGTACTGCATAGTACTGAAATTTTTTTTTTTTTTTTGTAGAATAGAAAGGAATATGAAAATTTTTATTTGCTCACGATTAGGTATACCAAAAAACAAATTTTTCAGCAGCATTGATTGAAAGGATTTATTTCTCGATTTCTTCATTTTGACAGTTTTCTTTATTTCTGTTTAATAAGATGTACCTTCTATGACGTAACAAATTTCGCTGGAAAAATGCGCATATCTGGCTGGCATACCGACTTAATCAGGTTTTATCCGCATCCCCAAACATCCCTGTTTATTTTTAAAAAACTAAAAAAATTGTGGGTTTTTTTTTAAATAGAAAATTTTGTTCATTTTTAAAATTGTTTATTTGTACTGTTTCTAATGCATTAAAATAACCGTTGAGGAAATCGGTCGGTTATTTTTAATTAGCATTTTGATACTGAAGCACTCATTTTCATATAAATTATGACAGAATCGTAAATTTCTTTGTCAAAATAGCTCAATCAGCAGTTTCTAATATTCCTAATACTAGAAACCACACGTCTATTGTTGTGAATAAAGACCGAAGTTAATGAAATTTTTAAATGACCAATAGGACCTTAGTTACTAGGGTTTTCTTTATTGTGTCGGGGATTTATTACTATTCTACTTAACAAGTCATGAATTCAAGTTATCTAATTTTGAAAATAGACAATTTTTATTTTAATTTCTTTAGTTTATTATTTTGTTTTCTTATGATATGAATAAAATACAGAAATTTCACAAATTTTAAACCTTTTTATGGATAGAGCAATAATTAGTAACGAAAAATGAATAAAACTTTTGATTTACAATTTCTGTCTGCAATAAATCGCGTCTTTTCAACTCTTAATAATTAAAACTACAAAAATTTGTCGACATTTCTGTTTTCCACTGAAATTTATATTTACTGAAGTTATCTGAAAATGTGTTAACATGCAACGTTCGTAAGTGGCTTCCACGAGATATTTATTTCCGTGATATCGTCAAAAAACCGATGTCACACAATTTGTTATTCTTCCACCAGAATTTCCCAATATTTACATAAAAAAATTGCCAATTAATACCAAAGAAGGTGAAGTGCGTAGGTCTATCACATAAAACAAAAATTGTGTAAGAGCATTTCCTAATTAAAAATTAACTTGACTTCTTAAGAGCTTTAAAATCAAAGTTTTCACTTAAAATATCCAGAAATTTTTTTGATTTCTGTAATGTCCTAATTGCACGACACGCAGTCAGTAAGAAAATTGTGAAATTTACGAGATTTGGTAGTCATTTAAGATTATTGTTTTTTTTTTTTCAGGAAAAGCTTCTTTTCAGTTAATTTATTTAGACAGTTAGCTTTAGACTTACTTTTGGTTTTGGAGTTTCATTTGTGTGCGTCTTTTTTCATAGCACGTTTCGCGGTAATCTCCCACCGAAGATAAACAAACACCTCGTTCATATTTCGAGCTTTTTCACGTGTCATTTCGATTGTGAAACTGTCTTTGGTTCAAACGTTTTATTTGTTTGTATAATTTCGGTGTGTCATGATTTCACAAGAAACTTATTTTTTCGAATTTTCACCGACTCTTACAAAGTGTTTAGTTGACGGCTTTTGAAAACAGACTGGCAAAGAGCATGGGTAGAGCGACGAAGCGCCGGTTTCATTCACCCAAGATACTACCTATATAGATATGTAGTTATCCAAACGTTTCCTGGTGGTATTGGCGCAGACGCTACACTTTGCAAATTGTTAGAAATTTTATTGGACGGCTTCAAACAGCTCAATTCTTTTACGATTTTCGATGACTTGGATTTTTTTAATTACGTTTAAACGATTGATGACAAGATGCGATAAATATTTACAAGTTAACAAGAGAATTGTTTTATTTTTTAAACGACGATCATTAAATCATGTTTATTAAAGCGTGAATACGCAAAAAGCTCAATGAAAATTAAAAATCTTACTGAATTGGCCAATTAAGGACAATTACGATTGGAAGATTTCCATTCTAACAACTTCATTAACTAAATCAAATACAACCAAGATCATTTATTACTGTCAGTTAAATGCTGGTTTATTTTCAGAAAGCTGGGCTTTTTAATAAGCTCGTTTTCTTGTAGGTTTTCTCTACTAGTCAATGCAAATAACTTTCTTCTAAACATTCTCAATTTCAAAAGTCATAAACAAAAGCATTGCTAATTAGTCAAATTAGATAGCAGAGAAAAAAAATTCAGTTAGCAATTCTGCTAGATAGCAGCAATGGCGTGCTAATCAATCATTGAGAATCAAAATGAGGACCGGTGAGAAGTAGCTGTTGCAGTTTTTATTACTTCAATCATCTACTAAAATACTGTAAAACCACTCTAAAAACTTCTGCTATGATTTAGATAAATTGATGACAATAGTGATGGTGATACTGATGAAAAAACGTTATGAAGGTGTCACTATAATTGAGGTTTCTCAAAATGTTAAAAAGACAAAGATGAAAAGGTTTTTGGAAATTTAAATGGGACAAAAAAGACACTAAAATAAGACACAGCTAAAACAATTATTGATCTTTTAACAGTGTTATCAACATCTTTTATCCTAACACGACTTGTTGTTATTTTTCGAAAGTAACATAATCTAAATGTTGAAGGGACAAAGATAAAAAAAGAATTCAATAGTTTTTTGACTGATAACAATTTGGGAATTAAAATGAGACAAAGAAGGCATTAAGATAAGACTCTGTTAAAACGATTCTTCATCTTTTAACTTAACAACAGTGTCATTAAGATATTTGAAAGGTGTCATTCTAATAGAGGTTTCTCTGTCCAATATTTATGTAAACACATCTTTGTTGTATCTTCTGAAAGTAACATACTCTAAATGTTGAAGAAACAAAGATGACAAAGAAAAAGTCAATAGCTTTTTGACTAATAACAATTTGAGAATTGAGACAAAGAAGATATTAAGATAAGACTCTTTAACTCAAAACAACTCTTTATCTTTTAACAGTGTCATCAACATCTTTAAAAGGTGTCACTATAATAGAAGTTTCTCTGCTCAATATTTATGCAAACACGACTTTGCTTTATCTTTTGAAAGTAACATACTCTAAATATTGAAGAAACAAAGATAAAAAAGAAGAAGTTAGTAGTCTTTTGACTGATAACACTTTGATAATTGGAATGAGAAAAAGAAGACATTGAGATAAAACTGTTGAAACAGTTTTTCATCTTTTAACAGTGTCATCAACATCTTTAAAAAGATAAAAGGTGTCATTATAATAGAGGTTTTTCTGCTCAATATTTATGCAAACACGACTTTGCTCTATCTTTTGAAAGTAACATACTTTAAATGTTAAAGACACAAAGATAAAAAAGAAGTACTCAATATAGTCTTTTGACTGATAATAATTTCAATTTAGGAATTGAAATGAGACAAAAACGATATTGAGATAAAACTCTGTTTAAACAACTTTTCAACTTCTAACAGTGTCATCAACATCTTCAACATCTTCATCAACAACAGGCGTCACTATAATAGAGGTTTTTCTACCCAATATTCATGCAAACACAACTTTGCTCTATTTTTCAAAAGAAGCATACTTTTTTTGAAGAAACAAAGATAAAAGAGAAGAAGTCAATAGTCTTTTGACTGATAACAATTAAGGAATTGAAATAAGACAAAGAAGATACTGAGATAAAAGGATAAGACTCTGTTAAAACAATCTTCATCTTTTAACAGTATCATCAACATCTTTAAAAAGTGTCACTATAATAGTTTATACACGACTTTGTTTTATCTTTAAAAGTAACATATTCTAAATGTTAAAAAGATAAAAATAAAAAAGAATTGGACAATTAAAATAAGACAAAGAAAACACTGACTTAAAACACTGTTAAAACATTTTTTCATCTTTTAACAGTGTTATCAACATCTTTTAAAATTGTCGCTATTATAGAGATCTCTCTGTCCAAAATTGATTTATTAGAAATTTTTTTAATCTAAAAATTTACAGAATACTGGCGATGTTGTTACAGCTTTTCTTTGCTTTGACCAAATCGGATCTAATCAAAATTTCCTCTCGTCCCCCACACCCAACTTTTAATTGGCTTGTTTGCAACTTCTCTCTCCATGTATATTTATGTTATTTAGCTCAATAAAAGTCAATTGGAAACTTAAAAATTAAACAAAATGGAGCAATTACGTCGTAAGATTTCCACTCTGTGGCATCATTAACAAAATAAAATGCAACCTCAACCGTCAAATAAACAGAAATAAACACAATTTTATTTTCGGGTTTAAGCTTCAAATGAAGCCACAGAAAATCCCAAAGAATTGTAAGATTGATAATATCAATTAAAAAGTCCGTTATACGCGTAAAATTATTGGCCATTTCAAGTGATAGAAGCAGGTGGAGTTTTTAAACAAACTTCGTCATAATTTCGGTTTTATTATCATTGTCTGAGGTTATTTTGAGAATTATTGCGACGGGGAATTAATCGATAATAGCCTGTTTATCAAATTTTTTACGAAAAGATGCCATTAAGAAGTTTCAAACACATCCTCTTAACTTAGATTCCCTAAAAGGAAGTGTGTGTCGACATTTTAATCGATATTTGCCTTTTAGAAAGATATTTTTTTATTAAAAGATATAATGATACTTTCATTTAAAATTATGTCTCTGAATTATTGTAAAAGGAGCATAACATGCGCCGATAGAGCCTGAGAAAGTCGTTTGAAGTTATCGGTGACATTTTAATCGCTCTGCGAACATCTTCATATGAAAAATACCAAAGCTGACACTCCTTTTCATTGTTGCAATAAATTCTACTTTCGGAAAATGTTTTCTCAGATTTTTCTTTTAAGCTCTATAAGGAGGTAAATTAAAACAGTTACAAATTACACCAACCGCAGTTTAAATTAAGACAAAGTCGGAGGAGGTATCGACAACAGGTTGTTTTCCGGAGAAAATTCACTAAATAAGCATAATCAGAAAATGCGGAGAGTTTAAGTTAGTTCACGCAATGAGATTTGTTAAAAAGTTTAGACGAGGTTTTTCCATTTTCATTTTAAAGGATTCGGGATTTAATTGTGTTGGCCGGATCTAGAGAAATTAAGGTCATAATTGCTATGCTCCAATAATAATTACTTGACTCATTTGCTTTCTGAATAAATATTTTGATTGCCAAATGAAAACTCAGGTAAAAATGTTTTTAGACAAAACACTTAGTACGTCAAATCTACATATTCAGATTTGTATTATTTCAGACTCTTCAAATGAGATTTACTTACATTTGTAATGACAATTATAGAATTATTTACATTTCTAATACTTATTAATTGCAGATGTTTGCTTTGTATTGCAAATAGATACTCGTTTTGTTTACTTTTCTCTATTAAAAATTACATCACAACAGAATTTATGAATAAATATAATAACAATAAAATAAAAAAATAAAAGGTTAATTCAACGTGGGACACATTAAAAATTAATTATTTTTGTTAAATTTAAAAAATCAAGGTTAATTAAAAATTAGCAAACATGTTTACAAAACGGTTATTTTTAGGTAAGTTAGATTCAAAAATATAAATATACTTCTTACTATCAGAACTGCAGGAAGAATAGTCGATTAAACCCTGACTTAGAAAATTGCTCTGTTGAATGTTCACGCTACTACAATTTTGTGAAGTTTACCCAGTCCATATTGATGTAACGACACAATGTAACACGCATTAATTTATTTATTTAACTATATTTACAAATTTTTTTAAACAATTAACAAGTTATGTTTCTCTCTCTGCAGATCCTGCTGATTCTAAGGACTTTTTCAGCGTACTGAAAAAAAACAGAACAGAGAAGATAGAAAATAGAATGCTTTATCATCTTGAGATTCTCTACTATTCTGTTTATTAGTGGATTATTTCAGTATTTATTTAAAAAACAGGAAACACTATTAAAACATTTTCTCTACTAAATATTCTCTCTACTTCAGTTTTAAAAGAAATTGCTTGCTTCTCTACGTAACTACTCGATGTAGTAAACAGAGATGAAAATGCTGAGTTAATTCAAGTAATCACACGTTCATATTGTGATGGTCAGTCTGAAAGCCCTAGGGCTTTGAAATTTACAGAGAAACTAACACCACCAACACTAAACGTACTTCTCGAATGTTCCAAGAGGCCTAAAAGACAACAGCAAAAGCTACATTTTAACAATAAATAATAAAAAAATTATAACTATAACTTATAGACGTCCAGTTAAAATTTACCGACGATTTATTGTTTTAGAACCTGCGAGCTTCAGAGAATCCTTAATACGACGTACCAGTTATGGTATTAAGCGCTGTCATACAATTTTAGAAGCAGAAGTATTGTACATTATTATTACAGTGCTCCTAAAATTAGAAGGACTAAATAACCGCTTTTAAAAATTTGTTTTAAAGAATTTTGAGCACTTTTTGTAGGTATTTTAAGTACTGCTAGTTTGTGTGTCGTCACGTTAAATCGTGGGGCGTTTTAATGTAGATGTGGAAATTTCCTATCTGGTTATCTTCAGCATCAGAACGCCTAAATTTGAGTTTTGTTTTTTAATACAAACAAGAGGTAGAAGATGATCTAAAAAACAGTAAAAAAAATTAGCACAAAAAAAAAGAGTAGAAAAAAATCCTCTACAAAGCCCTTGACCTAACATTTTGGCTGTCCCAAAAATTTTAGTTCTAAATTATGAGTACGCTATCAATTTTGGTCCAAGAAAAAAAATATTTAAAGACTTTATCTATGTTTTGACAATTACAATAATGATAACATTTTGAGGAATAGGAATTTTAATTGAAATGGCTGAAATTACACAGTTTGAAAAGATATGTTATCAAATAAATTTTTTAAACAAAATTAAAAACACAAAATGTACTAATATCCAAGATAACTGCTGCAAACGATCTTATAATTGTTGGAGAGTCTTAATTAAGCGAAATGGAAAGATGATTTAATCAAAATTTAGTCTTGCATCTTGAAAAACTCAAAAATAAAAAAATTATTTTGTTTTTTATTTATTTTTCAGAAAAATTGTAATAATAAATTTCAAGAGAAGATAAATAATAATAACACGTTTTAAAAAACCACACTGTATATGTTGTGTTAAAGTTTGTTGGTGTCAAAACCAAAATTAAAATTTTATTGCTACATTTATTTTTCAAAATTGCATATTTTATTATCCAGGACTCATTCAGGATAATAAATTAAATTCCACCTACGTAAGTCTGAAATTGGATTTACCTTGTTAATTATTATTATTACAGAAGATATTTTTTATGTATAAATATTAATAGAGTAAAGCTTGTTGTTGGTTGAAGTTGTTAAGTAAAGAAATGCAGGAAATTTATCCAGCAGTGCTGGAACTCTATCCTGCTGATCAAATCCTGTTATGTATAAATACATGCTGTGTTAGTAGAAACCTTTTTCGTTCTGAACGGATTAGCACTGGCTATTAACCCGATTTTTATTTTAACCCTGAAAACGACGTCCTGAAAAATTCGTCATCAAGCTGAAAAATCTGGGCTTTCTTTCAAAGATAAAAGGAAAAGGTAACAAACCTGTAGGAGTAATTACCACAAAGAAAAACGTAAAAATTTAAGTGAAAAGTAAGTGTGCGTTTCCTGAAAAAACTAGTTTCAGAAAAATAATTAATTTTCCTGAAAGATTAGGATTAGCTACATTATTTTTTTTGTTTCTATGTTATATTCCACTTTTGTACTGATCTATTTAATATTTTGGAAATTTTAGATTTAAAATTCTTAAAGCATCTTTGGACGTGTCTAAAATCAAAAAATAAAATGCAACTTTTACTCGAGTGCAGAAAATTGGATTTCAAACGTTTCCTATTTTATTTTAAATATTCCTAAAACGTTTTTGTGTCTATTTCTTTTGTCTTTTAAATTATTTTCTAATTCTTTTCTTGTTTTTCTACAATGAAAAATAATTGTGCAAGATCAGAGAAGTCGAATGCTCTCGTTTCATGCATAGTTCATATTGAATTTTTTCAGTAATTGTATAATTTTGTCCTTATTTGTTCTAACGACCGCGTTTAGAACAAAATAAATAGCTTGTTTCGCTCCAAAACCGGCCACTAACCATTTAAATTTGTTCTTTTAAAACACTGCCGGTTTGAATTTACGTTTATTTCATTCATTCAATCCTTAACAAATATGTTCGTCTACATAAAGCGAGAACGCAAAGCACCGACCATTATTATGTCTTCCCTTGACTCCCTTTATCCTTTATAATAAGATCCTCATGTAAGCTAGCTACGGTTTCATCTTGCATCCATAATTCCCACTAACAATCTTTTCAAATTCAAATTAACTGAGATGCGTCATGCAGGACAAAATCCTGCTTGATATTCCAGAGATATTATTAATAACATGTCACAGATGTCCTCAAACGTGATTTGTTTCCTTTAAGGATTCGCCTACTTACCACACAAATTAAACAAAGCTTTTTTTTGTTAAGCGATTTCCCATGGCATTTGATTAAGAAAAAACCTGTGGTGCGTTACCATAATAGTCGACTGAAAGTTTCTTTGTAGTGTAAAAATACGCCCACATTTTCAAAATCAATAAGTGGACAACGTTGTACCACATCTGTCAGGTTTTCCTGTTATTTTCGATTTAAAAATTTCGAGAAAATATATTTTACAGAAACTAATAAATGTCACTACGAGCATTAAAATATTTAGAACAAAATAGATACAAGATTTTGTTGCAGGAAATATATGTGTGAAACAGGCTATTTGATTAACTTATGAGCTCGAAATGAGGGACCGTAAAAAAGTTATCGAGTCGTAATTTAAGGAGGACTGCCCGCTGAGCAGACAGGAGGAGTCTTTAAATTTTGAAAGGAATACTAAAGTACGATATATTATTTTGCGTTTTTACACATTTAGCACACTTCAAAAGCGAAATTTATTTGCACACGAAGTCAAAAATAAAAACAGGTATATTTTTCATTCAATTAAGCAGTCCTGGATGAGCGGAAAGAAATGAAACGATGAAAAACAAGTGTATACCTAGTGTCACCAAAATTTTTTTGATGTTATATATTTTTATGTAACACTGTATTGGCCAAAATTGGCTATACTTACCAAAACTTGTATTATCATAAAAGAGAAAACGTGTTTGACTATATGAAACTTCATTCAAGACAACTTATTCCAATATTTTATTTATTTCAAAATTTTCCATAATTTTTCTTTATTTCTTTACTATTGTTTTAATTTTTTGATTTTTATTTTTGATTTATTATAGATTTATACAAATAATTTCATTAAAATTTTTCCCAGAATTTTGTATTTTAAATACGAATTCATTTTAAAAACATTTTGTTCTTCTTAATGTTTTAATTGCTTTTCTTTGTTTCTATTTAATCTTTTACAATTTATTTAAACGTTTCTTTAACTGTTTCAAGAGTCCTCTTAATTTATCTCTTTTTTTTTGAATTTTCATTAATTTCTCATAATTTCTTTGAGTTCTTTTTGCTTCTTGATTTTCTTTTTCTACGTTTTTTTAAACATTTCTTTTATCTCGTTTATGTTATTAATTTGCTTTTACTCCTCTAACAAATATCAAATTCTTACGGCAAATTTTGGAAGCAAAAAGCCTAATTTTTGATTTTTTGTTGCCCAATGTTTACAAGGCTTGACAAGAGGCAAATAAACTCTGAAACGTTGTTAAAAAAATTGTATAACTTGTCGATATAAGTCCAACATACCAAAAACTATTTCTATTTAAAAAGAAAGTCTTCAATAAACAGATTAAGACAACAAAACTTTTGTTTTCTTCTGCGTCCTTTCAGGCTGTTAATTTTGTTTATCTACATTTAATCTTTGTTTATTTTAAATTTATTTGTTGAACTACTTAAATTATAGCTTTTTGCAAAGAAGATCGTTCCCATCTTATGGAAATCTAATGACCACTCAAATCGAGATTTTTTTATATCAATCGATAGCTCTTGAAATAAGAAGCAATTGATATCATTGCGTCAACTTTGTATTTCTTCAAATAAAGCGGCTAGATTAATTTAAAGTTTAAATGACTTCTGTCACAGAGTTCATAAAACTCTCACTTGTTATTTATAAGGATTAATTCGGTCAGAAACTGGCTAAATAGGTACTGTTGTCCTTCCCAAATTTGGAAAAATGACTTAAGTTATAAATTTTACAACAAAGGGGCTTGGGACCGAAGTTAGTTGCCCGCAATCAAGTCACTGGCAGAGACCAGATCCCAAACATCTGTTTGAATAACCAGGAAAATACCTTTTGTGCACTTTATTGTGGGCGATTTAACTTCGTTCCCAAGCCCCTTTGCTGTAAGATTTATAACTTAAGTCATTCTTCCAAATTTGGGGAGGACGACAGTATTTCTTGGTATATATATTTTTTTCTCAATATTATCTGAAACGTCCCAAACCATAGTGCATCCTCCCATGGCGTTAAGCCTATTGTTGAAAGTACGATATTATTAGGGTCCAAACCGAGCTTTAATGATTTATAGACTTCCAAACATTCTTAACTCTCAGTTTATCCGACCTCACTGGCTTTCGCTCTTGCCAATGCATTTTGTATTGCCGTTTTTAATTTTTTAATCTTTAATAGGGACTTTATTTGATGACCTACAATGTTGGCGCAATGATACCAATTGCTCCGTATTACAAGAGCTATCGATTGAGATAAAAAAATTGATTTGAGTGGTCATTAGATTTCCATAAGATGGAAACAATCTGCTTTACCTAATTTTTTTTAGTTATTTCTATATTGTTTCCCATTACTAAACGAGTTCTCTTAATTTCCCACCAAACCCTTCTGTTATTTCGACGCCTAGAAATTTTTCTAATTCTAAGGTTTCTATGATTTTTTCAAAATTTTATCTTATTTCTTCTAATATTTTTATTCTAAATATCCTCAACAATATCATTTAATTTCCACATGTTTATAAAAAATTTGGTTTTATTTATGATATAAAATCGCCGATATAAACAAGTGTTTCGCTAAAAATTGAAAAAAAAACAAAGTTGCTCGAGCATTATTCTTTGATTTCCTCAAAATTTTGAATTTTTTTTCAAAATTATTCTTCATTTTTATACATAATTTTATCTTTTTGTTTCGCTTTATTTATTTTTTCATTTTTTCCTTCTCCAGTTTGTTAAAATTTTATAAATTTATCACTCTTTTTCTTGTTTTTAGTGCATTTATATTATTTCTTTAAGACTTTTCTTAATTTTGTACTTTCTCTAGAATGTCCTGATTTTTCAAAATTACATCTATATTTTTGAATTTTTTGTTAAATTTGACAGTCTTTGATTAATTCACGATTTCTCTTAATTTCCCTAATCAAATCCTAATTTGCGATTATTTTACACAATTTTTTCTGACATCCACATAAATTTTCTCATATATTTTTTTAAATTTAGGTATTTAAAATTATCCCTACGTAATCTCAGTTTCTTCTCAATTTTTCTCATTATCACACTGATTTTTTTTATGGATTATTATAAAACAATAATTTTATACAGTATTTTATTAAAATTTAGAAAAATTGAAAGAGAAACCACAGTATGTCAGCTTGTTATTGCAAATTTCTTAATTTTCCCAGAATTTTGTATTTTAGTTAGAATTGTTTTTCAATTTTATACATATTTTTTTTTAATTTTCTGTTTCACTTTTCTTAATTTTTTCTTTGTTTCATCTACGAGTTTGATTCATCAGGATTTTAAAAATTTATTCTTTTCTGCATATACTTTTTTAATTCTTTCTCCAGTCTTTCTTAAGTCTGTTTTTGAATTTTCGCAAACATAAATAATTTTTTCGAATCTCTTTGATAGTTTTTGTCAGTTTTCTTATTTATTCTTTCAAAATTTCTCATAATTTGATACTTTTACTAAAATTCTAAAGTTTCTAAAATTTTTTTTAACTTTCTCAGTTCTAAAACATTTTTTTTCTTATTGTAAATATTTTCATAATTATCTGTTTCAAAATTTTTTGTTTTTACTCCTTGAAGAGTTCTTGAATGACTCCTTCAAGAATTCACCTGATTGCCTCTAGTTTCTCCATAATTGTCCCCGAATCCTCCTGTTTACGCCTCAGAAAAAATAATTTCCTCACAATTCCGGTCAAGCCGGAAACAGAAATAAGAGAACGTTCCATTTCTATTTCCTCTAAATTTTATCTTGTATATACACAGCGAAATTTAAAAATTAATTCTTTCAACCAAGTTTAAAATGCAAATTACCCAGAATGTATGTTAATGTTTATTTCTTAGTGCTGTAATGGTTGCAGCACAATTAGGCGAAAAAAAGAGAAAAGTTGTGCTGAGAAAAATAAAATTGTTGCTTGTTTTTTTAATTACAATTTTGCATAATTACTAATTAAAAACAAAACTGAGTTTTTGATGTGGGACTCGACTAGTACGGTAAGTCATTGAGAAAATAATTACCATATCAGCTATAATTAATTATTTATTATCTTGCTTAATACAATATTATCTTATTTATGATCAGTGGGATACGCATCAGTAAAACCGAACCTTTCTCAAGAAAACTGACCTTACACAGAAATGCAAATTAACAGAATTAAAAAAAATACTGTAGCGTACACCTACTTATAATTTTCAATTTTTTCTATTAGAGATAGTAAATTTTCCAATAGAGTTAATGTATATTGTCACACTCTAGCTCCCAAAATTTACATACAATTTCCCCGTGATGATAATAACTCATGTGTTCATGTTACAACAAAACTGTCATTACCGAATATTAGTTATTTATGTGTTATTCTAGCGTCAAATATAGCTGTAAATATTTGAATAAAGATTATATACGCAGTGACATTAGAAGTGTTACACACAAGAATGAAACGATGAGATTTGCAAGAATTTTTTGTAACTTAAACTTTATGGATTAACTGTGCCACAGTCTGTAAAAGGCGGTGCAAAGCAGACAGTTTTTTCCCACACATGCTCGATGGGATTTAAATCCGGTAAACGGGGTAGCTACAGCAAAACATTAAAGCCAGCTTCTTGGAAAAAGTCCATAGTTTGACGAGCAATATGGTGACGTGCGTGGTCATGCTGAAAAAGGACATGTTAAGGTCTATCTTGAAAAGACAGTAAAGTGATTCGTAGGACGTCATCAACATAACGCACAGCTGTTATACTGCTTCGAATAAACACAAGAAGTGATCGGCTTCCATAGTCAATAGCCCTCATTTTTCACTCTAATAGATAACTCTAAAAGATCAGAACAATCTAAGATAGTCAATTAAACTAGAATTTTGTAAGATATTTAAGAGAAAATTTGTTAATATTTAACAGAACCTATAGCTAAGATAGTAAAGTAATGCGGTTCGAGGACGTCTCACTCTAGTCATTGCAATTGTTACTATAACTAGCTTTAAATTTACTCGTTCTGTTGCCAAAAATTCTGTTGCTTTCTGTGTGTAACTCCTCTACTGTCACTGAGTATATTTGCCTAAAGATTATATTAAAAGTTTGCCTCTTTTGCTTAACATCTCTGTTATGACGTAAACAAATAAAACAAAAATAAGTTGGTACAATATTTGTTGTCTGGAAGGGTGTTTGTTTGTTCTCGAAGCCACCGTTTCAGAGTAGGCTGCGGTTGGTCACAAATCAATGTTACAAACCCTTTTTGCTGAAAATTCAAGGAGTCTTTTGTTTGTTCCTGTCTAAAAATACCCTAATCAGAATTTTTTTATTCGTTTCACGTTTTATTAAATCCCCCAAATTCCTAATTAGCTAAGCCTAGCTAAAACTGTTGTTAACTTCACGATTATTGTAATCCCGATAATCACCCTCTGCATTGCAGCGATTAAATGAAACGGCTTCAAAAAGCATCACACAAACTGTTTTACAGTTTTATATGACACAAGATAGTTAAGAGAGAAAAAAATTTAATTTATAATCAAGTTGAAGATTTGATACACACTGAGATGGAAAAATGTAATTTAGATGTAATCTCTAAATGGCGTAATAAATTTAATGTTTGCTGTAAGTTTATAATACAGTTTGAGCGTTTTTTCTCCCTCGTTTCTTGTAGTCTTAAAGAAAATCCGCCTAATTTCACAATAACTATTTAGCTCTCTCACCACCTCGTCATTTTGACAAGCCTCCGATGATAAGAACCAAACGGAGCGTAAATAAACCGCTAAGAATTGAACAAGGGTGAAAATTGGTAAAGTGCGTAGGGTCTTTCACCCCAAATATCAAGAGTGCAACGGACGTTTGTCTATTATACTTGTTGACCCACATATAAGATTGCATCGATAGACATCCGAAAGAAAAAAAAACAGAAACGTAACGCGAGTTTTAAGGCCCCGAAAGTACCATTAGGAAGCAGCTTCAAAACGGGCAAATTTTCTGTAAATTTTAGCTTGGGTTCAACTAGATATTTCAGCTCAAATAAGTTCGGCCAAATTTATAAACAAACTAAAAGTAAGATGCGTCTTACTAGTTCTATCTAATATCTAGTTAAAATTCTAGATAAACTTAAACTTATCTAAAACAGCCATTACATCTAGAATTTTACAAAAAAAATTAAAATAACTGAAGTATTCTAGTTAATAACATTAACTAAATTTTTGACTAATATCTAAGCGAAATTTAGTTATTTTATTTTTTGTTGTTCATAACTAGTTAAAATTTGAGCATAGAACAATTATTTTAACAGAATTTTTAAACGTTTTTAACAGTTATTTAAAGAAAAAATGCATATTTTTTTTTTAATTAACAAGAAATCAAGAAAAGTATTAAAAGTTTATTTAACTAGAATTTTGTAAAATTTCAAAAAAAATAATCTGTTAATGATTAACAACACAAAAATCTAGATTTTGCTTATTTTAGTTGTCCGAAATTAATTAAAATCTTAGCTAAATTAATCTATTTTACAATTTTATTTTAGATTGTCTTAATTTAGTTAAATTCTTATCTAAAATAGCCTATTTAACTAGAATTTTGTAAGATTTTTAAGAATAAAAACCTGTTAATGTTTTTCACTACAAAAAATCCAGATTTTTCTTATTTTAATTGCCTGAAATTAACTAAAATCTTAGCAAAATCAATCTATTTTATAATTGTATTTTAGAGTGTTTTAATCTAGTTAAATTCTTATCTAAAGTAGTTCATTTAACTAGAATTTTGTAAGATTTTTAAGAAAAGAAATCTGTTAATGTTTAACAACACAAAAATCTAGATTTTGCTTATTTTAGTTGTCCGAAATTAATTTAAATCTTAGCTAAATCAATTTATTTTATAATTGTATTTTAGATTGTTTTAATCTAGTTAAATTCCTATCTAAAGTAGTTCATTTAACTAGAATTTTGTAAGATTTTTAAGAATAAAAACCTGTTAATGTTTTTCACTACAAAAAATCCAGATTTTTCTTATTTTAGTTGTCTGAAATTAACTAAAATCTTAGCAAAATCAATCTATTTTATAATTTTATTTTAGATTGTCTGAATCTAGTTAAATTCTTATCTAAAATAGCCTGTTTAACTAGAATTTTGTAAGATTTTTAAGAAAAGAAATCTGTTAATGTTTAACAACACAAAAATTTAGATTTTGCTTATTTTAGTAGTCCGAAATTAATTAAATTCTTAGCTAAATCAATTTATTTTACAATTGTATTTTAGATTGTCTTAATTTAGTTAAATTCTTATCTAAAATAGCCTGTTTAACAAAGAATTTTGTAAGATTTTTATGAAAAGAAGTCTGTCAATGTTTAACAACACAAAAATCTAGATTTTGCTTATTTTAGTTGTCCGAAATTAATTAAAATCTTAGCTAAATCAATTTATTTTATAATTTTATTTTAGATTGTTTTAATCTAGTTAAATTCCTATCTAAAGTAGTTCATTTAACTAGAATTTTGTAAGATTTTTAAGAATAAAGACCTGTTAATGTCTTTCACTACAAAAAATCCAGATTTTTCTTATTTTAGTTGTCTGAAATTAACTAAAATTTTAGCAAAATCAATCTATTTTATAATTTTATTTTAGATTGTCTGAATCTAGTTAAATTCTTATCTAAAATAGCCTGTTTAACTAGAATTTTGTAAGATTTTTAAGAAAAGAAATCTGTTAATGTTTAACAACACAAAAATTTAGATTTTGCTTATTTTAGTAGTCCGAAATTAATTAAAATCTTAGCTAAATCAATTTATTTTACAATTGTATTTTAGATTGTCTTAATTTAGTTAAATTCTTATCTAAAATAGCCTGTTTAACTAGAATTTTGTAAGATTTTTATGAAAAGAAGTCTGTTAATGTTTAACAACACAAAAATCTAGATTTTGCTTATTTTAGTTGTCCGAAATTAATTAAAATCTTAGCTAAATCAATTTATTTTATAATTTTATTTTAGATTGTTTTAATCTAGTTAAATTCCTATCTAAAGTAGTTCATTTAACTAGAATTTTGTAAGATTTTTAAGAATAAAGACCTGTTAATGTTTTTCACTACAAAAAATCCAGATTTTTCTTATTTTAGTTGTCTGAAATTAACTAAAATCTTAGCAAAATCAATCTATTTTATAATTTTATTTTAGATTGTCTGAATCTAGTTAAATTCTTATCTAAAATAGCCTGTTTAACTAGAATTTTGTAAGATTTTTAAGAAAAGAAATCTGTTAATGTTTAAGAATACAAAAATCTAGATTTTGCTTATTTTAGTTGTCCGAAATTAATTAAAATCTTAGCTAAATCAATCTATTTTATAATTTTATTTTAGATTGTCTTAATCTAGTTAAATTCCTATCTAAAGTAGTTCATTTAACTAGAATTTTGTAAGATTTTTAAGAATATAAACCTGTTAATGTTTTTCACTACAAAAAATCCAGATTTTTCTTATTTTAGTTGTCTGAAATTAACTAAAATCTTAGCAAAATTAATCTATTTTAGAATTTTATTTTAGACTGTCATAATTTAGATAAATTGTTATCTAAAATAGCCTATTTAACAAGAATTTTGTAAAATTTTTAAGAAAAGGAATCTGTTAATGTTTAACAACACAAAAATCTAGATTTTGCTTATTTTAGTTGTCCGAAATTAATTAAAATCTTAGCTAAATCAATTTATTTTATAATTTTATTTTAGATTGTTTTAATCTAGTTAAATTCCTATCTAAAGTAGTTCATTTAACTAGAATTTTGTAAAATTTTTAAGAATAAAAACTTTATTAATGGTTGACAACACAAAGAACCTAGATTTTCCATATTTTAGTAGTCCGAAACTGACTAAAATCTTAGCTAAATTAATCTATTTTATAATTTTATTTTAGATTGTCTTAATTTAGTTAAATTCTTATCTAAAATAGAGTGTTTAACTAGAATTTTGTAAGATTTTTAAGAATAAAAACCTGTTAATGTTTTTCACTACAAAAAATCCAGATTTTTCTTATTTTAGTTGTCTGAAATTAACTAAAAATTAGCAAAATCAATCTATTTTATAGTTTTATTTTAGATTGTCATAATTTAGTTAAATTCTTATCTAAAATAGCCTATTTAACTAAAATTTTGTAAGATTTAAAAAAAAAATCTGTTAATGTTTAACAATACAAAAATCTAGATTTTTCTTATTTTAGTTGTCCGAAATTAATTAAAATCTTAGCTAAATCAATTTATTTTATAATTTTATTTTAAATTGTTTTAATCTAGTTAAATTCCTGTATAAAGAAGTTCATTTAACTAGAATTTTGTAACATTTTTAAGAAAGAAAATCTGTTAATATCTAGACATAAAAATCTAGTATTTTCATATTTTATTGCCCAAAACTAGTTAAAATCTTGACTGGAACGATCTATTTTATTTTAAATTGTTATATAAAATAAAAGTTATTTTATTTTAGATAGCCCTAATCTAGCTAAATTTTTATTTATTTTATTTAACTAAAATTTTGTAAGATTTAAAAAAAAATGTTTGATAATATTCAACAAGGCATAAAAATCTAGTTTTTTACATCTTCATTGCCCAAAGCTAGTTAAAATGTTGCCTAAAACAATCATTTCATCTAGAGTTTGGTCAAATTTTCTAAAAACAAGTGAAATAGTAATGCAATTATTTTAGTTAAGATTGTTAACTGGGAAAAACTTTAGTAGGACTAGTTATTATATTTTTAATTGTACACAAG
This sequence comes from Tribolium confusum, assembly GCA_029207805.1. Classification (NCBI taxonomy): domain Eukaryota; kingdom Metazoa; phylum Arthropoda; class Insecta; order Coleoptera; family Tenebrionidae; genus Tribolium; species Tribolium confusum. The sequence goes on along the minus strand of JALGAY010000006.1, from coordinate 28,869,046 downwards.
TAGTTAACATCTTAACTAATACAGTTATTTCGGTTAGATTTCTCTAAATACAACTTGAAAAGCAGTTAAAAATTACAAAACTGTTTTAGTAATAATTAGTAATCACCGATTAATGATAATATTTTTTTATGACAGTATGAACAAGTCCGTCTCTGTCCAGGTCCCTAATCTGTACTTAGAAGCGAACAAATAACTGCGCTCTTTGATTACATCACGTACTCTGTGGTCATAAATAAGGAAAAACGAGAGAAATGCAATGATAGAAATATGGTCGTTTTATTTTTAATATTTAGGGATGAAGACACACCATTACACATCCTGTGAAAACCCGTTTACATTTCTGGATAAAGTTTCCGTCTGAAAAAACCCTAAAAGCTACTATTACACTCCTGGAAAACTTAGCGATGACCAGATGTCCACAATCTCACAGTTTTCTGGTTGCATTTTGAATTTTTCAGGTTTCCGCAACCAGAAATACAAATATTTGCGATTCCTAGTAATCCATGTGGGTATCGGCGGTTCTTTGAGAGAGTCTCGAGTTGAAACGGATGTATTTAGTCCAATTAGAGATTTATTTAAATGATTAAGAGGCCGTTTCCGTTTATTTATTGCAATTTTCTTAGAGACGTGACGTTTCAGTTTTGCTAATTAATACATCTTCAGGAATTTTCGTAAATAATTCAGATTTCAAGTAGAAAAAAGTTGAGGATCACTGATTTAAGGCGATAATATCTAATGCAGTTGTTATATTTTATTAGATTATTGCCAAGACATAAACACTTGAGTATTTTTACCAACGGTCTAGACATCGGCATCGTTTTGGATCAAACCAATCAAGCAGAAAAATTGAGAAAAAATTTTGCTAAATTAACATTGTTTCAATGAGTTGGCGTTAAATCATAATCAAGTTTTTTTGCTGTTGTTTGACCTTTGTAGTAATTAACAAGTAAAGAAGACGATAATATAAATGTAAATTATTTTTTTGTACAAAAATAATTTGTTGAGAGGATTTTATTTAAATAAATATTTGTTAAATGTTAAATCGGTTTCTCCACAGGTTTTTCCTTTTTTCCGCTCTATTTTAAAGTCGAGATTAGATAAATGTTGTTCTGAGAAATCAATTTTAGTAAAATATGTCATTTACGAAATCTTCTCTTCTATTATAAACTGCATTTCTGATTTTTATCTAAATGAGAAATAGAGGGGTGAGCTTTTGTAAGTTTCTTGTACAATAAATATCTAAAATAAAGGATAAATTCCTATAAGGGCAATAAAGAGTCAAAGCATACTCTACCGATCTTATCAAGCTTGTTTTATAGCTTTGCACTATAGAAAATTCATTTAAATAAAAATTTTAAAATATTGTCCTCCCATTTCTCATTCAAAATTAATTTTAAAACCCAGTTTTCTTGTAAATTTTAATTATTGGCTAAAATCGCAATGTAAAATAATAAAAAGGAGTATTTTCTTGCTGGATTGGACCCACATAAAAAGTTCAAAGAAAGAGAGAGAGAGAATTAGCTGCCTAACATTGCGCTGCGCTTTGAAAAAAAATTGCAAAACTAACTCGCCGAAAAATTCTGAATATTAAATTTTTAATATTAGTATTAGAAAAACATTAAAAAGTAACTTAAAAAAATATTGAATATGAATCATCAGAAGAACCAATTATTTAAAAAAAAGTGAACTTTAATCAGCTACGCAAAAATAAAAAAAATCCCTTATACATTGATAAGAAGCAATAACATTCTTTTTAAATAGATATTTTTTTAATGATGAAGATAAGTTCTAACCTTGAGAGATATTTTTAAATGCAATTTTCTTATTATTATTGGAAATTTACTATAAAATTGCCTCATACAATATCGACTTCTGACTTTAAAATTAAAAAAGAAACTGAATGAAATTGGAATTCGCTTAAAAGAAAATGAAGAACAAAGAAACGCTCTAAAAAAGCAAGAAAAGATTTTAGAAGAACCGATGATAATTCTAAAAGAGCAAAGTTTCTAGAATATTATGAGAAACGGCCATGACAGATAGGAAAATTGAAAAACGTTCACTGAATGAAAAAGAAGAGCACAGGAATACTTTAAGAGATCAAAGAAAGTTCTTAAAGAGCTTGAGAAACTCGATTAGAAGAGTAAAACCTAAGAGCTAAAAAGAATTTTATAAAAGCAAAACATGATTTTAAAACAGCTGAAAAACAACGTTTAAAAATGAAAAGAGAGCAAAAAATACAATTCTAAAAAACAAAAAAGGTTTTAAAACACAAATTATTAAAAAAAGAGCAACAGAAAATTCTAGAAGAATTTAAAAAAAGTTGACTGATTGAAAAAGATGAGCAAGGATATAGAAAGTTCTCCTAACGACGATTAAGAGAGTAAAGAAAGCAAAGAAAAATTTGAAGAAAAAAAACAAATGATGACTTTGAAACAACTGAAAAACAATGATTGATACAGAAAGAGGAGCAAAAAATACGATTTTAATAAAAAAATTGGTTTAAAAGGCATCAATTGACGAGAAAATGTTTTAGAGAAAGTAAAAAACGTCGTATTTAAAAAATAGTGCAAAAGAATGACTCAAGAAAGCAAAGAATGTTTCTCAAAGAGCTTAACAAACGATGACTAAAAGAGTAAGAAGGGCTAAAAAAATTGTAAAAAAAAACTAATTTTAAAACAGCTGAAAAAAGCGATTGAAAAAGAAAGAAAAGCAAAAAGAGATACGATTCTAGAGAAACAAAATAGGTTTAAACGACACCATTTGTTAAGAAATGAGCAATGAAAGACGTCAGTAAAACAGGAGAGCAAAAAATGTCTTAAGAAACTGAAAGAAGTTTTTAAAAGTGCTTGACAAACGATGATAAGAAGAGTAAGAAGAACTAAGAAAAATTGTAAAAAAGCAAAAAATTTAACAAAAAGAAGATCAATAGACGATACAACTTTAGAAAAACAAAATAATTTAGAAAAACACCAATTGTTAAAAAATGAGCAACAGAAAATTCTAGAAGAAGTTGAAAAACGTTGGCTAAATAGAAGAATAAAGGAATTATTTAGGAAAACAAGAAATGTCCCAAAAAGAGCTTCACAAACGATGTTTAAAAGAGTAAAAAAAGTTTTAAAAAATTGTAAAGGAGCAAAAGATGATTTTAGAACAGCTGAAAAAGAACGAGAAAGAAAAGCAAAAAAGATACGATTCTAAGTAAACAAAATAAGTTTAAACGACACTATTTGTTGAGAAAAAAGCAATATAAAAGAGCAAGTAGGTTTGAGAGACACCATTTTTTTAAAAAAGAGTAACAGAAAATTCTAGAAGAAGTTGAAAAACGTTGGCTAGACAGAAGAGCAAAGGAATGATTTAGGAAAACAAGGAATGTCCCAAAAAGAGCTTCACAAACGATGATTAAAAGAGTAAGAGTAGCTAAAAAAATTTAAAAAAGCAAAAGATGATTTTAGAACAGCTGAAAAAGAACGTTTGAAAGAGAAAGAAAAGCAAAAACCGACACTATTTGTTGAGAAAACAGCAATACAAGACGTCGAATAAAAAAGGAGAGCAAAAAAATGTTATAAGGAACTAAAAGAAGTTTTTAAAAGTGCTTGATAAAACGATAAACGATGACTAGAAGAGTAAGAAGAGCTAAGAGTAATTGTAAAAAAAGCAAACGATGAAAAAAGCATTTGAAACAAAAAGAAGAGCAAAGGAAGACACGATTTGAAAAAACAAAATAAGGTTAAGAGACACGAATTTTTGAAAAAAAGAGCAAAGAATTCTAGGAAAACTTGAAAAACGTCGGATAAAGCAGGATTACAAAGAAATGTTTTAGGAAAAAAAGAATGTTTCAAAAAAAGCTTGACAAACGACAATTTGAAGAGCAAGAAGAGTTAGAAAAAATATAAAAATGCAAAAAATAATTTCAAACTAATAAAAAGACGTTTAAAAGAGAAACAAGAGCAAAAGAAGATACTAGAAGAACAAGAAGTTGTTTAATGATCGTTAAAAAAAAGTCATGTGAAAAAATATTTTACAGGAGATGAACAATAGAGAGGGATAATGTTACGAGCAATAGAGAGGGATAATGTTAATATCTTGAGAACTCTAGTCAAAGACGCCATCTATTAAACGTATATACTCTACAATATCTTCCTGTTTTCGAAGCGTGCTAAAAAACATCTGAAATAAAATCGTGTCCGACCTTGGCGCTATATAAACAAACTTGAGGTAGCTACAATACTGTCTATCTGATATCAGCACAATTATGCCATTTTTGGCAAAACTATTTGGTAGTATTGCAGGTATTACTTCTTAAAGTGTTTTCATTGTCCTTTGTTGATGCATTTGGTGCAGTAAGGATAAAATAATGTCTACATTTCACTTAGAAAAGAATATTTTAAAAGATTATCAATCCATATTTTTATCTAAATGTCAATGTGGTGCACACTATTGTTGTTTCTTTGACAACGTAATGCTTTAATCTAGGAACTCAAATTTAGGGAGTGACGAAACTATTCGGTTTGTTTTAATGGTATGAAAGATAAAATAAAAAAGTAAAAGTGAAATAATACACAAAATGTAGAAATAGGACATTATAAAAAATATGTTTAGGAAATCGGAATTAATCTTGCGAATTGTTAATTCAGGAAATAAATAAGTAAAAGTGGGTGCATAATTAACTGAAATTAAGGCAAATCCCTGAAGCAAGGTTAGAATAAAAACAGATTTATTATATACCTACAATGTCGCTGATTTGATCCGAAAAAATAACTTTGAAATATTCGTTTTTATATCGAGCGATAAACAGATAAACAGTAACCTGTTCAAATTCATATTATTGGGTCATTTCTCGTGTAATATTTCCCGACATTTGACATGGTTTCAGATTTAGGAAAATCTACTTATCGAGGAATCTTGTTTCAACTAAGTAAGGCGACCTCTCTTGAGAAAGGGAAAATTGGCGTTGACGGAAACGATGTAATCAAGAACATTTGCAATAAAATGTAAATTAAAAATACGAGCTACCAATCTAGAGGAAATCCCCCAACAGAGTTTCGTGTACATCCCAAACCAGAATTTGTTTATTATTCCCCTTCTAATTTAGGGTGATTAAATTCCATTCAAACTGGAATAATTGAACTGATTTTAGTGGTTTGTTTGTCCTTAAATGAGTTCATTGGCTTAGGTGAGATTAATAACTTAATAAGTCACCTTGTATGAATGTTGGTTTTAACGTACCAATTATTCGACGTCCCTCACATTTCTACAGCAGCCTTGATGCAAAACATTTTAATAAGATTTGAAACGAAGCAATTAAACAGGTCAAGATTTTCAATTGCATCGCTATTATTTCGGTAATTTAATTAAAACAGGACGACGTTCATTAATTATTTGCAATTTTCTACTTCCTCATTTAACTAAATTTAAAGATAAGAGAATAATTATAAATTCATAGCGACTGGACGAATGCGTCTCTCGCTATTTACCTTGGATGGCAAGCAATTGAGAAATCAC